>OX637394.1:12852500-13405000 GCA_951799425.1 Ilex aquifolium | reverse complement strand
AGCTGTTAAAGCATATGGTTTCTAGAGCAAGACAATAACTTTATTATGCCTTATCATTGACCAACAGTCTAGCTTCAGTCCATAATAAATTCCATACTTCCTTAGGCTGCTTTCTTTCTCAATAAACCAATGCCAGAAAGACCAAAGCTTCCAATTCAACAAGCGCCCTTTCTCAATAAAACATCTTTATCTTTTCACTAGAGAACATGGAATGGTGGTCTTTATTTGTGGTGTAGTTTAAGTGTATCTTACTGAATTGATACACCAAGCCCTTCTTAGAAAGCATTTTTTCATCAACAATGTAGGTTTTCTGATGGATGAACATGAATATTACTTCACCAATCTCTTGAATGACGGAACAAACGTAAATGAGTTTAACACTCAATCAGTAGACCAAATAAGTCATTCTTCACCAATATCACCTCAAATAGAACCCACTACCAAAAAGGTTCGAGGCGGCAACTTTTCAATTGAGGAAGACTTAGTTTTAATCTCGGGTTGGCTTAATATTAGCGTGGATGCGGTGCATGGGAATGAACAAAAATCTAAAAGGTATTGGCAAAGGGTTTGGGAGTACTTCAACGAATACAAACCCCAGTCAGATTGGGTTCGCAATCAAGCTTCTTTGATGAACCGTTGGTCGACAATTCAACTAGCCACCAATAAATTTTGTGGCTGCTTTGACCAAATTGAAAGGTTGAATCAAAGTGGTCTGACTGAGAAAGACAAGGTATGAGTGTATTTTAATTATGATACATAATATTATTGTACAATTTTCTTTTATGATAAATAGCATTATTGTACTATTTTCAGGTCCGTGATGCAAAGAAAGTGTACAAGGAACTTCATAAATCCTCTTTTCCATTTGAACATTGTTGGAATGAGTTACGGTATCATCCAAAATGGATGGAGGATTCTCAGTCCAAGAAACAAAAAACAAAAAGTGGTGCAACTCCTAGCAGCTCTAATCATTCAACACCAGAATCGGTAAACATAGGAGACGACAGTGGGAGCTTGGAGAGGCCAACTGGAAGGAAGGCTGCGAAAGAACGAGCAAGAAAGTCAAAGAACAAATTCTCTGAAGACGATAATTCAAGTTCAACATATTTAGTGAAAATGTTTGAAGAAATGAATGAGGCGAAAAAGAAGATGGCGGAGAAGAAAGTCACTTACATGGAAAAAATGGTTGCTGTTAAACAAGAGAAGGTGGCTATTGAACAAGAGAAGGTGGCTGTTGAACAAGAGAAGGTGGCTATTGAACAAGAGAAGATCCAACTCGAGCAAATGAAGGAGGAACAGAAAATAATGTTGATAGATACGAGTGTCATGCCTCCGATTCAAGCTTAATATTTTAAGCGCCTCCAGATGGAAATCATGGCAAAGAAAATGTAGTTTTTTCTTATTCATCGACTAGCAACTTATGTTATTGATTCAGATGGAAATCATGACTGCATATTTGGTTTTATTGTTTTTATTTGACTGTTTTTTATTTGAGTGCAATGACCTTTGAAAAAAATATAGTTCTGTTATTGATTTAAAAGGGATGGCTAGGATGCAAACTTGGAATTAAATTACAGCAAAGAAGTTTAATAAAGAAAAGCAAATTACAGTACCAAAAAATAAGCCTAACTTGGAATTAAAGACCATAATAGTTCAAATTATACATTAAGTTTGGAATTAAAGGCCATGCATATTCCACAGGTGCTCGACTAGATCAGTTTGGAGTATCGAATGAGTGTCTCTGTCTCGAATACGATGTTGAGTATGAATAAATTGAAGTAGTTCTGAACTCCGTTCGGATATCAATGTAGGAGTAGGAATTTCATCCGATGCATCATAACTAAAGTCCATTTCATTATTGTCCCTCTCATTCTCGACAATCATGTTATGCAATATTATGCATGCCTTCATAATATCCTTCAGCACTTCAAGTTTCCAGAAACGTGCAGGTCCACGAACTATAGCAAATCGTGCTTGGAGCACTCCAAAAGCTCTCTCAACATCCTTTCTAGCTGACTCTTGAGCTTGTGCAAAATGTATTTGCTTATTGCCTCTTGGACATGAAATTGTTTTGACAAACGTGACCCACTTTGGATATATACCATCAGCAAGATAATAGCCCATAGTATAATCGTTTCCATTAACGGAGTAATTTACCGAAGGAGCCCTACCTTCCGAAAGAAGAGTAAAAACAGAAGAGCGTTCTAGCACATTTATATCATTGTGGGATCCAGGTAACCCAAAAAAGGCATGCCAAATCCATAGATCATATGAAGCCACCGCCTCTAAAATAATTGTTGGTTCATGAACATGACCAGAGTACATACCTTTCCATGCTGTTGGACAATTTTTCCATCTCCAATGCATGCAGTCAATGCTACCTAGCATCCCCGGAAACCCACGTCTCTCACCGATTGCTAATAATCTAGCAATGTCTGCACTGTTTGGTGACCTGAGGTACTCATCAGAATAAATTGCTACTATGGCCGATACAAATCTTTGCAGACTTTCTATGGCAGTGCTTTCGCCGATCCTCACATAATCATCAACAGCATCTGCTGCAACTCCATAGGCAAGCATTCTTATAGCGGCAGTCATCTTTTGAAGGGGAGACAAACCAATGTTTCCAACAACATCATTTTTTTGGACAAAGTATGGATCATAAACTTCCACGTTGGATAGAATACGAACGAAAAGAGATCGATTCATTCGAAACCTCCTTCGAAATATAGCCGTTGTAAATATGACCGTTGTAAAATTTAAAATTTAAATTTTTAAATTTAAAATTTAAATTTTTAAATTTAAAATTTAATGACGTGGCACGACACGTCATCATTATGGCGCTTACGTGTTATGCCACGTGGCATTTTTTAATTATATTATTGAAAGTTAGTTAAAGTTAGTTGAAGTGGTAAGCTATTTTGCTGAGCGTGGTTGGAGTGAATTTTAAAAAGTTACTAGCTAAAGTAGTGAATTGAATATTTAAATATATTTTGAGTAGCTACTTTGCTGAGCATGGTTGGAGATACTCTTTAGGGGAAAAACAGTTTTTACGTGGGCCTTGTGACATGGCCTATTCTACTGCCACATGGTTAGTAGAACGGAAATTTCATAAAAACAGAAGGGTATTACTTGGAAAGCATTAAATTGAAGGATCAGGATCTAATCAAAATATGTTATCTTCGTAACAAACCCCGAAACCCTAGGTATAAATGCGTACATCGTTAAGCTCCAGTGTTACCATACTCAAAACCCTAGGAACGGTCTCATAATCTCTGATCCACAGCTAAAGCCGTTCTTCGATTCTCATCTCCCCGGATCCAAATTTCGCAAGTAATTCCTCCCCCCCCTCTCTCTCTCTCTCTCTATATATATATATATATACACACACACTTATATAAACATACGTGCATATGCAGATTGTATGCAGTCTATGAATGTGTATGCACATTGTGACATTTTGTGGTTTATGATTGTGCTTTGAACAGAGATGAAGGTGATCGCTACATACTTGCTGGCCGTGTTGGGAGGCAACACTAACCCATCCGCTGATGATTTGAAGCGCATTCTCGCTTCAGGCAGGACTTTTTTTTTTCCTAATTGAATTCATGACACATACATTCCGTTTTTGTGCCTGCTTGTGTGTGTGATGCCTATTTGGTTTGATTAATTTGATTGTATCCATCAGTCTTTTGTGTGTGTACATATGTGAGTCAAGCATGATAATCACGATAGCTGTTGGCAGTTTTGGGTGAATTTTGCTTGAAGGGTCAGTTTGGATTGTCACGGGGTCCATTTATCTTTTTGGTATTTGTTTGTCATAGTATTTTTGGTCAATGTAACAGACAGTATAAGAATGGATGGAATACAAAGACACAGATAAGCAAGTTAGAGCACTTTGTTACCAAGAATGTGATAATACTCTAACTAGATAAAGCCACATGTGTATCACAGGTCAACGCAAGTGGGAACAAAGTTTTTGAAAAATTTCATGTGGACTCTCCTGATTGGGGTGATACTTTGTTTTTGGTAACAGGCTTGTTACCTCATTATTGTTGACTTGTATATATATTGGCCTTGTTATGTTTTGAGTTTGGGTGACAAAAATTTGACTTGGTGTTACTCATTAAGATATGGCTTCTGGTGTCTTGAAGGGTTATATAAACTTCTTGTTAGGCTACAACTGTTATCATCACTAAATCTTGTTGTTTCTCTGAGAAGTGACTCGTTCATAATTAGAGTATGATTATGCTGTATTCTGTTGTTGGTGGATGCATGTGAATATCTACTTTTGGGTGTCTTTGGTTTACATGGTATGAGTGAATGGGTGCTGCTTGTCAAAGCACAAAGGAGGAATTAGTGGGGAATTGGTTGGGTGTTGCTACTTGTTTTAATTGTGCCTTTCCACTTAATGGAGGATTTTCTGATTTGCATTGATCTGTGCCATTGCTGAGTTTTAACGAGTTTACTTCATCTATGCCAGTTGGATTGTCGTGGAGCTTTCTGGTTTGGTAATGTGTCTGTTTATTGCCTTGTTTCCTTTTTTTTTTTTAATTATCAATGTCATTAACAAATTCATCCAGGTCTTAATATGTTAAGTTGCATGGACTTGATTACTACTCTGTAGATGGGGACATCGTTTAGGATTATTAGTCGATTCAACGCTTTATTGTTTAATGTTGATAGATATTTTGTTTGATGTGCCTGTCATATTGAGTTTGAACGTCCAATGTCACAATGTGTTGAAAACTGACGTGAGTTGTCTTCTCTCCACAGTTGGAGCTGAGGCTGATGATGAAAGGATTGAGTTACTCTTGTCTGAAGTTAGAGGGAAAGATATTACTGAGCTAATTGCAGCTGGGAGGGAGAAGTTGGCTTCAGTTCCTGCTGGTGGTGGTGCTGGCATTGCAGTTGCTGCAGCAGCAGCTGGTGGGGCTGGTAGTGCTCCTGCAGCACCTGCTGCCGAGGCGAAAAAAGAAGAGAAAGAGGAAGAAAAAGAGGATACTGATGATGTAAGTTTTCTTCTAATGAGAATGGAAAAGGATATGCTGTTGGACTGACTATTTATTTTTAGTTAAAAAGTTTGCTTTTCCTTTGTTTTTTTTTTGGTATGTCCATGCCTGACTTGTCTATTTATTTCTGTTGCAGGATATGGGCTTCAGTCTCTTCGACTAAGTGATTGTGGTGCTACTCTGTTCGTATGGAGCATTCTCTTATGAAACTAATATCATTTAATTTAACATAGGAGTTTTAGTTGTCCGCGATATTTAGTTTTGGTTGTAGTCCTAGTTTAAAGGCTTGGTCTTTTGTTTAGAAAGATAAGTTCAGTCAAAACATAGCAGATATAGTTCTAGAATTTGAATTTCAGATTTCAAGAGTTATGGATCTGACCTATATTTATACGGGGTCGTAATTAAAAATTATCGTCAACTGCTTGATGCCTGTCACTTTTTTGTTAGTAAGTGGCTTTAGATTTCAAAATGAAAGGTCGCCTTTCATTGAGCTGGCTGATGGTTCAAGGATGTAAGATGCAACATGCTGCTGATTTGAAGAGGTAAGCATTTTGAGATGAGCAACTTGTTCTCTTGTTTGTATTAGAAAAAGTTTGGTTCGGTTGTTCCACGAAAGAGTCTGTTGGATTTAGTCGGCGGTTTGGTAGCCATTTACATGACACCCTTTGTCTGTGTTTGAGCACTTGTCAGGGTAGAGATCCTGTTCTGGTGCTATTTGGCTGGAATGAAAGCTGGGTTCCCTCGTTTGTTTGAATAGATTATGTCATAGCTAGTCTGTTAAACAACGTAAACTACTCTGCCCATCCCATCGTATATGTCCTGTAAATGCGGAGCAAAACAAATATCTGATTTTTATCAAAATAACAAGGCATTCACTGTTGTGTATCAGTTACAATGCGACCAATTAGGACCAGAATGGCCGGGTCTACATTTGTCAATAGAACACAAACCAAATTGATAGCAACGCGCAGATATAATTGTGCGTGTATAGAGAGAGAGAGAGAGAGAGAGAGAGATTACAGCCAATATAGTCAGTCTGGGCATTTTCGACATCCCACTACCTATAAATACATGAGTTAATTCAAAAGATATGGTATAGCAACCTTTCCTAACGAGCCTATGGGATGTCCTATAAACCTTTTCCCTGTGGTGGATAAGGGGAGACGTTCACGTCTGGCCCGAAGGGCCCAACTTCCCCGACCCTATTATCATTATGACTGTTTGATTCTATTTGTGACCTTTTCTTCTTCCACGGATGCAGAAAATCATCCAGTTTTGTACTCTAGGAGGGAAAGTTTATTGGCAACATGTTAGCATGACATTAGCCAATTGTTCGCCAAGCGTTTATAGATCATCAAATTCCCACAAATGAAATGAGAAATGGGTCAGATCAAGACCTTGCAAACAACAACGCTTTTTCCCATACAGAGTTCGGAACTCAAAGGTAATCGTTGAGTGAATTTTATCTTATGTTTTAGTTGACCTAAGTTGCACCCTTATTGCTGGGGTGGCGCCCAGCCTCCGAACCGTATGTGGGACGAGTTTATTCCTCATACAGTTAGGGCTGAAGACCGGCAGAAGTTTAAGTGAGACGGGCAGACCCAACAGTTACTAGTCAAGGCAGGGATAAGCTTGATGTCACAAAATGTAAAATTAACAATCCATCAGCAATATACTTTAGACACTATTCAAAAAAAGCAATATACTTTAGACATTGAGGACCATCACATCTTTTTAAAATATCAACAGAAACAATTATGACTACAAAAATTTTGTCAGTACAACTACCAGGACGTAGTTAAGACCCTAAATTCTACAAGACAACAGGAAGTAGGAAGAGCAAATCCTTAAATCCCAAAAACACGTAGATTTGGAAAATTATATAATCTATTTGATGGATTCCTTGGAGATGCAATCAACAGGCCCATTCAGCATAGTATACCTAGCAGATCAAGAGAGTTTTTAGTGAGTAGGTCGATGTCGTTACAAAAATGAAGACCATACTATGGTGTAAAAGTAAATAAAAGGTTCTTTGCAAAAAAGAGTGAGAAGCTAATAAATAACTGAAACAAAGATTTCACAAACTACTCAAGTTTCTGCTCTGGTAATAAGACAAGACTCCCCTTTAGGAATGTTGTTTAATAAGCTATCTCCTTGACAAGAAGACTATTAATGAAAGATCCACATCATCGCCCTTCATCAAATTAATTAAAATGGAAGCATTAATTTCAACGACTAAACTCTGGAGCACTGGTACAATGTTCAGAAAGCCCCCTTAACAGCATAAATTGTACCAACCTGCTTAATGAAAGAAAAACAAAAATGTCCAAACGCCAACCTCTCAATTAATTCTTACCTTCTCCCATTAACACATCTTGAAGTGGTTTGCGAGTTCAAAAGCATTCTCTAATAGTTTCTTTGGTAGTCCTGGGACAGTGGAAACTGACAAGCCACTTCACAATCATACAGAGAACTAAACATTATTTGAAGTTAACATTTCATATTTTTTCCCCACTTAGTCCTTACTGTCAGTCTGTTCTTGCGCCAAATTCAGGATATCAGTAAGTTACAACTTGGCTTTATTATCATCTATTAAAAGAGGATTTAAATCTTTAGTTCAGTTTATGGTCAATTCTTCCTCGGTTATTTCATAGGTGCTACTTGGTTAACAACTATTCTTCAGTTGACATGGGACTTGATTAATTCTTAATACAATGTGGTGCTTTGATATTAATTTCTGAACAATATACTAACTGGAACCAAATTTGTTGGCCTGTTGAGCAGCGTGTTACAGTTTACAGCAGAGTGTTACAGTTTACAGAGAGATCCAAAAATAAGCCAGAGCCCAGAGAAGATAAAAAACCAGCACATAGGAGCTATTGGAAATTTGAATTGCTATTAAAGTTGAGAAAAATAAGTGCCTCAAAAATGCATACCATAATTTATGTGATGTAAGATTTCTGCAGCCAGTGACTCTAAAGAGCACCACCACTATATGCGGCAACAGTATCGTTGAGCTTTGGTCAGAGCGTGGAGACAAAGATAATGAAAGCATTCCATCACTACCACCCAGACATACAACTTCTCCCAGATCAACTGTCTATCTGGACAGATAAATGATTACTAGGGAGACCTCACTTTAAGACTTTGGAACAGTCACATTGAGGATTTTTACATCTTGGTATGGCTTGTCAGCCTTGTCTGTCTTCACTTTCTCTATGGCCTGTCAAGAATCAAGAAGTCTCAAATGAGGTCAATCTAAGAGAGGTAGGTTGCATGCGATATAGGAGAAAGAACAAATATATATTCACAACTGAAGGTCATGTCATGTACATTGAGGGCGCCATTATGCCTGCCATCATTCCAAAGCACATGCTAAAGGGGGTTGTGGACCCACCAAAACATTTGATATCCCCATTTGAATGACGAGGAAATTTTGTTCAGCACCTTTTCCGAATTTGGAAAACTGATCAAATGGCGGGTCTTTAAATACAGAACAGGTTGCGCCACGTTTATCCACATAGCACAAGTAATTTCATGCATTCATGTACATATTTACATCGATCTATACATTTGTTATTTTACTAAAAGAAAACCTAAGGAGAAATAACTAAAGAAGAAAAAAGAAGAGAGATTTGATTACCAAGTGTATATCTCATACCTGTACAACATCCATTCCCTTTGCAACTCTTCCAAAAACAGTGTGCTTATTGTCCAGCCATGGAGTTGCCACCGTGGTTATAAAGAACTGAGAGCCATTGGTGTTTTGTCCTGCATTTGCCATGGATACTGTAAAAGGCCTGTCATGCCGTAAGCTGCAGAGACCAGTAGGATCATGTCATTATATAAGTGGCATTTACACAGTCAAGGCACTGAAAAGGCAACAACGTTAACACACACAAGAGAGACTTGCCACAACTGCAAGTTACTCCAACCCAATACAAAAGTGCATTTTCAAAAATTTAAAACAAATGACCACATATGCCAATGGTATGGGTGATAGTTAGGATAAATGCATGAGAACCATTGAGTTATGTAGTAACAAACAACTGGCAATAACATTCTGAACAAAAACAGTGAAAAAAACATAAACAAGGCAGCCAAAGTAATTAGAAGTGAGGAGAGTATTGAACATCTCATCCTGCATTGTCCCTTTGCCTTTTGTTTGAAATTGAGCTTCAGGGTCTTGGAAGGAGTGAAAAAGCTAAAACATTTGGGGATGTGCGGTGATGACCATGTTTCGGGTATTTGGCTTGAGAGAAATGCAAGAATTTCTGAAGACAAAATGGAGGTGGATTGCATTTGGAAAAGAATATGCTTCCCGGCTTCTTTTTAGGTTTCTATATGCCCACATTTTCCAGCAATTCCTGTTTGTAATTAGGGAGAACTGGAAATCCGTGTGACATGTAATTTTTTATTTGTATGTCTGCATTTGCTTGTATGCTTTTCTTCTTGAACGACTTCTCGTCCCTCATGAATTCTTTTTATTTTTAATGAAAAGTAGTTTGTTGATCATCAAAAAAACAAAGCAGTTAGGAAAGCCATAGAAAAGTTCTAAAATAAAAGCAAAGAGTTCTGCAAGTCTGACTCAATATATATAAAAAAAAAAAACCACTGTAAAAATGTAAACCACTAGAAAGCATTACATTGCAACAAAAGCATACTGAATTGAAAATAGTATATAAGAATACTATCATTTTATATAAATAAAGAGCAATGTAGTTTATATGCTGTTACGTTATGCTATAATAGGATGTAACCCTTAAAGGGTATTTTTAGTACTTTTGTGGTAATATATATATTGAGATGTAGTTGTGTAACCCTAACACACTACACCCTTTTCTTAATCCCTTCTTTCTTCTTCTTAATCTTTTCTTTTCTCTCTAGACCTAATTACACCAAAATCTAACTTGGTGTCAGAGCAACGATCTAAATTGAAGCCTCAAAGTTGCAGGTAATAGTAGGAAATTGTCAGATCTGAAAAAGGGCATTGACGTCATTTTCCAACTGCTGACATCATTTTTCTAGGATCGATTTTGGGTATATTTTTCTTTTGTCACTTTTCCATTTCTTTTGCCTTTAGCATTTTCTATGGGATTTTGGAGAGTTGGCAGTCGATTCTTACCAAATTGGCCTGATTTCAATATGAATTGTCCGGGTTGACCCGATATAACTCCGAGTCAAGCCGATACCACCGAGTCACCACCAATTCAGGTGGAAATCGGGATTTTTGTGGTGTGTGTACTGGTATCGGATCGACAGTGGCCAAGTCATATCGGACTCAACTGATACCTTGAACCATGAGATACATAGCCCCTGGTAATTTCTTCAAAGAAAATTTGACAAAGAGTACAAATTGAAAGAATAATATGTATATAAGTAACAGAAAGAAAATAATGGTAGGCATTACTTTCTATCATAAGTGTTTATTCACTGTTTGTTTGTTCATAAAGAAATTTGAATCCTAGCATGGGCGTCATAGGCTAGGCATGCAATGACCACATATATAGGAAAAGAGAACACACAGAAAAAAAATGTGCATATAGATAATAGGGAGATGGTGATCTTAGACATTACGTACATACTAAGAAAACTATCATATCAGAGTTTACCTACTGATGTCATTGGGTCACCACAATTCATCCTTCACAATATGCCATTGTCAATATATAAGTTTGAAAATTAGCCACAGATATGTAAGTTGCCTTTCATATCTCATACGTACAAAAAAATATTTATTTACATTTTTCCTTTTCTCCATAATGTTAATGCCCTAAATTATCTACAATTTTCGTGTTAGCATATCAGAGCCGTGCCATCATGCCATGTCTGATGCATCATGTCTGCATTGTGTATTTATGTCATTGCTACTTGGGAATCTGGTAGCTCAAGTGCTCAACCTAATACTTGAGCACATTCTATGATGCATACATTTCCCTTAAATAGGCATCTTTACTTTCCACATTGAAGTTCCAGCAAGATTAAGGCCACCAATAACCCAGCATTCACCATTTAGTCTGCAAGTTAATCACACTACCAATCCCACCCAGCTTTAGATACTATAAATTATCAAATTACCAAACCTTCTCCCTCCCCTCTCCCCCCTAAAAAATGTCATACAAGAGAGAAATTAAAAGTTTATCGTACAATTAAGGGTGTCCATGGGCTGGGCTGGGCCGGGCTAGGCCAGCAAATTTTTTTTCAAACCGGGCCTGGATAGTGTAGGCTCAAGCCGTTACCCAAGTGAGTTATCAGGCGGGCCGGGCCGAGCTTCGGGTAGGCTACCCGCAGCCCAACCCGCGAGCCTATTGGGCGGGCTTGCTGGGCCGGCCTACTTGCGAGTTTTTTTATATACAACTTCATTTAAAAATAATGAATATTTTTGTAACTTAATATTTGCGTAAATTATATTTTTAAATCAAAAATAGAGTCAAAATAGATAAAAATAAAATAATGAATAATTTTATTTTTGATTAGGGGATAAATAAAATACATCTTAACTAGGTTGACACCTACTCACTTATTTATTATTTACATTATTCTACCATTTAAAACTTGTATGCTTAATGTATGGAAAAAAAAATAATACATTATTTATAGTATCTAAAATTTTAAAACTTCAAATTCCGACATTGGGAGACTTATTTCAAAATTTCAAATTTAATTGTCTAAAAGTACTAACTTTTTTTCAAAAGAAGGGTGGGCGGGCTAGGCTTGGTGGGCGGACTATTGGGCTTGGTTTTTTAACGGGTTTTTTAGGGCGGGCTATTGGACCGGGCTTTAGGTTTGGGGGCAAACTCAAGCCCTCATTTTAAGGATATTGGGCTCGGACTCAGACGGACCAACTATCGGACCTATCGGGTTTCGGGCCGGGTACCGAGACCCGTGGGTAACCTGGCCCATGGACACCACTACGTACAATGTCTCAACTCTCAAGTACAAAAAAATAGCACAAGATGATATATGGTCGGAGTATACTATTCATTATATTAACTAACACTAATCATCACCTTTTGTGGAACTCATCTTCAAACTCTCTTCCCCAAATTGATTGCCCACCAGTGCCGTCTCCTAATGGATCTCCTGTTTGTATCATAAAGCCTTTGATAACACGGTGAAAAATGAGATTGTCATAATAGCCATTCCTGCAGTGTGTTGTAAAGTTTTCCACCGTTTTTGGACATTCCTCAGGGTATAGCTTCATGTGAATGTCACCCAGAGAGGTATGCATGATCTGGTGCATTGGAAACACAAAAAGATAGTAAATTTAAAATGTAAATTAAAAAGAGAAAACACTAACATCACAAAGCAAGCACGAAGAACACCAAAAGATCATATGGCAAGCAAACCAAGGTCAAACCAGATAGTATAAAACTCATCTAAGGCAATTCCTAGGAGTTTCACACGGTGGGAGGAAAAATGATTAAAAATTTCAGGGATAGAACTTTCTATGTACTCAGCACACATTCTCCTTTTATTTTGCTATCCCCTCAATTTACGGTGCTGGGAAGGTTAGTCCAGTCTAGACCTAACCAGAGGCTTTCTTGTCCACAAAGTGGCTACACTTAGCTTGAACCCCTGTTTGCGTCAACACCAGCTTTCACCATTGCACCAAGCAATGGCCACTTGTGAAAACTATTATATAGTAATTCAAATAATTTACCAAGAAGTGAAAACAAAATTACACAGGAAAAAAATTCAGCTTGAAATTTCACAAATGATTCCTGTTATTTGGGACGACTTCATATGCGGGGAACGCTTCATGTATTAGAAGGCATATCATAGCAAATATATTTTCTACAGTTATGGCATAAAAAAAAACTCACCACATTATCTGGAAGGGATGTCGTAGCAGCCTTTCCCAAATCTGATACAGCCAAAAGTTCATCAGCAGGAGGCTTTTCATTGAACACATCCCTTCCCTTGGTAGCATCTTCAGGTTCCTCTGGTTCCCTCCGACTACAGTAACAAAAAATAAATTATTTGTTTGATATGAGAAATATGACAACAACAATTTATGTACTTCACAATAAAGTACATGTAAAGACCGGTGTATAATTGAGAGTAAAAACCAGATACAAACAAGCTTACCATGACCAATGCATGAATAAGATCTAAAGAAAAGTGTTACACAATAAGTGACACAACTCCACCTCAATTGGATTACAAAGAAACCAGCTAGACAAAACAATCCTAGATTAGACCAAAAAAGAAAAAAAAATCCCAGATAATTCCAAGGTGTCTGTATATCATAGTTCTATTGCTACTTGACATGGCAATGTTTCAATGACTTGGAACATATGTAAGCATCTAGTAGTTGCAAAAATACTGTCAGATTGCAACCTTAATGCCAGGATGATTTCAAGAAAACAACCAAACTGATAAGCAACAGCTGATTCCTGTGCATCAATTATTCTGATACCTGAATAAATAGATTCTGTGTTTCTTGAAAGCACAGCATAAGAGAGTGGGATCTGTCAAAGGTTCTTTGCTTTCATTGGCATTTGCTGCAGCAGCAGGAATTTTTCTTACCTTTTTACTGCTTCTGTCACCTTGATACAGCGCAATCCTTAAGAATCTATCATTGTTCTCCACTTTTCCAAGAATTCGGGAAACTTTATTTGTATGTAAATTTATGACCTATAAACACCAAAGTAATAAGATGTTGGATATAAGAAATAAAAAAAAAAAAAAAAAACCATCTAAAAGTCATTTTTATTGCTGACAAGGAAAATTCAATGCAACTGACTTCAGTCGTATTCCAGTAGAATCTAAAGCCAAGACCAATGAACAAAAATCTACTTGCAGTTACAGGACAATTGATGTCTTACTTTTATTCCAAGGAGGGTTGCATATATAAGAAAGTTAGAGCTTTCATCAAAAACTGCATTTGGTTGGGGCACATTATCTGTTTTCTCAAATTCTTTTTCTACAGCCATTCTTCGGCCAAAATCAATAGCTTCCAGTCTGTATAAGGGAACATCACTTCTCTGGAGATCTTGGGCCACCTAAACAATGCAAGAGAAGTGGTTATGACAGCAATGTCTAAGGAAAAATTGTAAAATGAAGCTATGAAAATGATTGAAGCATTTAATTATTACCTCAAGAGATTCATCGTAAACTCGCCTTAATTTGCCCGTTCTAAACCAAAATACACGGATTCTACGGTCAGGTGACGTGATGGAAAATTGCTTACCATCTGGGCTCACCTGAGAATCAATGCCATACAGGATGGTATAGTTGTGAATAATAATTGGAAAGCGACTGAGTGCGAGTTTTTCCAAATATTTATTAAATAAGTAACAGATCAGATATTCA
Organism: Ilex aquifolium; assembly: GCA_951799425.1. Taxonomy (NCBI): domain Eukaryota; kingdom Viridiplantae; phylum Streptophyta; class Magnoliopsida; order Aquifoliales; family Aquifoliaceae; genus Ilex; species Ilex aquifolium. The sequence goes on along the minus strand of OX637394.1, from coordinate 13,390,670 downwards.
TATCAACTATCCATATATTCACATAACTTATGATAAATTCACATTTCTTGCAGAAATCAGGTATGATCTGGTACTAGTATTCAATGTTAAGCCAAAAATCTTCTGAGCCAATTGGTATGTATCTTACCTCAATGGCAGAAACAGTTGTTTTGCATTTCACAATTTCAAAGAGATTAGTATCGCTTTTCAAGCTAAAACCCATCCTGCATGCAAATGAGAAAGAAATATTAGTATAAAGGGAATCAAACTAATGGAAACAAGAAAATTTAGGACAAATTTCCGAATCTCATATAGGTATGCATGCATAATGATACTACTATACATATTGGACTTCAGTTGGTGTTCTAGGCATTACTTCAGACATAAGACCAAGCAAATTAGAGAGCAAACAAGGTCAAATAGCATATACATAAAGTGGATTTACATATTCTCAAATTACTTCACTTTTAGCAGTGAGTGTCCCACACAAAGCATATGATACCAAAACAACTGGGGAAAAAATGGAAAGAAAGGAAAAGAAAGAAAGGGCATAGAGAGAAAGACAGAGATTAGCAAACAAGAGAACTACTCCAGCCCATTTGCATATCAATTATAAATACTTCCATTATAAGTTCCTCTACAAGCAATAGTTCAGCTACATATTCTGTTGTTTTATGAAGATCAAATATCAAATGATTTGTGATAGAATCCCATACAAATTATTAATGGAGATCTCCAGCCAACATTCATTGAATTCGCGAATACACGGATGCTTCACAGATACTCACCCATTCTCTGGGAACTGCAGTGTCGCAGGATTCCAGTATTCAATGATTCCCTTGGCATCGGCAGAAATAACCGTGTCAAAAACATGATTGTACTTCATAACTTTTGCTGGGCCCAAGTGTATCTGGACAGAAAATGACAGAAGCCATAAAACCTTAACAAAGGGAACGTAATAGCACAGCATCAAACAACTGAACTAGAAACTAAAAATATACCAATATACCTCTCTAGAGATAATGGGTTCATTTGAACCAGCTCGCGCATCATATATGTGCACAAATGAGGAGTCACTGTCACTAATAGCAAGCTTGGCTTTTACATCACCTTGTTTATAAACCCATTCAATAGCAGCAGGTACAAATGGAAGACGTATCATGACCATCATATCATAATTGACCACGTCATATATTTTCACAGAGTGGTCGTTTGAAATTGTACAGCAAAGCATACCATCCACACTAACCTGCACAGCTGAAACCCGGTCATGATGAATATTGTATACATAAATCATAATAACCACCCAAAAGAGACAATCACATCCGCAAGATACAATTGAAACCATACACAACCTCAATAGGAAAATATAACTAAGCGCATTGAATGCCCACAAAATAAAACACATGAAAACAAGGAAATTACACACCCTTTGAATTTTTAGGGATGGTATCTTTCCATATATGCAATGCACAAAAATATAAGGATGCTTGCTTTACCAAACACCGACACTTTTTCCACAAGGAATAGTCATTTTTATCAATAGATAGTTGATACATGAGAAAGATCCAACCCAAAAACACTACATAATAAATCTTAATTACGTAAAAACCCAACTAAAAATAACATAAAGCTCTTCAACCTGCCAAGATGTGAAAGGGAGGAGTTCCTTCAAAAATCCTTTGCAACCCAAGGCCAAAAGGTGCTAAGGAGTAAATCCGTACCCATAAACCTTCCACCACTTCGTGTCTAACGTAAAAGTTCCAACTTTTTTTTTTTTCAACCAAATGACCCAAATGATAGCTAGAATACATAATTCCACCGGGTGGCCCCTTTCTTGTTTTTCCAAACCCTATGTAGTCCTCAACTTCTATAGAAGAAAAGGACCGAGGAGCCACCAACTCAAACCTGCCAAATTAAACAACTTATTTCATTATGACAAAGCAACATAGAAATGCAAAGATAATCCATACTTTCTGTAGCACCTCAGCACATAACACAGCACAACAGAGAAAAGCAAAGCTTGAGGTCTTCTTTGAAGCATATCAATATCTTTAGTCCTACCATTAGCTATAGCCATGCACAAACTTGCACTTTACTAGGCACTTTAGTCTCCCATATCACCACAAAAGGGAGAAACAATGGACATGAAGGAGCATCAATGAAAGATTCAAAGAAGCACCTACAAGAAAAGGGCTTACAAGAAAAGGAACCCAAAGAATCAATAATCTAGCTCATTTTACCAAGTGACTCATGAGACAAATCAACATCATCAAATATAAAAAGAAGTTAGACCAACTCCAAAGTATATGATGTAAATCGTAATAAAGAAGAATTAAAGATGAGAAGGGAAGAATAAGACGGGGATGAGAATAGAGAGAATTTGAGGAAGAATCAATATCAGGATTCAATATCAATAATCAATAATCAAAGTCTCCTCCAACAAATATGTATCCCCTATATATATAGTTCACAAATCCTATATATATAAGGAGATCACAAACCCTAAAATAAATAAATAATCAAAATGACAACTAAACCCTTAAAAGGTAAAAGAAATTACTTAAAAGATAAATACTAAAAGTATCTAAAAAACTATCATAATTAATCTATAATATCTATCCAATTCCTACACGATCCCCATTATTCTCCTCCGGTTGAAAAAAACTCTCCTCCGGAGAGTCTTCAAAGTAGAAGTACCCTAAGAAAGCAGCATGAAGATGATAGAACACCTCATCCAGAATGAAAGAACCATCAACATTTTTCCATCGACTAGAATAAATGCAAGAATCTCCATCTGTAACAATGCAAATCTGGTCCCGTAGCACATCATCTATTTGGCCCGAAATATGCGATGGAAGTGGAAAGATAAGAACTGGAGCTAGTGCTGAAGAATAAGCAATTCCACCTGTAGAAACACCTGATAATAAAATAGGAGGCTCTGGAGTACCTTGATTAAGTAGGATGTTCTCCAAATAAAAATCTGGACTAATACTAACATTCAATGAAAAATTAAGTAAATAAGCATTAGATCCAAACTCAAGAATAGCAAAACAATTCTCATTAGATTTGAACAAAAGGCATTCAGCGGGACAAGAAATCAATGACAAAGGAGTAACTATAACACCCTGGTGCTGAAAATAAGAAAGTACAGACTCAATTGAACACTTGACAGTAGACAAAGAATCAAAGTTAACACTCTCAAGTGGGGCAGAATCCAGAACAATGTCAACAATCTCAGATGAAGAAGAATCCATAACAATGCCATCATGATTCGGAATAGTAGACATAGAATAATTGCCAACAGATTCTAAAATAGATAGCTGAATATGTTCAACATCTTGCATAGGAACCAACTGAATGGATTTTTCTTCAAGTTCAAGGATTAGTGATGATTCAACTTTTGGCTCCGACGAGGTAGGAAACATGATAGGATCAAAAATAATCTCATCACTAGTATCAATGCTCAAACGATTGAAAGTATGTTTTGAAGGATGTAAAGCATGAGGGTCCAATGGAACAGAAATATGGTTATCATTATGCAGGTGTTCGACATTAAGTGAAATTGGAGACTTGTCCTTATTTTCTTCCATTTGCTGACTTGCAAAAATTTTATTCAAGTGAGAAAGTTGACTTGTTATTTCAGATAATTGGTTTTTCATCCCTCTACATTCTTCACGTAATTGCCGAGTGAATGTTTAGTATTGGCAACTCCAATTTCAAAGATCTCAACCTTTTCTCTAGGGAAGTTTGAGTTTTTGAATGGTCACTAATAACATGGAAGATTGATCCAGATTGACCTTGATGATGACTTTGGGAAGCATGACGTTGGTAACTCTTATGTGAGTTAAGTGCCCCAGAGTAGTATTCTAGATAATCTTCATAATAAAACTCAATCTTATTATGCACTTTATGATGACTCCGAGAAACTCTAGGAATGGAATAGGTATAGTGATGACGTTGTAGAGAACTGTGAACTTGAGACATTCTTGATGTTGGATAAATATATGAATAGGCATCATAATGATCATATGAATTCATGATTGACTTTGAAAGATGAGAATAACATAAGAATGAGTTCAAGAATGCAATTGATAATTACAAGAAGTGAGAAAACTTAAATAGAAGAAAATATGTTTTGGACCCTTGCAAATTCTCTAATTTTTCAATGAATAAAAATATTAGTCTCAAAATCTATGTTAGTATGCATACCATAATAAAAAAAAAAATTTTGAAACTTGTTGTGGATGATTCTGCAATTTTTGAAACCTTTGGGGAGGACTCTGTAACTTCTGAAACTTTTTGGGCAGTTCTGGAATTTTTGCAGACCTCTTGGGATGTGTCTGCAGTTTTTTTTTTTGAACTTCTGGGTAGGGATGTCAATGGACCGGGGAGAAATGGGTATTCGTCCAAATCCGCCCCGTTTGGACCAGGGATGGACTATACGTATTGGACGGTGAACGTATACGGGGATGCCCGTATAAACCCGTGCGGGGATAGAGGCGGGGATGGACTTACCCTTACCCCCGTCCCCGTCCCCGTTATACCCGTTAAATATAAATAAATATATATATTTATTCCATAAACAGAGTCCAGACCTACTCTCTCTAATCTCTATCAGCCATTCAGCCGCCCGCCTCCCTCCATACTGGGTGTCGACTGCTCAACGTTAAAATCAGACCTCCCTCCGGGCGTCTTAGCTCAACGCCGGCTACTCAACGTCGACAAAGCCTCTGCTGTTCCTCAACGTCGACACAGCCTTACAGGTCACTGAGGTCAGTCCTCTCTCTCTCTCTCTCTCTCTCTCTCTCTCCTGTGGCTTAACATTGTGGAGGTTGTGAGGAGTGGACTGAGTGGGCATTGCTTCTGCGAGATTGAATAAGATTTGGATGATTGAATTCGGTGGGGGCATTTGGAGTTCTCGGTGGACATTATTTCTGCGAGATTAAATCTTCCGTTTAGGATAATGGATTTGATTTGGATGATGGATTTGTTTTTCAATATGGGTGTAACTGTGGTTGGTCTTGGCTATTTTATTGGAAAGGTTTTTTTTTTTTCCAGAATTGTTTTGCTTATAATTGCCTGACTTATATATAGTTTAAATTAGTGATGAATCAGTGTTTGTCAAAACCTTTAAACTGAAATCTTCAAAACCTCAAGTTTTACAACGTTATTAAAATATGTATTGCTTTTGGCTTACAAGTTTTACACAGTTGCAAATTTTGAATGTAGGATTCTAGTTTCTAAATTTCCTCAAGAGACCAATATGAAAGAAAACTTGTTTATGTACTTAAAAATGTTGCAAGGTTTCTTTCCCCTTTGTCCTTTTTTTTCCCCAATAACTGGACTGTTGGAGAGTTTTCAAACTTCTTCCAAATTGAATCATATCAAAACAGTTTGAATCCTATCAAAACAGTTCAAGGCTAATTTAAAGAGGTATGGTGTAATTTGGTTACAATTCCATCATTCCCCATTTTCAACATTTCCCCCTTTGTTGTTTGAATTATATCAAATTCAAGTAGTTATTGGAGAATGTTGTTGAATTCTTTAAAATGTTAAATTTATTTAGAATTTTGGATTATGTTGGCTTAGGCTTGGGCTTGGGCAGGTACGGGGAAAGCGGGGACGGGGGCGGGGATTAAAAATTTCCCCGCGGACGGGGATGAGAATGAAAATTATACTCGTTAACGGGGGTGGACCGGGGATGGACGAAGGTTTTTTAAGCGGGTACGGGGATGGAGACTATACCCCCCGCCCCCGCTTCGGTCCACTGACATCCCTACTTCTAGGTGATGTTTCTGTAATTTTTTGGAATTTCTGGGGGTAATTCTGCAATTTTCTAGACCTTCTGGGGATGTTTCTGTAATTTTGAAACTTTCTGGGGTGCTGTTTTTTAACTGGACAGTGCGATGAACAGTAACCTGATGAACAGTAACCACGTGAACAGAGATGAGCTTGATCTTTTGTGAGATGCCCCCCAAGTGATGGGGAAGCTTACAATTTATAGTCGCCCGTGTAGTAATTGAATGGGTAGTTTGACGGTCATAACGGATTGTAGTAACTTAATAGCTTTAAACAGCTTGGCGAACCCTCCTCTCCTTGGCGACCTCTCCTCTCCTCAACCGGCAGGGGAGTGCTCTCCAAAGGTCTTGGCCAAATGATGAGGGAATGTTGACTTTCTCTAAGCGGTCCGGATGCTCCCGTAGTGGAGTAGCTCCCTAATGAACTTGACCGGTCTGGACCACTTTGGGCCTACTTGGTCTTCTAGAGCTTGGACTCTTAAATAGTTTTGGGCTTTCCACCCGAATTGAATTATTTGGGCTTGGCTCATCATTTGCCTCCCAATGCCTCATGTCCAATGAAATTTGGAGAAGACGGCATTCACTTGATTTTGAATTATGACCTGAGAAGACTTCTCTCCCGCTACGACCATGTTGCGGTACGACTGAATTTCGGGGATCGACCTGCCCGGACAGGTCGCGGGGATCAGGTCGCGGGGTTCCACCTGCCCGGTCAGGTGGCAGGGGCTCGGGGGCAGCGCCCACGAAAGCTAAACGATTTTTTGAATCACAAACCAAGACTCCTTCATTCCTGATATATATTTTAGCTTTGTACGGCGTCTCCAGCTATATAACCTCTTTTATTTCCCCTTTTGAATTCTAGAAGAGCCCTTGCTTTGAATTGGGCCTTTCCTCTTTCCCTTGATTTCATGAAACCCTGGAGTATAAATAGAAGCTTTCTTCCTCATTCCATCCCTTTCATAGAAATTTGAGAGAGTGAGTGAGAGCCCTTCTTGGAAGACTTCGAAGAACCCAAGGTTACTTTGGAATACTTTGAAGGACCCAAGGCTATCTCGCTCTTCAGGCAAGTTCCCATAGACATTCATTGTTTGGGAGAAGAAAAATGAGGAGTTTTGGTGATAGAAAAATCGGCATTCAAGAGGATGGTGAGGTCGCCGCTGATTCGGTCGAGGGATGCATTGAAGGTGGGATTGCTCAGGCGGAGAGAGAGAGATCCTCGGGTGAGCTAAGGGAGGTGGGGCGAGCGAGCTTGGGCGCCCAGGCTGCTGCTGTCCCCATTGGGCAAGCGGGTTTTGGCGGACAGGCTGTCCAGGCCGTTGCTCGGCCGTTGTCCAACATGGTGGAGGCGCCCTTTGAGAGGCGAGCGGTCCAAATTGCTGTGGAGACGATGGAAGAGCAGGAGGGGCAGTTAGGTGCTGCAGGTGTTGAGCTGGGCAGCCTGGACGAGCTGCCTGATCGTGTAGCTGCGATGGAGAGGCGAACATGACAGGCTGTTCGGCGTGCTGAGCAGGTTGTCCCTGCTGTCCAGGCAAGTAAACAAGCTATCCCTGCTGTCCAGGCGAGCAAGCAGGCTGCCCCGGGAAGCCAAGCGGGCGAGCAGGCTGTCCAGGCCGGGTCTGGGCGCGCGGACTGCCTGGGCGTGCGGACTGCATGGGCGCGCTGCCTGGGCGCGCGGACTGCCTGGGCAGGCGAGCTGTCCGGGCGCGTTTTGGGTGCTGATTCGAGGAGTTTTGGCGAGGTCGGGGCTTTGGATGAGCAAGGAGCTGCACTCGGTGCCTGTGGCGGACCTGACACTTGTATTGGTGATGATCCAGTCCCTCAGAATGTAGCTACTCAATGTCAAACTCTTCAGGGCCTCCGTAAGAAAAAATACAGAAGCAAAATAGTTGACGATGGGTCCAAGGTAAATACTTTCTTTAGTACTTTAACTTCAGATGATATTTTGCGGATTGTTTCCACTTACCATATTTCTCCGACTGTGCTATGTCGTCGGGCCGAGATGGATGAGCCCGCCTCGGATGACTCTTCTGGAGATATTGTGATTTATGAGGAGATGCTTGAGGCTGGGCTCCGACTTCCCATGTCCCCTCCTATCTGTCGCATCCTTGAATATTTTTCACTCACCCCGGGGCGATTGTCACCCAACGGCTGGAGAGTTCTGCTATGCTTTTTGGTGTTGTGGAAAAAAGTGCACCATGAGGATGCTTCTCCGGAGGAGTTTCATGGAGCTTATACTCTGAGCGAGACCCCTGCTCCCAATCGGGGTTGGTATTACTTTACAACGAGAGACAGGCTGATCACTGGACTGAAGTCCAACTGTGGAACTTGGAAATCCCGCTTTCTATTTGTTGGTGGAGAATGGGCTACTGAGGCCAATAGAGCTTCGGTACTACGGGGATGGAGTACCCCCAAAGAGCTTGGTAAGCTTCACACTTGTTTTAACTCTTTTGTGTGTTTTTTGTTTTTTACTCATCATTCCTTTTGCAGATCCCCTTGTGCTTTCCAAGGGTCAGGAGTGGAAACTGCAGGCGGTGAAGGCTTATCCTGAAAAAGATATTGGAGTACTCATGCCCGGAGTTCGTGCCACCCCTAAGTCTGGCGGTTCCTCTTTGAAGAGAAAAAGTGAGTTGATTATTTCGTATCCTTTTTTTTTTTTTCATCTGGGTAACACTTTACTTCCTTGCAGCAATAGATAGGGAGGCGATTGAGTCTCTCCTCTCTGGTAGGAATCCTCCTCTTCCCAAGGTGGCAAGGGTCCCTGAGATAGCGAAGACGGGCTAGGTCTCCCAAGTGACATCTCCAATGGTACCACCCGAGGGGAGCTCTCCTCAATCAACTCCTCTAGTGATTCCTAGGGCTCCCTTTGGTCCAGTGCCCCCTCCAGTGGTGCCTACACCCTCAGTTGTACCTCTTACTCCGGAGTTTCTCCTGTCGGCCGCACCTTCTATTTTCCCTTCATCTTCTCCTCTGGGGACTTCTTCTGGGACACCTTCTCAGGGTATCTCTATGCTGGGTAACCTGCCGGTCATTAGGGATCGGATTGGGAAGTTTGTGTGTTCCAAGGATGTGACCGAGCTCGGTTCCACGGGCACCGATGGAATTCTCCGCTCTTATTTGGAAAGTTGGGCTCAGGTAAGGGTTTATTATCTCCCTTTCCTCCCTTCCTCTCATACATTTCTGACATCTTTTTGCCTTTTGTTTTTCCTCAGGCCTCAACAGCATCTATGTGTATGTTTGCAAGGACCCTCCTTTATCACCAGTTGAAGCAAACCCATGAAGTTGTGAAAAATGAACTTCTAGCTGCTCAGGGGAGGATCACAGAGCTTGAAGTTGCTGGGAGGGCTTCTGATATGAGGGCGACTGATCTTAAGGCTGAGCTTTCGGCGAGCCATGGGAGGGTGGCCAGGCTCGAGGATGAGCTTGTTGAGGTCCGTGAGAGGGCCACGCTCAGTGAGGCTGAGCTTGCAAAGACCCAGGTTGAGTTTTCGACGACCCATGGGAGGGTGGCCAAGCTTGAGGCTGAGCTTGCAGAGGCCCGCGAGAGGGCCATGCTCAGAGAGGCTGAGTTTTCGGCGACCCATGGGAAGGTGGCCAAACTTCAGGCTGAGCTTGCAGAGACCCGCGAGAGGGCCATGCTCAGAGAGGCTGCCGCAGAGGCAGATGTGAAGACTGCTCAAGAGAGAGCTTCCCGGGCTGAGGTGGACCTGAGGTATGGCACTGCCGAAGCTTTCATTGACGGCTATGAGGAGCTTCGGGGAAAGATTTCCGCTGTCTACCCCAATATTGATGTCTCAGGCTTCGTGGCGACTGAGGCGCCTGAGAGTGATGGAGGTTCTGAGGATGCCGAGGAGGAGGATGACGACCACGAGAGCAGTTAGAGTGCTAGGGACTTTTTGATTTAAGGAGTTCTTTATTTCTTTGTTTGAAAAGCATTTTGTAGCCCTACTTTTGTGAAAGTGGTAGTGGTTTTGCCCTTTTGATCTTGAATACAAAAATACAAAGATTTTTTGAGTAAATCTAGAAATTTTGTTTTATTTATCTCATTGCTTATGAAAAAGAAATATCGAGCAACAGCCCCAAAAAAGTACAAAAAATAAAATCAAGTTCCCAACTTTTCTACTTTGAGTCTCTCAAGGTGTCACTGATAGTACCTCTTCAAGTGCTCGGCATTCCATGGATGGGGCAAAACTTTCCCCTCAGAACCCTGTATTTTGTAGGTACCCCGGCCTCACCACTTCTATTATGAGGTAGGGTCCTTCCCAATTCGGTCCCAGCTTTCCTTCTCGTGAATCCTTTGTGGTTAGGATCACTTTCTTAAGGACCAAGTCTCCTGGTTGGAAGGAACGAGACTTCACCCTCGAGTTGTAGTATTTTGCCATGCGACGCTTGTACTCCGTGTTGCGGACCACAGCCATCTCCCTTGCCTCCTCTACTAAGTCGAGGTTGACGCGGAGTCCTTCCTCATTGGTGACAGGGTCGTGGTGTTGGACCCGCAGAGAATACACCCCGATCTCCACAGGGATGACTGTCTCAGTTCCAAAGGCGAGGGAGAAGGGAGTTTCTCCGGTTGGAGTTCTTGGTGTGGTCCGATAGGCCCATAATACGCCTGGGAGCTCCTCGACCCAAAGACTTTTTGCCTTTTCGAGCTTTGTCTTTAGGTTACGCAACACCGTTCTCACCATGACCTCAGCCTGCCCGTTTGCCTGCGGGTGTGTCGGGCTGGAATGAGGTTGCTTTATTTGAAGGTCTGAGCAGAAGGAGTTCAGGAGCTTATTGTCGAACTGCTTGGCGTTGTCGCTGACAATAGCGTGGGGTATCCCAAAGCGACATACCAAGTTTTTCCAGATGAAATCTTTCACCTTGACGTCTGTTATTTTTGCTAAGGGTTCTGCCTCCGCCCATTTAGTGAAGTAGTCTACCGCTACCACCACGAACTTGCACTGTCCTTTGCTAAGAAGTAGGGGACCTAGGATGTCGATGCCCTATTTGGAGAAGGGCCATGGACTTGTGACGACCGTGAGCTCTTCTGGTGGTTGTCGGGGCACAGTGGCGAATCGCTGACATTTGTCGCACTTCTTGGCAAATTCCTGGGCGTCCCTCATCATACTAGGCCAGAAGTAGCCTTGTTTGAGAGCCTTGTGGGCGAGGGAGCGCCCTCCAGAATGATTCCCACAAATCCCTTCATGGATCTCCCGCAGGGCATAGTTTGCCTCTTCAGGCGAAAGACACCGCAATAACGACAAGGAGTAACCTTTTTTGTACAGAGTATCTTGTAAAATAGTAAACTTGGAGGCTCTCACCCTGAGCTTCCTGGCTTCACTAGGGTCATCAGGCAACGCACCTTCCTGGAGGTATGCCTTTATTGGGGTCATCCAGTTTGCCTCGACAGATGCACAATTGATACTTGTAACTTCCACGTCTAACTTGCTGGTTCCAACTGGTGACCCATGAATGTTGGTCCTGGTGGGGCGTCTGAGGACGAGGCGAGCCGGGCTAGCGCATCAGCGGCCATGTTCTCCTCCCTCGGGATATGGGTGATTTGAAAAATTTTAAACTTGGCGACCAAGGCTTTCACCATGACGAGGTACTCCTGCATTCTGGTTCCCTTTGCTCCGAACTCTCCATTTACTTGGTTGACTATTAGCTGAGAGTCACTGTGAGTGATGAGGTGTTGAGCCTCCATCTCGATTGCCAATCTTAGTCCAAAGAGGAGGGCCTCATATTCTGCCTCATTGTTGGAGGCGATAAAGTGGAGCTTCACAACGTACTTGATGGTAGCGCCTTCGGGGCTGATTAGGATTAAGCCAGCTCCACCTCTTTCACGGGTTGATGATCCATCCACATAAAGCTTCTAGAGCGGCGAAGAGGAGAGTTCGGAGAGCACTGAGGGAGTCAGGAAACCAAGATTGGGTGGCAAGGCTCCAGGATGGGCGCCCGGGAGTGTCTGGGCGCCTGCGGAGGAGGCCTGGGCGCCTGGGGAGCAAGTCTGGGCGCCAGGGGAGGAGGTCTGGGCGCCCGGGAGTGTCTGGGCGCCAGGGGAGCAAGTCTGGGCGCCAGGGAAGGAGGTCTGGGCGCCCGGGAGTGTCTGGGCGCCTGCAGAGGAAACCTGGGCGCCAGGGGAGCAAGTCTAAGCGCCAAGGGAGGAGGCCTGGGCGCCCGGGAGTGTCTGGGCGCCTGCAGAGGAAGTCTGGGCGCCAGGGGAGCAAGTCTGGGCGCCAGGGAAGGAGGTCTGGGTGCCCGGGATTGTCTGGGCACCTGCGGAGGAAGCCTGGGCGCCAGGGGAACAAGTCTGGGCACCAGGGAAGGAGGTCTGGGCGCCTGCGGAGGAAGCCTGGGCGCTAGGGGAACAAGTCTGGGCGCCAGGGAAGGAGGTCTGGGCGCCAGGGAAGGAGGTCTGGGCGCTCGGGAGTGTTTGGGCGCCTTCGGAGGAAGTCTGGGCGCCAGGGAAGGAGGTTTGGGCGCCTGGGGAGCAAGTCTGGGCGCCAGGGGAGAAGGCATGGGCGCCCGGGAGTGTCTGGGCGCCAGGAGTGGGTGCCCTAGTGTCCTTGTCGTGTATCACCTTGCTTTGGGTGTCCGGGCTCGATGTCTGAAGCGTGGAATGTTCATTTACCTCCCCTACTGGTGTAAGCTCCGCAACAAAATCTGCCAAGGCTTGCGCTTTGATAGCCACCCTTGGCTGGTACTGGATGTCGAACTCGCCTAGTTCCACTGCCCATTTTAGGAGTCTCCCGGATACATCTGGCTTTCCCAATACTCTTTTTAGAGGCTGATCTGTGATGACAACAACAGTGTGACTCTGATAGTAGTGTCGCAGACGCCTAGCTGTTAAGATGAGGGCTAGTGCTAATTTTTCTAGCTCTGAATATCTGACTTCCGCTCCCCGATATGCTCTGCTCACATAATAAATCGGCTTCTGTACTCCGTCACTGTTCCTGATGAGGACTGAACTCATTGCTGATGGGGAAGCAAAAAGGTATAGATATAAAGTCTCACCAGATGTAGCGTGTGAAAGGAGTGGAGGTTTGGCCAAGTAGACTTTGAGCTTTTGGAAGGCTTCCTCTGCCTCCGGTCCCCACTCAAAAGCCTTTCGGAGAATTTTGAAGAAAGGTAGACATTTGTCTGCAGATTTGGAAACGAACCTATTGAGCGCTGCAATTCTCCCATTGAGGCGCTGGAGCTCCTTGGTTGAGGACGGCGACTTCATATTTAAGATTGCCTTGATTTTGTCGGGGTTCGCCTCAATTCCTCTCTGGTTGACCATAAAGCCAAGGAACTTTCCTGAGCCTACGCCAAAGGCGCACTTTTCAGGATTCAACTTCATGTGGTATGACTTGAGAACGTTGAAAGTTTCTTGGAGGTGGTCAATATGATCTGCTGCTGCGAGACTCTTTACGAGCATGTCGTCCACATACACCTCCATTGTTCTCCCGATCTGTGACCGGAACATCTTGTTCACCAATCGTTAATAAGTTACTCCTGCGTTCTTCAACCCGAAGGGCATGACCCTGTAGCAGTAGGTTCCCCTTGGAGTGATGAACGATGTCTTCTCCTGGTCTGGGGGGTGCATGCTGATCTGGTTATACCCAGAGTATGCATCCAAGAAGGTGAGCAATTCATGCCCTGCTGTGGCGTCGATGAGGAGGTCGATTCGCGGTAGTGGATAGCTATCCTTTGGGCACGCCTTGTTGAGTTCAGTAAAGTCGACGCAGAGGCGCCATTTCCCATTAGCTTTAGTCACCATCACCACATTTGAGAGCCACTCAGGATAGGCTACTTCTCTAACTGCTCCGTTCTCTATCAACTTTCCCACCTCATTTTCCATTGCTTGGGCCCTTTCAATGGAGGCACCCCTTAGTTTTTGGCGAACAGACTTGTGGTGAGGGTCGACGTTGAGGCGGTGGGTGGCAACCTCAGGGTCGATGCCCTCCAAGTTCGCATGTGACCAAGCAAAAACGTCCATATTACCCCTCAAAAAGTCTATGAGTTGGCGGACCAAGTCCTCAGGAAGGGAAGAGCCAATGTGCATTTTTCTGTCTGGATACTCTACATCCAGGGTCACTGGGGTGAGCTCCTCAACTGGTTCTCCTCTTTCTATAATGGCATCATCCCTTGGGTCGAGGACCTCTACTTGCAGTGCTTCCTGTGGCTTCCTCGCCTTCATAGAGGAGACGTAGCACTCTCTTGCAGCTACTTGGTCTCCCCGGACCTCTCCGACTCCGCTCGGGGTAGCGAAGCGGAGAATGAGGTGGTAGGTAGAGGGCACTGCTCTTAGAGTGTTGAGAGCGGGTCGGCCTAGGATGATGTTGTACGCTGAAGGGCAATCTATCACCAGGAAGTTAACCATGATTGTGGAGCTCCGGGGTGCTACGCCTGCAGTGACTGATAAGGTGATGGACCCTTAGGGATACACCTTCTCTCCGAAGAACCCAATGAGGGGTGACCTGATAGGCTGTAGTCTCTCCCTGCCCAAGTTGAGCTTGTCATAAGCCTCTGCGAACAAGATATCCGCAGAGCTGCCACTGTCCACGAGAATTCTCCGTACTTGGAAGTTGGCGACGGTCATGGTGAGCACCAGAGGGTCATCATGGGGGTGCTGGATTCCCTCTAAATCCTTGTCCGAGAAAGATATGACATCGCCGTTGCCATACTTTAGTGCCTTGGATGGGCGCAATTCATCAGGGTGCCTGGCTTTCCTGGCATGAGTCTTCATTGCGGAGAGGGATTCTCCTCCCCCTGCAAGCCCCCCGGAGATGGTGTGAATCTCCCCGATGGGCTGCTGGTCTTCCTGGTTACGAGGCGGTGCCGGTGCCTGTCCTCTACCGGCCACATATTGGCATAGGTGACCCCGTTGAATGAGTTCTTCAATCTGTCTTTTGAGGTCGTACCAGTCGTCGGTGTCATGGCCATGGTCGCGATGGAAGCAACAATACTTGTTCGGGCTCCTACGGTTTGGGGGAGACTTCATTTTTCCTGGCCACTTTACTGCGGGATCATCCTGAATTTGTAATAGGATGTGCCCGACAGAGGCGTTGAGGGGAGTGAAGGCTTGTCGCTCCCTCTGGGGAGCAGGTCCGAGACGATCTTTGGCAGGTATCCTCTCTGTCCTGCCGCGCTTGTTATTACTCTCCCTCTTGTCGTCTCTGTCTCTCTCCTTTCTTTCTCCTCAATTCTCGAGGACTTACCTCATCTGGCCCTTGTACTGTCTTCGGCGTTCATATACTTCTGAGCCTTCGCTAGTAACTCAGGCATGCTTTTCGGTGGGCGCTTCATCACCGAGAAAAGGAAGCTCGATGACCGGAGGCCTCCCAGGAAGGCGGTCATGCTAACCTTTTCATCGGGCTCTTCGACCTGAAGGACCTCTTCGTTAAAACGAGTGAGGTAGCTTCTCAGGCTCTCATCTCTCTCTTGCTTTATGCTTAGCAGGTGTGTGGCAGGCTTTTGGTGGCGACGTCCTCCAATGAAGTGTGACACAAAAAACCTGCTCAGCTCAGCAAATGAGCCAATGGAGGCGGGGGAAATCTTGGCGAACCACTGTCGAGTGGATCCCTTCAGGGTGGTTGGGAACGCTCGGCACATGATTTCATCGGGAGCGTTGTGCAGCTGCATCAAGGTCTTAAAGGTTTCAAGGTGGTCCAGCGGATCCTTCTTACCGTTAAAGGTCTCGACGGATGACATCTTGAATTTCTGAGGAAGTGGATAGTTTGCTACGTCAGGTTTGAAAGGTGTATCCGTTCGACTTACCAGGTAGTCCACTGTTTCGGGTCCCTGTGCCTTCATGGTGTTGAAGACATCACCCAGCTGATTCTGCACTTCCTTAATTATTTCATCCCACTGATTGGGAGGAGGTCCTCTGGAATTACCACGGAAATGACTCTCATGCTCCATGTTTTAGTTTTCACCCTCGTCCTCTTGGAGAGGAGGGTCTCCACTATGGGGAGCAGGAGCAGGTGCTGGAAGAGGAGGTCCATCATGGTGGGCCCCCCTTGGTTGGGCGCCCAAGGGTGGGACGCCTAAGGGGGCGCCCGGAGGGGGAGCTTCTTGATGACCAGGGAGTGGAGCTTCCCTAGCTTGAGGTCCGGGTTGCGCTCCTCCTTGTTGCCCAAGCATCAGCTGCAGAATCTGTTGGTTCTGGGCCATAAATTGCTGCATAGTGTCCAGCATCTGCTGCGCATTCGGGACCGGATTAGCGAGTGGAGGAGGAGCAACCTCCTCTTCTCGCACAGGATTATCTTCAGGAGGATTCATGGATTTGATAGAGAAGGTTTTTTAGAAATGAGAATTTTGTCCTTCCCAAAGACGGCGCCAAACTGATGATGCAAAAATTGGTTTGTACACCACAGTCAAGTAAATAGTATAAAATGCAGTAAAATAAGTAGAGAAAGAGAAGACAAGGTTTATAGTGGTTCGGTCAACAAGACCTACGTCCACTTTCAATGGCTAAGTTCGCCGGGAAGTTTATTAACTCAGGTGTGTAGGGAGATCAGAGAATTACAAGAGGGAAGAGAGATGAGCTTGATCTTTTGTGAGATGCCCCCCAAGTGATGGGGAAGCTTACAATTTATAGTCGCCCGTGTAGTAATTGAATGGGTAGTTTGACGGTCATAACGGATTGTAGTAACTTAATAGCTCTAAACAGCTTGGCGACCCCTCCTCTCCTTGGCGACCTCTCCTATCCTCAACCGGCAGGGGAGTGCTCTCCAAAGGTCTTAGTCAAATGATGAGGGAATGTTGACTTTCTCTAAGCGGTCCGGATGCTCCCGTAGTGGAGTAGCTCCCTAATGAACTTGACCGGTCTGGACCACTTTGGGCTTACTTGGTCTTCTAGAGCTTGGGCTCTTAAATAGTTTTGGGCTTTCCTCCCGAATTGGATTATTCGGGCCTGGCCCATCAAAAGCCACCAGCTTTCACCTTACATCAAAATTATGGCTAGATAGGGTAGTAATTACAAGGATCATCAACCGGAATGCTTTCACAATGCCTTCTGATTTCCTCCTTCAAAAAAACTAATTCCAGCCACAAGTTTGTGTGCTTTACCTAGTCATGTAGTATTGAATCTACTCCTTCTGAGATTCAACCACAATGATATTATTAAGTAGCTTATGCATACTTGAACTGTAGACAAATATTGCGCCAGAGAGATAAGAAAGTGTACATAATACAGCACTTTCATATGCACAGCAGCATTTCCCACTACCTAAAATGGACTGGTTAAATTCTTCTTGTAGGATTTCCGAAGATTGACAAGAATGAGGGTAACAAAACCAATAATGAACATATGTGGCAGGGTAAAAAAGGTAAATTCCAAAACGGCCCACGAACCACCCATAAGCAACCCTAATTTTGGATAATTACAACTTTATTACACAAGCCATATCTTCCATGCATAGTCAGAATTAAAAAAAAATGAAAGACTAGAATCAGAGAAAAAACCAACTCAGCAGATAGATTCAAAATGTGCACATGATTCTACCGGTTATCTACCATTTCCCTCCACGTGTGCGTAAAAAAAAAAAAAAAAAAGGAAAAGAAATGTGTATACACAGGCATGGGAAAGAAATGACTCACAGCCAACCCTTCAATTGCTCCAAGATGCGATCTAAAATGCTTCGCAAATTCAATACCAAGGGCCTTTTTCTTCCAGAATTTCAAGTGACCTGAAAGAGAAGCAGCAGAAATATTTGAAATCAATAGAGTGGCATATACTTCCAATCCACTTTGTAATTCCACTTTCAACAACCCAGTCTAGACAATTATATAATAAACTTATAATCAGATAAAATGACCGTAGAAAGAAGAAAAAATAATTAGCACTGTAATTCGGTGCATATAGGAAATGATTCTGCGAAATGGCCACCATGGTCATTTTATGGTTACTAAAAGATTAACAATCCAGTAGCAACAAAACATATTACTCTTTCTAGGAACAGAACCTGGCTTTCTTCTTTGCTTCATGGAGTTATTTTTTTAGGGATAGGCAAGTAAAGCAAGCTCCACTAAATCCAAACCATTAAAATAAATCAATAATCTACAGACATTGCGAGAGGAATGATGCCTCCAACAATCCCTTAAGACGAACAAAAGCATATTATTTCATGGGAGTAAGTTCTTTTGATAGCTTGGTAAAACCTATAGCCTAGACCAGTAACAGACAGGATGATCAAATTAAATTCCTGGAAATAGCATTCCCCTTACTGACTGACAGTCATCATTGTTTATCATTATCATGTTCAACTCTCTTTTAATTGTGTCATAGAACAACACATCATCATTTCTTATCCTAATTATGCCCTCAGCATCCAACTAAATCAATCCCTTCTGATTGCTTCAACCATTTGTTCTTATTGGACGTGACTAAACCCTCTGAACCTATCTCATCTCATCAAGCCTTCTGTTGCCTACACCTCAAACTATAAATGAATGTTCTAATTTTTTATCAACCGCCTTTTCCAAACCCATCCACTTAAAACTAATGCATTCCTTCCACCTAAACCGGTGAAACTAAAAAAATCTTAAAAAATGCAAAACAAACCCATGCTTAAGATTAATTCAAGTTGTGGAGGTAAGATCAAATTTAGAATTCATAGCAGCTCGTTGCTTATTTGATGCTAAGAGACAATACTAGTCACCGACGAAAGGGGATACAATCTATGTACGAAGCACGACACAAAAATGTTTCGGAAACGTATCGAAAATAGAATCTAAACAAATAAAAATTTGAGAATTTATTTCCAAAACATTCTGAAACTGTAAAAATACACTGAAATATCCTGAAATACTTCGAAACATTGGTGAAAACATGGCGAAATATTCTGAAACACCTCGAAACATTGAAATTTTGATTTAATTAACATTTTGACCGTTTCAACTGTTTCAAAATGAAATTTTGATCATTGGATACAATTATTATGACAGTATGATAGAACTTTTGAAATCTAGAATACAATAGAGTCAAGATATCATAAGATTATATTTTTTAAATATCTGTAATTATAAATTTAATTCAATTCTTTAATAACAGTTTAAAAAGTGAGTAACTTCTTGCAAGCACAACGGATCCACTTTTCAAATTCTGACCCACAACAATGTAAATTATAAAATTGGCACGTGTCATAGACAAAAAGTAGAGTCTGAACATTTTGGGTGAAGCTATATAGCCAGCCCATTCATCAATAAAACCTATTGCTCTAATTCTGGACAGTAGACCAATTGGAGAATTTACGCATGAATGTGCCCATCAGATGTCACTAGAGGCCTAGTTGTCAAAGCATAAGCTTGCGTATTCTGGATACGGAGGGAGATCCCCTGCATTATTTACTGATTTATGCAGTAAACTTCAGTAAAAGATAGCTATTAGTATTACCGTCGGCGCTCCCGGTTATGAAAAAATCTGCTGCTGACACAGCAACATGTGTGACGACATCACGATGCATGTAACTCTTCTCATACCTGCAAAAAAAAAAAAAAAACATAATTCAAGCTGTCGGATTTGTTCTGATTTATAATGCTTCTATTAACAATTTTGCGAAAGAACAGAGCACCACTAGATAACTAATGCTGAACTGAAGAAACAGGATTACACTGCAATAAGATTACACCATCCGAAGGGTACCAAGAAAAGATGCCTATGACAAAAGCTGCTGGATGGAGACCAACAAGAAAACCACATAAAGTGCAGGGAAATCCTTCCAATTCAACCCTCCCCCCCTCCCATAAAAAAAAAAAAAGACAAACTCCACACACTTACAAGTCAAAAAGAGATCCTCCAAGGTTGAAGCAAATATATTGAACCTAAGGGCAACAAAAAGATCGGAGTTCCATCTTCATGATTGAAGTATGGGGAAAAATACACAAGACCAATGTATGCCTTTGATACCAATGAATAGGAGAAGTGGAAGTGTTGATTGCTCTAATAACTAGATTCACCAGACATGGGGTAGCTCAGTTATTATTTTTTTTTGCATACTATGTTTTGTCATACATTAATTTACAAAATTAAGGTGGAAGTTGGGACTTGAACACCACTGAGGCCTTTCAACCCCTCCAACCCCCTTCTTGTGAAGCATGGTTTCCACAACCAAAAGTCATGACATTTTGATTGCCTATTGCCAAAACATTTGAGTCACTTAATTCTTAAATTATCTAATAAATCTAAGCCTGAATAAATATTGAACAGCAGATTTCTTGCCTGTTAGAGCTCCAAATCTTGTCTTACTACCAATCAAGATGTCCAATTGAGGGAGGTGGAGGTTCTCAATAGCTCAGTGGTAAAGAATGGGAATGTGGTATGCTCTGGTGTTCTCAGTTATCTCTGTCGGGCAAGATTTCCATTTCAGTTCCTCACCAATATTTGTGGTAACCAATAAGATGTTGCAGTGGTTCTAGAAGTAGACTTAGTCTTTGAATTCTGTTAATAAATCCCTACTTTTTAGGGAGTTGACCTGTTCTTTAGCACAATCCCACAAACACAGTGGAGTGCCTTTTATTTCTAGTTTCTGTTACTGTAAGGCTATAAACAGCCCCATCTATATGCAATAATATCAGTGAGTTTTCCTCCTAGTTAAAGTTTTACCAGCATTAACATCTGGTATCAGAGCGAAAACCAGAGATTGTAGCCACAGCTCAATCATGTCTTCAGAGAATAACTTTGTGCAGCCGGCTATTCCCCGGCTCGATGGCATTATGAGCATTGGAGCATGCTCATGGAAAATTTCCTTCGCTCCAAGGAATATTGGCACATCGTTGAAAATGGAGTTCCCAAAGAGGATGGAGTTCCCGAAGAGGATGCAACCCTTACAGATGCGGAACGGAAGGTGCTAGCTGACCAGAAATTGAAGGATTTAAAAGCCAAGAACTACTTATTCCAGGCCATTGATCGCACCATCCTGGAAACCATCTTGACCAAAGACACGGCCAAGGGAATTTGGGACTCGTTGAAGCAAAAGTATCAAGGGAATGCCCGAGTCAAGCGTGCGCAACTTCAGGCTCTTTGCAAAGATTTTGAAGTTCTGCACATGAAAGAAGGTGAATCTGTCAATGACTTTTTTGCTCGTACCGGTGAAAAGATGAGCGACGTTACTGTGAATGAAAAGATTTTGCGCTCTATGTCATCCAAGTTTGACTACGTGGTCTGCTCCATTGAGGAATCCAAGGATTTGGATCATATGAGTATTGACGAATTGCAAAGTAGCCTCCAGGTACATGAACAACAAATGTCTAGTCATGACATTGAAGAACAAGCATTGAAAATTGTTCATGGGAAACATTTTGGTAGTCCTGGACGTGGTCATGGTGCCGGGGACGTGGACGTGGTAGACAAGGTATGAACAAAGCTCTTGTTGAATGCTATATTGTCATGATTTTGGTCACTTTCAGAATGAGTGTCCAAAGAAACACAAGGAGCTCAGCTACGGAAAGGACTCCAAAGCTCATTTTGCCGAGACGGCAGAGACGAAAGAGCTTCTACTCAAGGCCTACGTTAATGATGATCGATCTGATGAGGAAATTATCTGGTTCCTGGACTTTGGCTGCAGCAACCACATGTGTGGAAGGAAAGAGTTATTTTCGCACCTTGATGAGACCTTCCGCAAATCCATTAAACTTGGCAATAATTCAAGTCTTCAAGTCATGGGGAAAGGACAAATCCATATGCAAGTCAACAACCTTGCACACATTGTCACAGAGGTATTTTCATACCTGATTTGAAGAATAATCTTTTAAGTATTGGCCAATTGCAGGAGAAAGGATTAGCTATCCTAATTCAACACAACCAGTGCAAAGTATTTCATCCATAAAAAGTACTCATCATTATAACCACTATGTCACACAATCGCATGTTTGTTATTCGAGCCACTATCTCTCCATCAGATCAACCAGATCAGCCATGTTTTCATACTTTTTCTCAAAGTCCAGATCATTTGTGGCATTGTCGTTATGGGCATTTGAGTCTTGGTGGCCTCAAAACACTTTATCACAAACAGATGGTCAAGGGTTTGCCGCAATTGAAGAGTTCCAGCCTTTTCTGTGAAGATTGTTTAATAGGTAAACAACATAAAAAAGCTTTTCCACAATAAAGCACTTGGAGATCCTTACAAATTCTTCAACTTGTCCATGCCGATATTTGTGGGCCTATTTCTCCAATATCCAACAGCAATAAAAGGTATCTCTTGACCTTTATTGATGATTTTAGTCGAAAAACCTGGGTATTTTTCTTAACAGAAAAATCAGAGGCCTTTGAAGAATTCAAGCGTTTCAAAACTAAGGTTGAAACAGCCAAGAACACATCCATCCGAGGTCTACGTACAGATAGGGGTGGAGAGTTTAATTCCAATGAATTCACTGAGTTTTGTTCGACCAACGGAATTCGACGTCAACTGACTGCAGCCTATACTCCTCAACAAAATGAAGTGGCGGAGCGCAAGAACCGCACGATCATCAAGATGGTTCGTAGTATGCTTTCATGCAAACAAGTGCTTAAGACCTTCCGGCCTGAGGCAGTAAATTGGACAGTATATGTTCTCAATCGAAGTCCCACACTTGCTGTGCGAAATCAAACACCAGATGAGGCATGGAGTGGCACTAAACCCTCGGTTGATCACTTCCACATATTTGGATGTCTCGCTTATGGTCATGTTCCAGATGTCAAACGCACAAAATTGGATGACAAGAGTTTGAAGTGTGTCCTTCTTGGTGTTAGCGAGGAATCCAAGGCGTATCAATTGTATGACCCCTTATCAAATAAAATTGTGATAAGTCGTGACGTTATTTTCAATGAAGATGGACACTGGCCTTGGACAGAAACACATGGTGCTACTGTTCATGCTTCACTTGATTTGGAGGAAGGACATGCAGATTCACTTGATCAAAATATTGCTGAAAATACAACGCCTCCTGCCTCTGGAAATCCAGGTATTGAAGCTGACCAAGACACTCCTCCAACTCTTGTTCACTAACCTGACCATACAGCAGTCCATTCGCCTGATCATGTAGCAGCAAGACGATCTCGTCATCCACCACTTTGGATGCGTGATTATGATAGTGGTGCTGGTCTTTCAGAGGAAGAACAAGATGATAACTTTGCTATGTTTATTGATGAAGATCCTCTAACCTTTTCTGATGCAGTTCATAGTGACAAGTGGCGACTTGCCATGGATGCCGAGATTGCTGCCATTCGAAAAAACAATACCTAGGAGTTGACAGACCTGCCCGAAGGAGCAAAAACAATTGGAGTTAAGTGGGTGTATAATACAAAGCTGAATGAGCATGGCGAAATAGACAAATACAAGGCACGTCTTGTCGCCAAAGGCTACACCCAACAACACGGCATTGATTATTCTGAAGTTTTTGCTCCCGTAACCCGTTTAGACACTATTCGGCTTATTCTTGCCATTGCAGCTCAAGAAGCATGGCCACTCTACCAATTAGATGTCAAATCCGCTTTTCTTCATGGAGAGCTTGACGAGGAGGTATATGTCGACCAGCCACCTGGGTATGAAGTCAGAGGTGCAGAACACAAAGTGTATCAACTTCACAAGGCGCTGTATGGTTTGAAGCAAGCGCCCCGGGCATGGTATAGCAAAATCGAAGCCTATTTTTTGAAAGAAGGTTTTAAAAAATGTCCATATAAACACACCTTGTTTCTCAAGCACACCTCTGCTGGTAAGATCTTACTTGTGTGTTTATATGTCGATGATCTCATCTTCACCGACAATGATGGCTTTCTGTTCAATTCTTTTAAACATTCCATGATGCAAGAATTTGACATAACTGATTTGGGCAAAATGAGGTATTTTCTTGGTTTGGAGCTATTGCAACAGGACAATGGGATTTTCTTATGTCAACAAAAATATGATCATGAAATCCTAGAGAGATTTCATATGACTGATTGCAACTCAGTCCACAATCCAATTGTACCTGGATCAAAATTGATGAAGGATCTCACGGGTGAGCATGTGGACAGCACTTTGTATCAACAACTTGTAGGGAGCTTGATGTATCTCACCTCCACCAGGCCGAATCTTATGTTCGTTACTAGTCTTCTAAGTCGTTATATGTCTCATCCTACTACACTACATCTCCAAGCAGTTAAACGTGTGCTACGGTATATCAAAGGAACTCTTGAATTTGGAGTGTTCTATCGCCAGGGAGGGAACCATCAGCTTGTAGGGTATTCCGATAGTGATTATGCAGGGGATGTTGACGAGAGGAAGAGCACATCTGGCTTTCTATTTTTATTAAGCTCGGGTGCAATTTCTTGATCCTCTCGCAAGCAACCAATTGTCACTCTTTCAACTACTGAAGCCGAGTTTGTTGTTGCCGCCTCTTGTGCATGTCAGGCTGTCTGGTTACGAAGGATGATGGAGCAACTTTGTCATGAACAACATTCTGCAACTGTGATTTATTGTGACAATAGCTCAACAATTAAGCTTTCTTGCAATCCAGTTTTGCACGGTCGGAGTAAGCATATTGATGTTCGCTTTCATTTTTTGCGTGACCTCACTCGAGATGAAGTAGTCAAGCTGGAATACTGTCAAACTGAAGAACAACTGACAGATCTTATGACCAAGCCGCTAAAGCTGGATGCTTTTGAGAGGATGCGGGCACTGATGGGTGTTTGCAAGGATCCAGGAATAAACTGATCTGTGATCAATTTAAGGGAGGGTTTGTTGCAGTGGTTCTAGAAGTAGACTTAGTCTTTGAATTCTGTTAATAAATCCCTATTGTTTAGGGAGTTGACCTGTTCTTTAGCACAATCCCACAAACACAGTGGAGTGCCTTTTATTTCTAGTTTCTGTTACTGTAAGGCTATAAATAGCCCCATCTCTATGCAATAATATCAATGAGTTTTCCTCCTAGTTAAAGTTTTACCAGCATTAACATAAGATGATGACCTCTGAGCTTCGTCAAAAAACACACGGTGAACCCTGACATTTGACAGAGAACAGGACCAGACGCCCGATTGCTTGTCTCAGGTTTCAAAGCCAAAAATTTCACACACAACACTCTGATCTGACTATGCTGCCCGTATACGAGGTTGAAATATACTTATTCATAGCTAAAAGGCCATTATCGATAATCCTACCAGCATTCTCATCAGGCTCGAAGTTAGTTCATCCGCTTTGCAATATAACACCAAGAAGATCCAATATTTGGAAGAAAAAAAAACTCCTTTTTAATTTGAAACAAAAACCATCTTAATCCAAAGACAGTGAAAGACAAAATTGGCGATCCAGAACCAAAACCCTAAACCCTAAAACAAGTCTACATACATATGCATTCAGCACAAATATGTTTACAAGTGTATTTATCGGTGAAAATACGTACATGTTGGCCGAGGGAAGAGTATCGAGATAGGCTCGCTCGAATTGGAGAGGGCGCTTGGTACGAGCGCGAGGGGCCGGGCCAGGCCCGACAATAGGCTCGTCCTCTCTCTCCTCCACCGTCGTCGCTGAGCTTCCGTTCTCTTTCTGGGCTTCCTCCATTTTTGGTTCTCTAGGGTTTGAAATCAACGAGGAAGGAAATCAAATGGACTGAAGAAGAATTCGAAGCAGAAAGAGAAGTACGAACTCTGCAGTCCGAAGTCTTTTAGATTAAATTACACTAATCCCCACAGTAGTTTGGTCTGAATACGGAAACTGCCTCTTAAATTACTAAAATGATATGTACAGTTAAAAGTTGTTGCATATTTTATCTAAGAACATCTCCAACCACACTCAACAAAATAGCTACTCAAAATATATTTAAATATTGAATTCTCTATTTTAGTTAACTACTTTTTAAAATTCACTTCAATCATGCTCTCTATTTTAGCTAACTATTTCAATTAACTTTCAATAATATAATTCAAAAATGTCACGTGGCGTAACACGTAAGCGTCATAATGATAATGTGTCGTATTTTTAAATTTTAAATTTTACAACGGTCATACATTATTCAAATGATACCCAACAAGTGTATACATTATAATAATTTTATTTGAGTTATAATAACACAATATAATATCACCAAAACACTGCATAATGTAAATCAAGAGGTTGGGTCAAGTAATTAAAAAAAAAAAAAAACAATAGTTGAGTAAAATTTGTTCCAACATCAGCTGCAAAGTAAAATAATACCACAAGATGAACTATATATAAAATAATTGTATGTAAAATAATACCACAAAATCTTCCATATCCCCATCAAAGCAAAGAATTGTATGTAAAAGGTGAACTATGGCAGAACATTAGAACATCCATTACCCACAACATATTAGGGAATAATAATGCATTTTGAGTGTGCAAAAAAAGGAATAAAGAAAAATAAAAACACTCAAATAAAAACAATAAAATCAAATACTGTGAATCTCACAAACTCTAATATTTTCTATTACTCAAAAGTTGTTAGTCTATGAATAAAAAAAAACTACATTTTCTTTGCCATGATTTCCATCTGGAGACGCTTAAAATATTCAGCTTGAATCGGAGGCATGACACTCGTATCCATCAACATTATTTTATGTCTTTCCTTCATTTGCTTGAGTTGTACCTTCTCTTGTTCAACAACCACCATTTTTTCCATGAAATCGACTTTCTTCTCCGCCATCTTCTTTTTGTCTTCCTTCATTTCTTCAAGCAATTTCACGAAATAGGTTGAACTTGAATTATCGTCTTCAGAGAGTTTGCTCTTTGACTTTCTTGCTCGCTCTTTCGCAGCCTTCCTTCCAGTTGGCCTCTCCAAGCCCCCACTGTCGCCTCCTATATTTACCGATTCTGGTGTTGAAGGATTAAAGCTGCTAGAAGTTGCACCACTTTTTATTTTTTGTTTCTTGGACTGAGAATCCTCCATCCATTTTGGGTGATACCGTAACTCATTCCAATAATGTTCAAATGGAAAAGATGATTTATGAAGTTCCTTGTACACTTTCTTTGCATCACGGAACTGAAAATTGTACAATAATGCTATGTATCATAAAAGAAAAATGCCCTCTTTTCACACTTGTAATTAAAATACACTCATACCTTGTCTTTCTTAGTCAGACCACTTTCATTCAATTTTTCAATTTGGTCAAAACAGCCATAAAATTTATTGGTGGCTAGTTGAATTGTCGACCAACGATTCATTAAAGAAACTTGATTGCGATTACAATCTGACTAGGGTTTGTATTCGTTGAAATACTCCTAAATCCTTTGTCAATACCTTTTAGATTTTTACTCATTCCCATGCACGGCATCCACGCTAATATTAAGTCAACCCGAGATTAAAACTAAGTCCTCCTCAATTGAAAAGTTGCCAACTCGAACCTTTTTGGTGGTGGATTCTATTTGAGGTGATATTGGTGAATGACTTATTTGGTCTACTGATTGAGTGTTAAACTCATCTACGTTTATTCCATCGTTCAAGAGATTGGTGAAGTAATATCCATGTTCATCCATCAGAAAACCTACATTGTTGATGAAAAAAGTTCAAAAGAAATGTGCATAAATGTTCACTGCTGAAATTGGGCAGAAAATAAGGGCTTTACTATCAATGATCATATTCCCTAAGAAAATTATTGCTCAACTAGTTAGATGTAGCACATACCAGGATTGAATGGCAGGTTTGAGTAGGTCTAGATTCAACTAGTTAGATGCAACACATACCTTTAATTACAAATGATGTTTTGGCCAAATGAAGAGTATCAGAATCAGTCCACTATAGTTTTGCATGCACATTGGATGAAATCTTTTCATTTCTTATTTCTCATTTCCTTGATAAAGATCACCAAAGACTAGAGGACCCTCATATAAATGGCATGCACACCAAGAAACTAAACATAAGATCATAACAAAAGAAAAAAGCAAAAAGAGCAAACAAAAGGCAAACTGAAAAATTACAAGAAACATTCTAGAAAAATAATATGGATATATCAAAGCTCTATTGTGATATACAAAAGAATTAAAAGTTACCTTCTATCTAATATGTCCATGCATAACCATCCAATCTCCCTATGAAACTGCATCCTAGGGAAGGTGTGGCCTGACCCTTCTAGGATGGGTCGTGAAAGGTAATGTGAGGATAAATATGTGTATGTTGTCTATTACACTAGAGGGTCATTAAAAATATAATTTTTGACTTGTAAAATTATGTTGAATAACAAAATTTTTAACAAAGGGACTCATGGGCATTTCATCAAACATATCTCATGCACAAACATTAACACAAACCAAAACACTAAAACACTTGTATCAGCTTCTATATATTTGGTTACAAACCAGCTTCAAAATCACTAGCACTATTACAAAAAACAAAGATAGTTCACCAATCAAATACATATTCAAGAAATAAAAAGACAAGATCAAAACACAAAGAAAGAATGATTTTTTTTACCGATAAAAAAAGACCGACTTTTCTCAATATAAGCAGTTTTTAACACTGTTTTTTTTTTTTATTCAAAATCAACTTTTTATTAATGAATGATGTATAATCATGAACAAATCTAGAGACCCCGAAGAGAAAAATGTTAAATATAAACAGTTTTACACATATAGGTATTAAGCATGGGATGATAAAGAGCAAAATTGGGCACATTATTGGGTGTGCCTGGAACCGGAGCAATTGTCGGCGAGTTGGCGGAGAAGTCTTCAGATCTTCACTTTGAACAGCAGAGGAGAGACTGAGACCTTTCTATTTGGGCAAAACTCTGATGAAGAACAACCAAAATTGGGGGGAGAGAGCTCTGATAAGAGAGGGTGTTGCTAGCCACAACTGATGAGTGAGAATGGGGGGAGGCAGATTAGCGAGTGAAATAGAGAGCCGGTTGGAGCCAAATTCTTTGGATTGACTCAGCAAAATAGTTAAAAAATGTCATTTGTTGAGCCGATTGGAGTTGCTCTAATATTATACCTAGCAATTTGTTATGTGCACTAAATTTTTTACACCAAATGATGTGACAATATCATATTCATCGGATGTCTAATAAGTGTCGATGGATCCCATAAATCTAACGACTTACATCATTCGGTGCAAATTTTGATGCACATAACATTAATCATTTGAATTCCACATTTATAAAAAAACACAACAATGGTTGAATTAATTTAAATTTTATTCAATTTCATTTATCAGTACAAAAATTCATTCTAAAAAAAGTTTGTTTTGCTCAAAAATATCATATTCTCTGCATGATTTTCAATATCAGACAACTTAACTAACACACTCTCTGATGTCAATCAACCTCATTAATCCAAACCAATCATTTTTTCTCGTCTACTTTTGTCTTATTTTCATCTTTATCAACTTTAATTTTAAATTCAATAATTATAAAAAATAAAATATTTATTTTAAATATAAATATTTCATAATCAATACTCGATTTTTTTTATATAGCAAATTGTCTTTAGGCACAGGGTTATTGCTAATAGAGTAAACAAAACAAATGCCCCTTAAACTACGAATTTTGTGTCAATAAAGTCTTTTAACTATGTTTTATATTAATTGAGCTCCTAAACTCAAAAGTTTGTAATTAAGTTACTAAACTAATTTTCGTGTCAATTGAACCCTTAAACTCAAAAATTTTAAACATTAAGTCATTTTATCAACAACCATTAGATTTTTGAACAGAATGTCTTGCGTGCTCACCATATGGATAACAAATTAGGAGTATTTTAAACTACTCATTCGAAACAAATTAGATGAATAGTCCCATTCCTTATACCCATCAATCGAAACCCTAAACCTAAACCTCTTTCATACCCATCAAACAAATTAGATCAACAAACTCTTCGAAGAGTCTACATTTGTATAATCTGTTTTCTACACCAGATTGAAGAACTTGTTGAGCTGCTTTGTTTAATGGGCATGAAAGAAGTTTAAGTTTAGGGTTTCGGTTGATGGTTGTAAAGAATAGATTCCTTTGTTTGATAAGCTTCGAGCGAAAAATCTTAAATAACTATAATTTGTTGTTCATATGGAGAGCACATGAAACATTCTGTCTAAAATTCTAACGACTGCTGACAGAATAATTTAATTATTAAAATTTTATAAGTTTAGGAATTCAATTGACAAAAAAATATTTGAGGAACTTAATTGTTAAAATTTTAAAATTTAAGAGCTCAATTAAAATAAAAATTAGATCAGAACTTAATTGGTGTAGTTTCCTCTTGCTAATATTTACCTATCCCTCATGGGTTAATGTAACTCCACCTCTTTCTCCATTTTCTATTGCCACCTCCATCCTCTACTTTCTCTCCCCTTCTCTCCATCGTTTTTTTCCTATCCAAAAAATAGTTGGAATCAATTTCATAATATCAAATAAGACGAGCAAATTGATTTGTATTTATGGGTCGAATATTCGATCTAGCAAATGGGGTTTTGTTGATGCTACAGCGGTGTTGAGGGTGATCCAAATGCCATTTTATAGTGCTTTTGATGGTGATTTAGATTGAATTATCCGATATACTAACTATGGACAAACCAAGATAATCATTTTGAATTTGAAGTCATCAAAGTCCTAGTGATGGCCCTTGACGAGTCCAAATTTGACTAGACCGAACCCAACTTAAACGGACCGAGAAAGTCCGAAGGAAACCCCATTCGAACTTGAATAGTCCAAACTACGAAGGGCATAAAAGGAAGCCCAAATTACGGAGGGCATAAAGGGGAAGTCAAAATACGGCCGTAAATCAATACGGGGTCCAAAGGAACTCAAGCCCAGGGACCAAGGGGCGCTGCCCATGGGAGGCCACCCAGCTTGGGCGCCACCCAAAGGGGCGCCTCCTGTGGCCCTCTGGTCTCCTCCTCCTCCTTTGTATCCTGACTCCAATGAAGGTCCACTCCAACTCAACTCTAGCCCAGTTCAGGATCGTCCCCCGACGGAATAGGAACACGAGGGAGAAAGTATCGGGATACGCACAGAGATCTAATCCTACCATAACTGTACCTACCAAAGTGGTAGAATCTTACCATAACTGTACTTACCAAAATAGTGGTGACCGCCTCAACTCATCGCCTTTCTAAGCCTATATAATGTAAGCCCTCTTCACATAGAGGGCATGATCTACATAC
This sequence comes from Ilex aquifolium, assembly GCA_951799425.1. NCBI lineage: Eukaryota > Viridiplantae > Streptophyta > Magnoliopsida > Aquifoliales > Aquifoliaceae > Ilex > Ilex aquifolium. Next base: position 13,359,870 of record OX637394.1, on the reverse strand, counting down.
CCTTGACGCCTCCAATACCTCACATACCTCTACACATTACTCTCTCTCTCTCTCTCTCAAAGCACTGTAACTCTCCGGTGACTGATATTTTATCAATAAAGAACACCAGACCACCGTTGCCATTCCCAAAAGTGGAGTAGGTCATCCGAGACCGAACCACTATACATCCCTGTGTTGATCTATTGTTTATCGTTTTAATTCTTTGATGGTCATTGATTGCTTGTTAGTTGCTCATTAATTACACCCTTATATATTCTTGACTGTTGATCTTGCACAAGATAATTTTGTGCATCATCAGCCCTGGTGGACATGTGTTAAATTTAAGGGTGGTTGTTGGTGTAAGTTAAGTGCTATGTGGGTATGGGTGTATGATTCATTTGACTATTGACTTGATTGGTAGGGTCGGGGTGTTTCTCGTTGGGCTAGCGTATTCGATTCTAAAGTCATTTTTTAAATCACTTTTCGTTTAGTTTGTTGGAAAAATAAAGTAAACGACAGAGTGAAGCGCGGACTGAGTCGCTCTCTTAAGACGATTTATGTCCTTTTATGAAGGAAACACAATGCAGAAGGAAACAACATATTATCCCAAGATACAACAATTCAACCTATTGACTATTGCTTCACTCAGATCTGCACAATCGAATAAAGTAGAAACTTCACACGACACTTTTCATTATTGCCCAGAAATTTATGCAGTAGAGAGATTATAGTAGATATTTAGATTGTATTTTTCTATACTGAAATATGTAAATATGTAAATATATATATATATACATAAAATATAAGTGTTTAATATTCCGTAATTACTCACATATTTAATTTGATAATAACTAATAAAAAGTTGTTGGAAAATTAGCCCTTACAACTTTTAATATTCAGAAAGTGAATTTTTAATATAAGAGTTATGACGGAAAGTAATTAAATAAAATATTAAAAAGTGGGTTTAATAGTAGTTCATATTTTATTTCATTTAGGCGAGCCAGGGGGACCCACTACACAGGATTGGACTAGGCTGGACTCAATACTTATTTCCTCTGCTTGTCCAACTCCTGTTTGTCCAACCCTGCGCACGTGAGTGTTTCAAGGTTTCACTTTAACTCAAAATACTCAAGTACTTTTATAAATTTAGTCGATATGCGATTGAGTTTTTACAAAAAAAAATACTTTTTTGTTTAAAATACTCAAACATAGTTACTGAGAGATAGAGATAAGTATCACAAAATTGTGTGTTACTTTTTTATCAGCTTAAAGGGCTATAGCAAAGATTGCCGGTCCTAATATAGATTATTTTAGGCATTTTTGGGATGTTAAAAAATTATTTGCTGTTGGGCCAAAAGCAAATAATTGTTTAGCATCCCAAAATGTCAACAATCCAAATTTACAGCAAAGAGAGGGATATCTGCATACCCTACTAGAATTATCCAAGAACCAAAAAGGATACAAATGATGAAAATAATTGTATCATTTGCGAACCTCCTTGATATGTAGTTTTGAATGGAATAAGATCGAAAATTTCCATCCAACCTAATCTCAAGTGACCTACTTATATCTCAAGAGAATTACCTTTTTATTCGAATCCTCGATTTGACTTGTGGTCATGTAGGAAGTTTTTTTTTGACTTCTCTTTTTGATGCTCCTATCATGGCCCTAAAAAAGTAAAATTGCCGACCTTTTATATGAGTGGCATAGGGGACCATTTTCATTCCATCTCTCATGTGGGTTAAATTAAAACCCACATTTAAAACATATTGTATGTATCGATCATAGGATGAATCCCAATGGGACATCCCGACTCTAAATTACCTTCCCAAAATTGTTGCTAATTAAAACTATAGTAGGGTCGTAAGAGTCGATAATAATAATGTTATATCTAATTGAATAGATCTCTTTCGAGAATCAAAGATATAGTCTTTACAGAAGTAAAATAATAAGTGATATGACTGAACAATTTGACCCGATCCCACTATTTAATCTCTCCTTATCCCAGGAAACAAACACGTCCGTCCATCAGGAATTCGACCATAATAGATATAATTTATGTTTTAGCACCTTTCAAAATAAAGTAAAAAAGAAAAAAAAAATGCATAATTCTCTATGATAAAGTATGCAAGAACCTAGTGACCATCCTCATTTCAAGTTTCTTGATAGAAATAAAAAAAACCCCAAAAACTTAATAGAGTAGCTCTCATAGCGAAAAGACAAAAATCCCCAATCCTACATTCCTCCATGCTATAAACAAATCACGTGGGTGGGGGCATGGTTTCCGCAAGTTCTCACAACAATTAGGGGGGAAGTTGATGATGCATGAAGGCCCATGCTCCGGCCCCGCCGGAAACAATGGCCAACCTATCACGCTATGCCACCGGCATCACACGTCTGTATCATTGTTTACATGCATGTTGTCGGGATCCGATGTTTCCATCACCGCCATTGACTAGAAGATATAAACTTACCCATCACATTAAAAAATTTGAAAACAAATGTTTCCCTCTTTCTCTCTTGCAAATTATTGCAAGAGAGCAATGGCTAACAAACAATAGGGAAAGGCTACAGTACTGTTGACATTATCGTATCGAAAATTATAACTTTTTAAAATTAAATTATAATTATTTTGAAGTGTACGTTGTAATTTTAAAGGACATGATTGATTATGAAAGGTTGAGATCAATACCGAAATTTTTATGATCGATCATGGATATTTGTGATTGACCATGATATTAGCTTGAGTAGTTTTAACTTCCACTTTCAAAAGTGTAATTTTATCTATAAAAAGTGTTAACTATAAGTACGATACCAAATATTTTTGTTTCAGTATCTTAGAATTTCCCTAGAAAATAATGCAAATGAATGTGTACATATCAATGGAATAGTTTCTAAATTAAAATCTCATAGACTACCATTTTCTTTTGATAAAGAAATGGTTAGGATATGACATTTCAAAAAAATAAATTCAAATTGTTCAGAAATTGAGCCGAATACAAAGTGTGAAATATAATCCTCTCTCGCTGCAAAATGAGAGTTGAGCAAACTAGGACTCACCCACCTTTCATTTTTTTTTTTTGAACATAAGATAACTACAATCACTCACACTTGCCCAAACTTTCATTAAACATATCCAAAAACTCAGCGTTATACGATAGCCCATAATCTATTTCCAAATTGGTGAAAACCAGGTATTTTCAACATTTTCCACCCCAAAATAGATTCAAAAAATTTACATATGAAGCATGATGCATCAATGGCTGCCATAGTGTCGGCAAAGAAGAGTAAAGTGATCTTGCTTTGGAAAATTTTCCACTATAAACCGACCAACCAACCGTATAAGTGTTGTAAGCTTTCCTTGTTGACCACCTATTATAGACACTAGTAATAGTCCACCGGAGTCGCTGGACAGCTTTCATCTGATAAAACATCTCGGTTGAATGGGGTAGGAATGAACGGTGGGGATGTGCATCTCAAAAGTGCCCAATTCACTGCTTGAAAGAATGGATGGTGCTTGATTGCTGAGGCACCCATTGTGGACCCCATTCGCCTAACCGGATCTTTGACCAATAGTTGCGAAATCAGATCCTTAGCCATGGGTGGTATGGTTGGTTCCTTAGGGAACTCGAGGGCTCGAGCAACAATATTAGCTAGGGTTAGCTCATTATCCATTCCTCTAAAGGGTGTGACACCGTAAAATAGTTCAAATATGAAGATCCCCAATGTCCACCAATCCACAGCGCTACCATGGCCCTCACCGGACACAATTTCTGGCGCCAAATACTCGTGAGTCCCCACGAATGACATTGACCGGACATCAATGGGCTCGGCCACGAATTCAGGACCACCATGATGGCCCGACTTCTTCTTTCGCTTGCGTCTAGGGTGGAAGCATGACACTGCAGGGACAATACAATTGGGAAGAATGCACGATGAAGACGTAAAGGGTGGTGGATCGAGATGGTACTCATTAGGTGGTGGTGCACTTGGTGGATTTTGATCTGAGAATATCTGAGCTGGTGTAGACGTAGAGGTGTCACATTTCAACGAGAGGTCGAAATCAGTGAGCATGATATGGCCATCCGATCGAACTAACACATTTTCAGGCTTGAGATCACGATAGACGATTCCCATCATGTGGACATACTCTAGAGCTACCACAACCTCTGATGCATAGAACCTGAAAAAAAACCAGCAAATTGACTAATTGTTACATTGGCCACTTGCTCAAATTGGCCACACCAAGTGAAATCAATCAAGATCAATGTAGCATTTTACCATGGCCCAAGGACTTTAGTCTAAGACATAATTGATGATAACATGTGGGAGTAAAATTACAGATTTGCCCCTATGCAGGAAAATAATTGAGGTCCCACAAGATTAAGTCACACCTTGGTGCATGTGGACCTACTTGTATCACTGTCATTTATAATTTCACTAAGGGATTCTTACATCATGCTTCCACTCATGAATCAAATTATTATGCAACTAATCTATGCAAGTTGTACTTCTAAACCAACAAACAAAAGATAAAATAAAGTATAAAGATACTACTTTGTTTCTTACTCTACCAGGTGTGGCATCATATAGGTGAGGGGACCAATATGTTTCCTGGTGGGTGAATTTTCATATTGTGGGATGTCTAGGACCCTATAAAATATACCCATGCAATGAAGCAAAGTATACCAATACCTAAGTTTTAAAAAAGAAAAAAGGGGGTTCCTTGCCCTTTTTGCTGCATATTTTGGCATTTTCTGATGAATATTTATCTTATCTTTTCTTTTCTTTCTTTGAGTCGAAAGAAGCTAAAAGCACATGCTCATCCGCCAAAGTAACTTAGATCGTGGGGTCGAGTCTGAGAATTACTCAATCCAAAAATTGCAGTAAAAATGTCTACTATCAAACCCTCCAATACCACGCTATAAGCAGGAAGCTTATGCATTGGGCACGTTTTTTTTTTTCCATTTGTTTTGGATTAGGTACAACATAAAGCTGATACACCAGGTTATGGTTATAACATAAAAACTTGTGGTTCTCCGTTCGTTCTGGTAATAACAGACAACAGTCTCAACTATGTGTATTTTGGACTAGTGATTACAATACAAACATCAACATCTACAACGACTTGCAACAACCACGCATATTGGATTATTTGAGGTTGAACTTATAATCTCACGATATTACATCTCTAAGATCTTTCCATTCGAGCTATAAACATTCCAGTAAATAAATTACAGGATATGTTGCTGTCTGGTAACTGTTTTTAAGGAGCTTTTGAAGCGGAAAACAATCATGAAAGAAGTAAAAAGTTTGATTACTACTTTACAAAAGTGATAACTCAATAAAGAAAAATAAAAAGAAACACTATTTAAAAATTTTTTGAAAAAATAAAATAATACTCACAAAAATGTTATCAAAGGGTACATAATTGAACTGGCCTATTCCAACATTTATAAGACAAATTTGGATCTCTTATGTTGTGTTCTAACTTACAAACCCTTCCCAAATTTGGTTAGACAAATGGGATCTACTACTCCATTAATTCTTGATGCTTTTGGTTTAGTTCCATTGTCATTCTCACTATGTAACCAACCTCAATAATGGCATAATTGTCACCAGGAGAATCAATGGGGGGCCAGCCAGTAATAAGTTAAAGATATTACATACAGAAAATTACACCCCCACCACCTTAAATTCCAGAAATCCCGCAAAAGTTATTGGATTTTGGGCAGAGTAGAGAATCTTCCAAATTTTGTGACTAATTTTTTGTTACAATTTTATGTTTAATGCACATGAGAACAGTGGCATTATCGTAATCTTACTGCCTATTACGTTAAAGACTTGTCAAGAGCCCATTGGCGAGACAATTACTATAAAGGAACATCAAAGTACTTGGAGACTTTGACTTTAGAGAGAGAGAGACACACAAACACTGACAAACTTGCGTGGACACGAGCACGTGCGATCACGGTCCACAATCCTACGCCGTTTATTTTCTAGTTTCCACCACACAACAAAAAATTATCCAGTGTACGACAGACTACAGAAAACACCGTAAACCCGATTCACTCAGTTAGACAGTTGCCAACTAAGTAGTCCCCACAAACTTGACACCCCAACAGTCTTGCTAGGTTGTGGACCCCAAACACATCAGGAACGATACATCACTATCACAGTAAATATATATATATATATTTTTAAAAATCACGCGAAATTTGAATAAGAAAGAGCAAAAATTACGCATATACTTCCGCCACACCAAATCAAATCCACGTAAATTAGCCATGTAAATTAATGATTTTAAATACTAAAATGCGCCTGCTCTAGAATGCTAAACTGCGCACCTGACGGCAGATTCAGGGAAGCGTTTACAGGGCTGACGTTGCCGGAGAACATGGAGGTCGCCGCCGGGACAAAACTCCGTCAGAAGACACGACCATTTAGGGGACTCTAAGGTCGCATAAAGCGTCGGCAAAAATGGGTGGTCCAACATCTCGAGAATTTCCCTCTCTGTCCTCGATCTTCCCTCCTTATTACGGCTCGCAAGTTCCTTCTTGTCCATGACCTTGGCGGCGAACAATGCTCCGGTGGTCTCGGCAGATTTGAGTTCGGCTAAGTAGACGGAGCCGATGTCGCCGGAGCCGAGGCGACATAGGAAGCGGAGGTCGGAGAGGGAGAGTGAGTTGGAGGGGGAGGTAGATTTGGCTCGGCGGATAGAGTCCCAGCAGGGGTCGCCGGAGGGGGTGGTGTGGGGTTTATTGGTGGTGGGTGGGCCGTAGTGGGTGGAGGAGGAAATGGCGGTCCAGGTGGTTTCGGAGCCGGAGGAAGTGGAGCGGTTGATGTCGGTGGTTGTTGTGGTGGTGTTGGTGTTGGTGGAGTTGAAACTCATGCTTTGGAGGTCGTCGGAGAGATCGTCTAGCCATGGTTCCATGGCTGTGCTTTGTGGTGGTCTGTACCAAGAAGAGAGAGAAAATAATTTGAAGGTTTTAAAGGACGAGAGGGACAGAGAGGCCTCGGGGATCGAGAGAAGAGTATTATTATATTGGGCTGGGCTTGGGCCACGTGGTGGCTCTAGGTCATTGGACTGCGTGAAATTTGGGAAATATTGGGCTGATTGTTTTCTTTATTTTCTTGGGGCTAGTTTACTACACCTGTGGTTTGGTGGGTCTGTTTCTGTTTCTGTTTTTTTTTTTTTTAAATTATGTTTCTATAATAAAAATTATTTCAAGTGTATTTTTTTCGGCAATATGAGATAAGACTCAGATAATTAAAATTATCTGTAAACCAAATGCATAAGATAAAATGGTCATTTTCTGTTTCCCAATCTTTCAATTTTATTTTTGCAATAGATTCAGTATAGTTGGTAGAACTGTTTCTACTGTAGCAATCGTATTCAAGTTATTTACTCATAGGAAGAGTATTTCATAGTGATTGGACATAAACTGATGACAAGTGTTCACTCTTATAACTAATATGTTATAGGTTCGAGTTTGAAAATCTGATTAACTCTTATCCATCATAGAGTTCATTATAGACTAGAAGTTTTATGCCGGTACAAATTTTTTGAAAGAATAATTTAGATTGAACTTATGCCTACTATGCAATACAATTCTTCTGGATCAGCTATGCAATGGGCAGTTAGTGGGTATATCCTTTCAATATAAATGAATTTTTAGTACTTATGTAAATGAAAAGTAGGATACATTATAAAGAAATCTGTCCCAATTTAATGCAACAGGAGCTTGGTAAGTTGTGAATGGTGTTTCAACTACATGTGGCAGAGAGTAATATATTACTCTTCAAAATTTGATACATATAAATGTATACACATACACACACATACCTATACATATACACATAACAATGCATCTTTTTTTTTCTCCCTTAATGAAAAGGGAGATGTGTGTCACTAAACATCTTGTAGGGATTGAATTTAGGTCTTAGATCTGTTAAGTACTAACATTTTGTCACCACATATACACCTCTTCTTTGACTTCGAGCCTCAAACCTACCAATTAAGAGGTGAGGCCTCTGGCTTGTCAATTGAGTCGGTGTGCGTGAGTCTTAGGTTTGCCTAGACTCGGCCCAGTTCTAATTTGTCTCTAACCGAGTTTAAGATCAATCGGGCCAAAATGCTCAAATTCAAATTCAACTCAAATTAAATATTGTGAATTTTAGATAGTCTACTTTTTTTTTTGTGATGCTTAATTGTCGTAGCAAGTTAGTCAACACGACCTAAATTTATTGAAGATATGAAATTGACAAGTAGGTCATCCATGAAATACATGTGCATATGTGTGTGGGTGTGTGTGCTTGGGGGAGTTCACATGTTAAGAGAAGAAAAAGTAAATAACTCTCATAAGAACTATGCAGTATAAGCAAAAAGAGTACTAGAAAGATTTTGTCATTAAGGGAATGATGAGATTAATAGATTTATTAAAGGAGTTAGGTTGTAAACTCAAAACTCAAAATCGGAAATAAAAATTATCTAAACTCAAATTGACTCGCATTCAAATTTGATTGCGATGAGAAATATTAGAGCAAAACAAATGGGAATCCCGACTCAAATAAAAAACAATCTTAAAGATCAGTCTCGAACGTAGTGATTATAATTTTTGTAACTTGTAATGGGTTTTTTCTTTCTGAAAATTCTGTATTCAGGGCACAAAATGAACCACTTATGTGTCGTGCATATAAGATGTACTTGTGTAAATTAACTTGGGTAAAAACAATGGGGTGGGGCACAAGGCTAATAAGTAGTTCCACTATCAAGCAGGGCTCTCTTTGATTTATGCAATGCTTAAAAATAGGAAATGGAAAATAAAGTTTAGGAGAAAAGAGAATCAATACATTTCGAAAATGACAGCGGTTTCTAACTACCGTTAATCACCATCTGTACTAAAAGTTTAAATTGAGAGGGAGGAGCGTATTAATCTAGTACTCTCTTGCATATGTGACCTCTTTTGGATCGTTTATCGATGTGATTGCATAATGGAGCAATGAAGATGTTGTTGGTGTATATTTACATATACTCTAAAACTTGAAAGCTTTTAGATGAGTTGGTAGTTTAACAATCGCTACAATCGACACCAACCTCGTTTGCCCCATGAGTGAAAACTCACGACTCTATGAGCCCAAATTCAAATGTGTCACTAATACTATGGAATATTATGGTTCTGGATCAAAAAATTCAGCCGACAACCAAAAGGTTATGTGTTTCAATTTAAGTACTAGAACCTGGTATATTGTGTTAATGGTTGAGTTATATCCAATTCACATTTCCCAGTATCCTCTATTAACGTAGGAATGCTAAAATCAATAATAACTCCGCCTTTGTCGTGCTTTGTGCTTATTATTTCAATTTCGGATAAAAAAATTAATAATATTGTATTAAGTAATTGAAAGTTGCACCAAAAGTTGTAAGGATGAATTCATGCAATAGTTTGAGGTAACTGTACCTCGGTGGAGATTAAGCGATTTGTTATCGTTTTCGAGATCTAAGTCAGTAGATGTTCAAAAGGGGGATAAAACTTTTACTGTATTGAATTGCTTGTGAATGTGTACTTGATACTCAACTCATTGTGCTATTTATACATTCTAAAAGGATGACGTGACAATGTAAGAGTCTCATCAAATCGACTGAGGAAACTTTCATAGGGGTAATTATTAGTGAGCTATACTTCTCTCAAACAATCGGCATTTCCTCGTGATCTAGTCTTACAAGGATTACCTTGTCCCGGAAGCCGAACACTCAAAGCACGTCCCCTCAACATTTAATGACCTCTATAGCGTATTTATTGAGTTGTACATAGTACTCATTGGGTTGACACCAAACATTTAGTTAGCATGACCCCAGAAAATCTACGTCGGTAAGGGTCATACATTTTATTCAAATTTTCTTATATTTTAGGTACATTATGATATGATATGTCTATAAAAACAATTATTTTATGTGACCCGTTGTGTCATGGTGGACACATATCCTTACCTGACCAAGATGCACTTTTTGCCGCCCTACTCATACTGGGGCATGTCCCTCTCGGCTTTGTCCTTGGGGTCGATCGATTTTCTCGATGTTTTACAATTTGTGTCTATATATTATGATATGATAAGAGAATCGTTTCGTGTCCCATCAATAATAAACGTTAAACTTATTGAGATCTATGATTGAACATCGTTTTCGATCGGGAAACTTCCTGGGTAATTGACAGATCAAAAGTTTTCATAGCATTGCTCCACTTTAATACCACAGCTAAGATATTCAGGTCTCTCTATTATGCATTAATTTTAGTTAGTTTCTGCTCCAATGTTGGTGTCTTGACCATTAACAACATAAAGAAAGGACGCAACCAATTGTGTCCTCCACCTAATCCTTGCAATTTCCATGTGACCATAAGTGATTGGACTTTGTGTTGGCAAGAAACCCACAGGGCGTCACATATCAGGTGACGTATGTGCTGTAGTCACTCTCTAGTCACATTCCACCTTTCCAAAGACCTTTCATAGGGGATTAGGGAGTGTTACAGTACCATGAATGATTGAAATTTCGTTGCCAAGTGATCAAAATGTTAGAAATGATTATATTTTTAAGGAGATCAAAATAAATCAATGATGAGATCAAAATTTTAATATTTCGAAACATTTTAAAATATTTTGTAATATTTCAATAAATTTTCACAATTGTTTCGGAATGTTTCAATGTATTTCAAAATATTTTAATATGTTTCGATCAATGTTTTGGAAAAATAATTCTGAATTTTTTTATTTTTTTCATTATGTTTCTGAACCGGGTTCAAAATGTTTCCGAAACACGTCAAAACGTTTTCGTTTCTAAGGTGACCAAAACAATAAATCGAAACGAAATTTTGATCCATGAGTACCATAATATATTTTTCCATATTATATTTTTATTTTTAGGCTAATGAAAATGTCACCATGAGTACATTTTTCTTAGTTTATTATTTTTAATCAATAATTATAGGTTATCCATTTCAAAATCAACAGTCCGGACCATTTTTTGAATTCTCCAAAACACTTAATTTCCAATTTACAATATTTTCCATCACATTCCACCATATGTTTTCCATCTTCTTTGTAAGTAAAGTGAACTTAAAAAAGCCATTTTTTAAAAATAATTGATAACTGCCCTAGGAATTGTGATCACTCACAAATCACAGACATGAAATTGAGACCTCGAATAAGTAATCTCTAAGACGTTTTCATCCAAACTATCCCAACTTGTTGAGCAAACCGTGATATTAACAGCGGAAAATGATGTCCTAAATACTTGTTGAAAAAAAAAAAACCAAGTCCTAAATTGGGGAGGCGAATACACCTTTGTTTCTACTTCTAAGTAGCATCATGTACAATATATTAATTTGTAACCATTACTTCATTATTTTCAGTCATATAGTTGAACTCTTTATTCTGCAAACCTGCTGTTGTCCACTTTACTTGTTGAACTATTTTATGATTAATGTGATAAAGTGGGTATTATTGCCAAAACAAAAAGGTGTGACTCCACTTAAATCAATTCATCTTACATCACATAAAAGTTGCCTGCTCTCTCCTTCCTTAGCATTGGTGTAGCAATAGGTGATTGGTTAACGATGGGACCCACAAGTTAGACACGTTGGTGGAGCCCAATGATTTAACGGTAGGTGATTGAAGTCGAGAAAGTTACTCTTTGATGGAAATGAGGTGTTTTTCAAATTGTAAGGATCCAAATTCCTGTCTGAATTGGTGAGAAATATCAAGTGTTTTTTTTTCATTTCTACAAACATCCAGAAATAAATTTTGCTCCCAATTTCCTTTTCCTCTGTCTTGGGAAGTGTTTTTTTTTTTAAAGTTGGTGGTTTGAGATGCAGCCTGGGTATACATGTCAAGTCAGTTTGAGAGGAATTTCTCAATCCCGTAGCATTAGCTCCAAACACCCTCCAGACTTATGTGCAACACATCTATGTTTCCATTTCCATCATGAAGATTTCATTGTCCCCCATCAGTGTAGAGGGCTTCTCGTGTCACTGTTACATTAAATATTTTCTCCTTGTCCTGATTGAAAAAAGAAATTTCTCAAAGGACGGGAATATGTACTTGAATTCACTATTCTGGAAAAAGTTGTTCTTTTAAACTTGAGAATGTTACTTTCGAATATTCAAGTATTCTGCAGGAATTTTTATTTGCCTATAGTAAACCAGGTTCTCCAATTTAAAAGTTTAAGCTATTACCCTAGAGGCCTCTTACCCATGTTTAAAAGCTTGTGTGACACTAGTTTTTTTGAAGTGACTACAAGTTCTTTCCGCATTTTTTACATTATGTTTTTGTGATTTTTTGTTTTTTTCAATCTTCTTCTGAGTTGTTTAAATTGATTTCGCTGGTGTTCCGCTTTCCTACCCTCATATGGAATAATCCGATCATTGCTTGCTGATTGAACCTTTTTATTTGGGTAAGGGGGAAATCATTTCAATCACGCATCTTTTTAAACTGATGGCTTTATGGCAAATCTTTGATACATACAATCATCTGTAAACCACGCGTATCGATTAAATCTGTCTTTCATGTAACTCGGGAAACTCGAACTTACGAACGTGTGTGTTTTACACCTTGCCCCTTATTTGACCCATGAGATAGTATCTTAGTGGGAAAAAAAAAAAAAAAAATTATAAAACCGTATCCAACTATTCACAAAACTGACAAAAAAAAAAGCTATTCACAAAAAAATTATATATCAATTGAAAAGCATAAAATGGAATACAGAAGCAAAACCAAATGATATTGTATGAAGAATGATTACAATTTCTTTTTAGGGTCAACAATAATAAAAAAATATTGACACTTTTTTTTCAAATCTTACAGATGTTTTTATTGCATGCTATGGTATCATTGCCACAGTAAGTTTCTTTGTTTATTCAAATAATCCCACTTTAAGTTTTGGTCTGCAGCAGGGTAAAAATTTTCACCAACACCTTCTTTCTACCACAGACCACAGAACATGCCTGCATTAGTAATGGGAAAGTCATTTATATACCATTTATATAGAGAAAGTGATTTCATGAAAATCCTGGCTGCAGATAGGTATGCAGCAAAAATTGATGATGAAATCATTTTAAGAGAGAGAGAGAGAGAGAGAGAGAGAGAGAGAGAGAGAGAGAGAGAGAGAGAGATAATTCATATGATTAGAACAAAAATGAAAACACTAAATGTTAATGGAAGTTTCATTGATGAGGTACCTTTGATAATTTTTTTAAGTACTTTTTTCTTTTTGTTGTTTTAAGCATGTTTTCTGAGCAGTGCTTGTTTTGCATTTTTATGTTTTTGATTTTTTTCGTATCTAGGTTTTCTTCTTTCCTCCAATATTAATCTTATTTATAGTACGACACGTATGCATACTACATGATAAGATGCATATAGAAATTTCTTAAAAAACAGAAATAAAAAATATATTTTTTTGACAAAACTATTTCTTTACTTACAAAAAATACTTCGAAAAGCGTTACCTAAGTTTAGACTATTCAGTAGAGCTCAAAGCAATGTAAAGATTTATTGTAACTACCGACATATTCTTAAAAAGAGAACAAAAAATCTACGTTGACCAAAAATAGTAAGTGAGATTTTTTTTTTCTCGAAATAAATAGTAACAACGCGGGTGGTGCCTCTACTTCAACTTTTGTTTAATAGGCCATGCAATATTCAAATTTTACAACCCATCCTACCCAATCTCTTAATGTGACATTATGTCAAATTATCACTGCTGTATCTGTCATGGGAGACTCAATCAAGACTCCAGCAACCAGGCAAAAAAAGCAACAGTTGCTCTTAGATTTTCTGGCCTCTTTTGTTGTTAAAGCTTTGTCATGGTGTTTCCATCATTAAATCATAGAAGAATTTAATTCAACAAAGTCTTACTTTTTAGTTGAGGAATCATGAAAATGCTTTTGCTCTAGAAAGCATGGAAAGAAGAGAGATGTTGCTTTTCTCATTCCCTTCTCTTGTTATTTTCTTTTAAATTTTGGAATGAGTTTTTTTTTGTTGAGTCTACTGGTCCGGCTCTAAGCAACACGTCAATTGTATAGCATGATCGTATACTTAACCTCACAGAAAACATCAATCGGACCAATTTGACCATGTGTCCCACGCTTTTAGGGCACATCGGTCGTTGCAATTTGATCTATTCTTGTAATTTTTTTAGTGGATTTTTACTCTTTCATCGCAGTCTAACTTTTTTTTTTTGGTTATGGAGATGTGCCTGAAAGTCTAAATGTATATGAATACCAATCTGCATCCCTCAAGATTAGCCATTATGCATAATTTCTGTTCATAAATTTATAGTCCAATGTCAATTATTAAGCAGAAAAGCTTGAACATATAGGACAGATCATACCCCAAACATAAACCCCAATAGGCTGCCCAAAATTTCAACTTTTTCTTGCTTGTTGAGCTAGGTGTTGAAACAAAAGAAACACATGTCTTGTCACGTTTCTTCAATTAAAGAAATTTCGCTACCTTAAGACGATTGTCGCTCACCGGACCTTGGTGGTCAATCTCTTGTCATTATGTCACCAACTTCCCCACAAAGGCCATTAGAGACAATCTCATTGCTTTATAATTTTTGGATATGCAGTAATATTACTGCTGAAATAGGAAAATATATATCAAGAATATGTATATACCTATTGGGACTTGAACCAACACAAGATGTACCTGTGCTATCATATAAGAACCCAGAACAGCACCACTGGCCTTTAAAGCCTGGGTGTGTCAGATTTAGGAGCTGAGGCAGAAATCTCTTGAGCTTCAAAATTTTATTAAAGAATAAATTATAGATATGATTTTTAAACTATGACTTTTATGTTAATTAAGTTCTTAAACCTTTTTTTTTATGTTAATAGAACTCCTGAACTCTTTAATTGTGTCGATTGAGCCATTCTATCTACCTCCGTTACAGTGTAGCACTCACATGACTATATGCCACAAAAAGACAAAATTGCTCAATTGACACAATTAAAAAGTTCAAGGGCTCAATTGATACAAAAAAAGTTCATAGACTTGATTGACACAATAGTCATAATTTGAGGACCATATGCATAGTTTACTCCAACCATTTGTGTCACGCGAGTGACACATTTCGCCACTTTTCGTTAGAAAATTTAATGGAGACAGATAGAAGGGTTCAATTAATACAATTAGAGAGTTTAGCGGTTTAATAAACAAAAAAAATAAAAATTCAGAAATTTAATTGACACTAGTGTCATAGTTTGAAGGCTATATGTATAATTTACTCTTTATTAAATGCCACATAAAATATTTCAGTAGTGTCTTTTCTGCCATATTTTCTGGTAAATTGATGAGCAGCTTGAAATTTAACACGGCTAAACCCAACTTAAATTTGTATTATGCTGGTTATTTGGGGCCGGCAATATAAGTCCTATTGTGTCATTTTATTGTATGGAAGTTCATACTTTTTATAAAATCATAAAATAACATAATTCGTTTTACTATTTCATTCTAATTTTCGATATTTACATCTATCCCTCAAATTTTTGCCAATAGCGGTCACATAATTTGTTTGCACTTACAGAGTAAACTTAATTATTGCGATTTACCCGTAGGGATTCAGACCCCCACAAAGGGGGGAGGGAGTTGACTGAAAATCTCAGCCATTGGCGAGAATTTCGTCCGCATCCGATCCCCAATTCTTGTTCATCCCGGATGATCGTGTTGGGTGAATTATGATCTCGTACGATCGTGTCAGGTATTGCATACATAAATCGACAATATTCTTAATAGGGTAAATTGCACTAGCGGTCCTCAAAATATAGAGTTTATCTCATTTTGGTCCATAATATTTCAATTGCATCATTTTGATCTCTGAAGTATTGAATATGCTTCTATATGGTCCCTCAAACAGACAACGTCCAGATTGTTAACGATTTTTTTATCATAAACTTGTCACATAATACTTAAATATAGACAAAAAAATAATTTGGATAATTCTTGACCAAATTTTTACTCAAATTTTGGTTAAATAGCTATCCAAATTACACAATTTTAATCATGAGCTATCCAAATTTTGGTCAAAAGCTACTCATATTACACATTTTTTTTTATCAAGAGTAACCCAAATTTTATTTAAGAACTATCAAAATTATTTTTTTGTCTATATTTAGGTATTACGTGACAAGTGTATGATAAAAAATCGTTAGCAATCTAAATGTTGTCTACTTGAAAGACCATATAAAAACATATTCAATAATTCAGATATCAAAATGATGTAATTAAAACATTAGGGATCAAAATGAGACAAATCACTTACTTTAGGGATATCCAGTGCAATTAACCCGTCTTAATATTTTTGTTGGTGTAGACAAAACCAAAACATTAGACTCAGTGAGACTTTTTGGTGATGGGAAGGACTTTAAAATTAATGTGGTAGCTTATACCTTACAGTAATTTTGGAAATTGCATATAAAGATTGAGAAGATATTAAATTAAAATGCAATTTTTAACTCAATAAACCAACAAAAAAAAAACATTTGATGCCTCCTCTTTTTATAGAACATATGAATCCCTAACCCCTTGAGCTCTATAGGATGGGCCACTCTACAAGCTATTTCACATGGTTAAGAGAGTTTATGAACCACTAGGACTTAGGTCCAACATTTTAATTTTCTTCCTACTCAACCTCCAACTGAACCAACCCCTCAACATCTTTCAACATGCACAAACAATAAATTGACCTGGCCCTAGACTTCATTAACATAGCCAAAAAACTTAATCAAAATGTAAAAGTACATGTAAATAGAGTGCTAACAAATTTGAAATGTCATTCACGTTGAGATCGTTACTAAAAATGAAAAAAGATGTGAAGTAAATTATCATAAACATGATAAAATATATATATTTTTAGGTACATTACAAGATTAGGGGGTGTTGGAGACTCTAGTTTTGACTAGAGATGTTTAGTCTATGTGCACTCAAAAAAAAAATGGAAATCAAGACCAAGTTGTTCCCCAGTTGGAAGTTAGGTTGAACCAAACCCCCACGGCCCCACCCTTTTCAAAAAAAAAAAAAACCCAACACTTGAAAGGATTGGATCAAATCACGCACGATACTCTTGTTAATGAGAAAATATTCAATTCAACGGTGATATCACATGACAATATTAACATGGTATCACTATTGCAATGAATATTTTTTTCCTAATGTAGATGGTACTTAAAGTCTCTCTCTCTCTCTCTCTTAAATCAACCGATGACTTCAACTTATGTGACAAACGGTTGGATTTGATTTGAGATGGGTTTTATAAATTTGAAACCTACCACAATGTTACTAGTCGTGAATGAAAAGATCATGACCCTCCTCCATCAATACTACAATATTATTCACCAACTAAATCCAAAAAAAAAAAAGATGAAAAAAATATATTGTCCTACTTATGTAAGGTTGAACCCTTACTATCTCAACTAAGTACCCCTCTCCAACTCACACAAACAAAAAGATAATATTACAGTAGTATCCACCAACTAAATCAAAAATACCAATTAAAAACTTATGTTGTTGAATCTTTCTAAGATTGAACCCTTTACTTTCATAATTATCTCCCTCCCCACCCAAAAAAAAAAAAAATGAAGAAAATACTAAATAAAGATAGATGTGAGTCAAATCGTGTCAAATAGAATAACATTTTATTTAAACATAATTTTAACTACATCACATTTAAATTTTTAAAATTACTACACATAAATTTTTAAAAAAATCTATTCAGCACATTGACATATATTTTTTCAGTAATATTAGGGTGGAGTGGGGTAGGGGTGAAGAATTTAAGGAGTAAGATAGGAGGTGATGATAAAAGAAATTATAAATTTTGTGAATCATTAGACATAATTTTTAAATAAAACTTGATTCTTTTATGTTCCGTTTGGTACGATAGAAAAATAGAAAGATGCAAAGTTGGAATGATAGAAAAGTTAGAATGATGGAAAATTGGAGGGATAGATAAAACATCATATTTGGTGAGGAAGGAAAATAAGAAAGATGGAAAAGTTGATGAATGAACTTTCTTTCTAACTCACCAAAATTAATCCCTCCAAAATTAGAAGGAAAGTTAATTATTTGTGTTAAAATGTATTTTATTTATCTATATATCCTTTAATATCTATACATATATTATGTATACATTAATTTCATATATAAATACAATGATAAAAATTAATCATTTAAAATATTTTTTAAAAATAATCATTTAAAAATAAAAAAATATTTTTTTTTTCATCTTACCAAGCACAAAAAAAAAATTATTTTTATTTTCCATTCATCCTACCAAACACAAAAGAAGGAAAGTCTATCATTCATACTTTTCTTCCTCGGAAGATAGAAAATGTATATCTCCTATTTTCCATCCCTCTTACTTTTCATCATTCCTATCAAACGGAGCATTAAGGGTAAATTGTGTTTTGCACTTGAAAAGTTCAAAAATTTTATATTGTATTTGAAAAGATTAAATTTCTCATATTACTCTCTCAATATATTAAAATTGTTATAATATGATCTTATCGTTAGTTTTCGTTATTCATTTCATCAATGACAATAAAATAATTTTTAACATAATAAGTAATAGAAACTCAAAATAATACTATATTATAATATTTTTAATACATTAAAAATATAATATAAAAAATATAATCTTTAAAAGATGCGAAGTGCAATTCTGAGCAAATATAAAAAACTCAGAAAAACTTGGATGCGATCGATTCCATGTAACTTGTTCTTTTCCCAGCAATCTCAATATTACTTTGGCGGTCTCTCTCTCTCTCCCTCTCTCTCACACACACACACACAGTCACACAGTACTACTAAAGCTTTTTGTTCTTGCTCTGGTCCTCCACCTCATCGTCTAGACTTCAACTTTTTTTCCGCCAATTTAGAAGAAAGACCACAGAAGGTGAAGAGGAAAAGCAACAGTGATACTTCCCGTGATTTGCATCAATTTTTTTTCCACTCCTAACTTTTCTCTCTCTTTCTTCATTCAAACCCACCCAACAACTCTCTCGTGCCCCCAAAAATCTTCAAACTGTTCACCCAAATCTCCAATTCCCCAATCTAAAATCCTAGTTCTTGTTGTAATCTAAACAACACTGGGTTTTCATGGCTCTTTCTGATCTTGTTCTGGTAAATTGTTTATTTCTCTTCATAGATTTATGGGCATGTTTGAACTTGTTTAATTGAGTTCTTGTCTTTGTTTTTCAAATTGATCCAGCTTTTGTGGTATTTTGTTGTCCTTTCTGTTCAAAGCATCTGTCCTTTTCTCTTCTTGTACAGATGTTGTTCTTTTTTTCGTTTGATTCTGATACTAAACAAAGTGTGGCTTTTTGGGTCTGATTCAAACTTGTTTATCTTGGATACCGTCATTTTTTGCCTTTTGCTTTTAAAAAATTTAGTGGCTTTTTTTTTTTTTGACATAGGTTTATGTCATCTCTTTTATCGACAATTCATTGAGCATTTGATTGTAGCAATGGAATCAGAGGGTAATAGATGATACATAAGTTAGAAGAAATAAAATCATATAAGGGGTAATGATGCTGAGGTTAGGTTTGTTATTTCATCAGTTTTTACCGACTCTGAAAATTCGTTTAAATTAAATATATGAGGCGGCAAGAGCAAATCCTCCAGATGATCTGATGGGAAATATGCCAGGGTTATTCCTTTTTTTTTGGTTTTTTTCATTTTAATTAAATATGATAATTGTTTCAGATTGATGTATGTTGTATGAATATGCAAATATTTGCCTCATGAACAGTAGGAGAAATATGTGGGAGTAGATTATCTTGTTTGTTTATTTATTAGATTGACATAAGCTAGCAGTGCTGGTGTGAAATTTTATCATTTTTTTTGGGTATCAGTGGGAAATTAGCAAGATTTGGATTAATTCTAAGTTGTTTGTCTGTTATATCTGCCTCGGTTAAACATAATTTCTCAGAACTACATTAGGCTTATAGTTACCACGCAGCATGGGTATTTAAGTAGGTAAACTTGGTTACGTACTTGATTGAGTATTGAGTCAACTCCAAATTTATTTGTTCCTAAGTAGAAAGGGCAGGAATGGAAAATGTTTATTTTCTCATTTCGTAAAGTAAGAAATGGGAGTATAATTGTTTCTTGTTGAATTATGATGCTGTTGTTGACTTGTATATTTGTGGAATTGGTCGGTTATTGTAGGGTTTGAATGCTGCATTTTGAAGAAAGTCGAGGAATATCTGCACATCCTTCAATTTTGGGATTTAATATGCCTGAAGATAGCTTCTCTAAACGTGTAGCGGGTTCTGCGATTTCTGTGTTTCTCTATCTGGTTTTGTCAGAGATGGGTTAATATACAACATTAGGACCACATCCACCTTCGGTTTACCTTGGAAGCATAAAAATGATGAATACTTTGCCTGGAACTAGTGAAATTGTCGAATCAGTAGAAGATTTTGATTCTGAATCAAGAATGGATGAAACTGATGGACATCATATGGTGAAGCCTGGACCAAAGGGTTCTATAGAGGACGATATTAATAAACTATTTGAGGCGATAGACATCAGGAATTCTCGTCAAGTTGCTAAAGATGCTTTACGGAAGAGTGCCATGAAAAGACCAATTAGAGATTGTTCATCTCCAGTGTCGGGTATTGGAATTTCGGAGTCCGTGAGTTTGAAGCAGGCATTACGAGGATTATGCATCTCTCAGGCGTCAGAGATGGCTGCTATGAAGCGGTCATCAAAACCTTCTAGGTTGTCAGGGGTCTCAGAAGCTGGAACTATCAAGAGGTTGTACAGGGCAGTGGTAGTTGAGGCCAGTGATTCTAGTTATCCCCTTAACGAAGGTAAAGGGAATGTGGTGATCTCCCTTGTTCCGGAAAGTAGCACGTCAGATTTTTGTGAAAGGGTACCTCAATCTCAACATGTCTCCACGGTAGAAACGTCAAACCAGAGTGCTTGTTCTTCTACTCTTTTGGCAGATGCATCAGCAGGAGAA
Organism: Ilex aquifolium; assembly: GCA_951799425.1. Lineage (NCBI taxonomy): Eukaryota > Viridiplantae > Streptophyta > Magnoliopsida > Aquifoliales > Aquifoliaceae > Ilex > Ilex aquifolium. Next base: position 13,338,872 of record OX637394.1, on the reverse strand, counting down.
GCAAAAATGACCATAACACTACCACAAGATGATATTGTTCCCTTGCCAACTACAGTTGGTGGTGAAATTTCAAAGATGAACCAGGGCCAGTGTGGACAGATAATTTCGACACAATCTTCGATTTCCACTCACAGTAGCAAGAAGCTCCCAATGCTAGATGAGGTTCTTCCTGCATCGGTTGAAGTTTTGACTGAATCAGTACTGCAAGACAAGGAGCAAAACTTCAAGTTGCATTCTGCATCTTATTCATCTGGCTCTACTGCTGGAAATAAGGTTATCAAACCTGCAAGCAGTAACCCCCGTTTAATTAAGCCTGTTTTTGGGAACAAGAGCTTTGTGAAGAAGAAAATCAAACAAGCTTTAACTTCTGTGACCAGTAGTTCCAATCACTGTAATGGAGGAGCCGATGATGACTCGGGTCCTAGTACTAGTACAGTGGTTTGCGGTACTCCTGACAGTGCCATGGTGAATCTAAGTGAAGAAACAAAGAAAGCATCTCCTGCATCAAGGAGTGCAAACGTAAGCATTGAAGTCAGTTCAACTTCTGCAAACTTTAGTGTTGGGAAACCAGATCTCACTTCAAAGTGTTGCAGCAAAACTAGAAGTGTACTTACGAAAGCTGATGAAAGCTCCAGATCAAGAGAAAAGGGGGAGTTCTCTCAAAGCTCAAAAAGTAGCATTGGTGAGTATAGCAGTAGTACAAGCTTTAGTGAAGAAAGCAATCTAAGTGGATCTAGTCGCGGTGGCTACAGGCCTCACATGTCAAAAAACTTGAGATGGGAAGCCATTTGCTGTGTTCAGAACCAGCACAAAAGCTTTGGCTTGAGACACTTTAAGCTGCTTAGGAAGCTTGGTGGTGGCGACATCGGGACTGTCTACCTTGCTGAGCTAATTGGCACAAACTGCCTTTTTGCTTTGAAAGTTATGGACAATGATTTTTTGGCTAGCAGGCGGAAAATGTCAAGGGCTCAAACTGAAAAAGAGATACTGCAAATGCTGGATCATCCATTCCTCCCTACCCTTTATGCCCATTTTACAACAGATAGATTCTCATGCTTGGTTACGGAATATTGTCCAGGCGGAGATCTTCATGTGCTCCGGCAGAAGCAACCCGGCAAGAGTTTCTCTGAACAAGCAACCAGGTAAGCATTTCACAATGAGTTATTGCCAGTATTTGGTGTATTGTTCATTTGAGTTCATGAGAAATATACTTTACACATTACGGACTGCATAATAAGACAGATGCATGCAACCTGTGTTAATGAATTGCCCCTGCCTGTGTATATTGTGGTCTTAACATTTTGTCTCAGTGTAGAACTACTTTTGTCTTGTATGTATATTTGGCTAAGCCATGCTACACAATTATCATCTCTTTCTGGTCTCTATTTCGTCATGTCAGACTGGGTTTATTAAGACTGAACGTGCAGAATTTTTAGGAAAAAATTAGGATGAACTTACCAGATTATCCTTAAAAGTTAACATGGTATTTGCTGAGGATGGAATCATGGAAGGATGAACTTTCCAGATGACCCTGGTTCTGCTGAGGAAGTTTGCACGAATATCACACGTGCTAGACAAAAAAAATTTGCTCTCGAATCTAATATGTTCTAGTTTGAAGCGCAGAAATCTGCTTGTTACATACTAGACCACAGCCAATGGGCTCCCGCATTCGATTTTGGGTTCATACAGCTGCTATTTTTGTAAGGGCTGCTATTGGGATATTGGCCTTACTGTCTGTGATGTTGTGTCTCTAAAAATTACAGGGTTTTATTGAATAATTAAAAGATCATTGATATCAACAGAAGGGGTATAGAAGTATCACTTAGGTTAGTAAATTAAAAGTCAAAAAGGTGAGACTGGAAATATTGCATTGTTATGGTTCTGCAGGTTTCTACTGACTAATTGAACACCTAATGGGGTCCACCTTCAATAACTCATGTGTGACCTATTAGGTGATGCACTAAGTTCACCAGCACAGGAATGATTTGGCGCCCAGTGCCCTTTGGTTGCCTTGATGAGTGTACTTGAGTGCTGTCTATGGGCCTGTATCTTTTTTTTTTTACCCCATCTGAAACACGTTATTTTGTGGACATTTCTAAGTTATAATAGTTAGTGTATACGTTGCACGAGAACCCTTTGTAGTTATAGGACTTTTAGGTTTGTTTGTTCAAGATTGGATTTTGATTGAAATGTTCACATACATAATATAACAAAATGAAAGCTTTGTTTTATAGCGAGTAATTATATGTAATACACAATGGTATTTCGATTGGTTTAGGTAGACCAATCCAAACCCATCTAGTTGGGTTTCTGGGATAGGTTTGGATATGAACATGAAATATTTTTACCATCTCCCACATACTTGGGGTCTATGAAGCACGGATACGGATACAAAATACGGGTTCGATACGAATACGGATACGACGATACGACAAAGTCTATAAAAGTAGGATACGGGCACGGCCAAGATGTGGCTATAATAAAATATATTTAATATTTTTATTATTTTCAACCAGTTTAATACTTATATATTTTATTAGTTCTTTAACACACAATAAAGAAAATTAATAATTTTTTTTAGTTTCAAGAAAATATATATCGTATCACTATGATATATTCATAAAGTGAAGTGATTAATTAAATGAATCAAAACTAATATTTACCTAGTATTTAGAAGTAATTTTTGCTAAGATTATAATGTAATAGCTTTATTTTATACTCTTTTGACATGTAATTGTAGATAATACTTAAGAAACACTCATGTTCCTTTGAAGTAATATGAATTTTTGTTAATGTATTATATGGTATGTGAATTCGAAAAGAGATGCTAAAAATTTAACTCAAAAATTATATATGTTGGTTGACCACAAAAGTATCCTAATATTTATTTATTATCGGATACGTATAAAGTGTATTCGATACGTATCCTCGAGTATTTGACGAGTATTGTATCTGATACGGGTAGGCCAATCTCAACGAAGTATTCGTACTTCACAGCTTAGGGTTGTATAAGAATAAAAGGAACATGTGGACCCGGTGATGTGACATAAAACCTGATGGTACTTTTTGTTATTATGGTAGTGTTTTTGACAATAATGTTCTTCGTCAAATGAAGTGTTTAATTTAATGCAAAGGCAAATTAGAAATTTTGGTAATAATCCCAATAGTGATAATTTAGACCCTTTTTAATACCACCTCCGGTGGGTTTATACTTTATATAAACCCACATACATGGGGTTAAATGTACTATTCAAATTGGGTCGAGGAAAGTCAAATTGTTTAATCTTTCATGCTTATAAATGAACAAAACATGGGTTATGTGGGCTCCTGGACTATTTTTCCCAATCCCACCCATTAATCCACCTTTTCCCCATCAACCAAACAGCGCCTATGCACTATAAACAGAAATTGAATTCCGGAAAAATTGTGATTGTCATAAGACATCTAAATTGCCTACCTTATTTGTGCTTATATTATAATATGCATTTGCCTAGGTGCTCAATGACTTACCTTCATTATAATATTATTAATGAAGTATTTGCGTATTAAGACCAAAAGCCAACAGCCATACATTATCCGAGTAACGTGATTGTAATACAAATACATTGAATATTATAGATCTTTAAAGTGCTTTTGAACCTTTTCAATTCCCTTAAATCGAAGTTATAAATAATATGCTCCCCAATGATATGGATAACCAAGTGCAATCAACAAATATTGACACAGATAACAACCTAGTTGATTTGAAACTCATTTGAGAATACTCTAAAAAGAATTTGAGAATCTAAAACTTTTAAAATTTTGAAGGCAAATTTTGGGATGACTCAATTTAAGCATAGTTTGTCTGCTAGCTGAATTAGTTTATTGCATTTTCAAATGTAAATTCTTCTAATTATTTTTAAATTTTGATTCATGAGGACTGGCTCAACAGTGATGGAATAAATAGAATTATCTTTAGCATATTTCACATCTAACTCCATGGAAATAAATAGGTCCTGCAGATGTCCAAAAATATCCTTGAGTTTAGAAAAAAATAATATTTACAAGAAGTAACATGAAATGTAAATTCAGAAAATAAAAGGAATATACCACAAACACAAACTTTTAATCATGGTCTAATGAGAGAAAATTTATCTACCATTACAGATAATTAATGGTAAATATACAAACTAAACAGGCAAATGGAATTATAAAAAACCAGACAAAAGCAAAGTAAGCCCATATCTGACAACAGAACAATTTAAAAGCTCAATATCCGAGATTGCGAGCAATTCCTTCCTCGCATAGAGCGTCACAGAAACAAGAAAGTTCTGGTTGCACATATGAAAATTATGTCTCTAAGAATCATTTGTGATCTAATTATGTCCAGCTGTCCTGCAGCACCAGCTGGGGAGAATAGCTGCCTGGCCTCTAACTACTGGGAGCATCCATCTCAACTGTAATGAGGCTAGAGAAAACAACGAAAATATATGCGGAGATTTAGGTAAGCCAACAAGAACGTGGCTTAAGGGATCTTTACCTTGAACACAACCTAACTATGGGAATATTGAGAGCAAGGTGGTCTTGGCACATAACTCTGAGAGTGAACTGCCAATCAAGAAATGTGACCTTACCGGGGTTACATCGAATTTATGTGACATTGAAGATGGTGGTGATGGAGGAAAATAACCATAGAATACAATGGGCTTACGATGGTAACCAAGAGAGGCGTCTGTTGGCATTAGGGTTAATTAATTAACATAGATTAATTTAATGTTAATCTTAAGAGATCAAAGGATATCATGGGCTTTATAATAATCATTAAGGGCGAAATTGAAAATGAGAAGTCTTTGAAGTTAGCTGACGTTTATAAATTCTATATTTTGGGTTTTGGCAATATCAGGTCATGAAGTAACACATTCTCTGGCATGAGCATTTCACTTATTTTTTGGTTTTGGACTCCGCATTTGTCTGCATTGTGCGTACTGGGCATGTCCTACATGGATGAAACAATAGGCCTGTTGTGTTGTTGCTTAACACTGGTACTTAATAGACATTTTCAAGCACCCATGTAAAGTGGTTTTAATTGTTTTCGGAAGGCAAAATATATATTCAACTTATTTGGTCATCCATAATTTTATGTGACCCCTTTTGAACTTGCTGGTCTGATTTTCTTTCTTTTCTTGTTTGGGTAAATGGTCTGATTTCATGATGCCATTTGTGTAGATTTTACGTTGCTGAAGTTCTTCTCGCATTAGAGTATTTACACATGCTTGGGGTTGTCTACCGAGACTTGAAACCAGAAAATGTAATGGTTCGGGAAGATGGTCACATCATGCTCACAGATTTTGACTTGTCACTCAGATGTGCTGTTAATCCAACATTGCTCCAATCATCTTCACCTGTTGTTGAGTCCCCAAAGAGGGTTTCCAGTCCATGCTCAGAATCTAGCTGCATAGACCCTTTCTGCCTCCATCCATCCTGGCAAGTCCCCTGCTTCACCCCCAAGTTTCTCTCTGCTGCAGCAAAAACCAAAAAGCTAAAATCTGAACTAGCTGCCCAAGTTAGCCCACTGCCTCAGCTTGTAGTCGAGCCAACCAATGCACGATCCAATTCCTTTGTAGGAACTCACGAATACTTGGCTCCAGAGATAATCAAAGGAGAAGGTCATGGGAGTGCAGTGGACTGGTGGACCTTTGGAATCTTTCTTTATGAGCTTTTATATGGCAAGACACCCTTTAAAGGTCAAGGAAATGAGGATACACTTGCCAACGTGGTGTCAAAATGTCTCAAGTTCCCCGAAAGCCCTATAGTTAGTTCTCATGGAAGAGATTTGATCAGACGGCTGCTGAAAAAGGAACCCGAGAATAGATTAGGTTCTGCAAAAGGGGCAGCTGAGATCAAACAGCACCCATTCTTCGAGGGTCTGAACTGGGCTTTGGTACGATGTGCGACACCACCGGAGCTGCCCAACTTCTATGATATGGGGAATGTCACTTCAGATTCATCTTTCCAGAATAAAGAGAGTACCAAGTGTCCGAAAGATTCCAATGGTACAGGAGAGGATATAGAGTTTGAGATGTTTTAGCCTTAAAAGTATGATGTGAGAAAAGGAAGATGTTTGATTTTCGTTTTCAACTGGAGATCTCTCATCCTTGTTGTAACTGATATGTAGCATATTGATATAGCATATGGTGTATACATGTAATGCAGAACAATTGTGGACAGTTAAAATGAGTACCAAATACTTACCACTGATTTTGAAACCTGAGACTCACTCGTATGTAGGTTTGTAAAACAAATCAAGCTATCCGGATTCCAAACTGACTCGTACTCTCAATAGATTTAGATCATAATTGGATCTGATTTACATAATAAAGTGATAATCTTGGATATAATAAATTATCACGACTAAATGTAATGAACACGTGATTGAGACGGTTTTTTTGGTGAATAGGTAAAGAATATTAAGTAATGCTTGACAGTGGAATGTAGCTAAGAGTAACTTCTATGCACTAGCTAAAACTCCAATCTTAACTATTTTGAAGAGTCAATCCCTAAAATTTTTCTCTAACCCACTCTCTATCCCACTAATTATTTTAGCAAATTCATTTTTCACTCGCTAAGAGTAGCGAGCAGATTTTGGCTCAGTATTTGCTCTTTTGCGCCAAAAGTGGTATTCGTCTTCTTTGGTTGTAGCTTCATCGTCTTCAGGTATGGAGCTCTTTCTCTCTCTCTCTTTGCTGGAGTCGACAGAAACCTAAGCCGATAGATTTTGGCTCGTCTTCACCCAGGTATGGCGTCCAATTCATCCAAGGTGTTTCCAATTCTTCCATCACTGCTCTATCAATTAAGGTTTTTTATTCCCATTTTGTTTGATTGGTGGCACTTGTGAAGAATGAAACAATTGCTCAAACCTCCAATTTTTTCGAGGGATTTTCTTTCATTTGCCTCAAGCCGTCAAAGCAATGATATGAAGGCCTTTTAATGTTTCATTAGTATGTTGTATTCGTTCATCAAACTTTGAATTTTGAATCTAGGATGATTACCTCATGGTTTGATTGATGATATTGATCCAAGGATTTCAATCGAATTACATTTAACAATACGTTAAAATCATTTTTGGTTTTTTACAGTATTTTTGTTAACTATATAGTGTGTTGTGTCATTAATATAGTGATGACGTGGTATGCTACGTGATATTTTTGATTTAAATTATTAAAAATTAATTAAAATAGAGAGCATAGTTAAAATAAATTTATAAAAAAATAACTTTCTAAAATAGAGAATAATATTTAAATATTTTATGTAGCTAAAATGAAGAATGTAGTGGGAGTTGGCTTTAACCATCAGATTTTTGGCACACGTAGCTTGATATTTATTTCTCCAGGAGCTTGTACCACCCTAAATTCTTATTGCAACAGTCCAGGTACACAGGATAAGATATGAGGTCACTGTACACTAGACTGGCAACCACTGTAAAATTACCATATTGCCACTACCCTCTCCCTCGTCTTCTCTCTCTGGAATCCCCATTCTTTCTCTCCTTTCCTCCTCCAAAGCAAAACCCATCTCTGAAAAATTCGAACTGCCAAGTAAGACAAACACGCAGAGCTAGACCCATAATAAGAAAAGCATTAATGGCTTCAACGACTGAGGCAGAGGCACAGACCAAACCATTCTCAGTCCTCTTTGTGTGCCTTGGCAATATCTGTAGAAGCCCAGCTGCTGAGGGTGTCTTCAGAGACTTAGTCAAGAAAAAGGGTCTTGATTCCAAGTTCACCATTGATTCTGCTGGTACCATCAATTACCATGAGGTATCTCTGTGTGTGTGTGTGTTAAGTCTTGGGATTTTAATACTTGATTTCAATGATTATATAGAGTTGCGGGGGTGTGATTTGATTTGGGTTTCTTTGAATTGTTGTTTTGTGGCGTTGTTTCCTCAAGGGAAATGAAGCAGACCCAAGAATGAGGGCTGCCTCTAAAAGGCGTGGAGTCGAGATAACCTCGACATCACGGCCAATAAAACCGTCGGATTTCAGAGACTTCGATCTGATACTTGCAATGGACAAGCAAAATAGAGGTGGGATGATTTGAAATATATTTTTTTTCATCCTTTTGTTCTGTGTGTGTGTTGAATAGAATTGGATGGTGCTCTGTGAAATGCCCACCCACTACTGTTTGCTTGTGTGTGTCTGTGAGAGAGAAAGAGGGAGAGAGTGTATGTGTGTGCACGCTGGGGGGAGGGGGTTGTTTATGTGTGACATGTTTGTGTCTATGTTTGGCTGTTAGTTACTTTTCTTGAATTTTCCTGATTGTATGTAGAGGATATACTTGGGGCTTTTGAGAGGTGGAGTCATAGAGAGACCTTACCTCCTGATGCACATAAGAAGGTTGGTTGAGTTGCGTTGGTGTGGTTGTGTGTTTGGGTTGCTAGTCTTATATTTGCATTCTGAATATGCAGGTTAGGTTAATGTGCTCGTATTGTAAGAGGCATGATGAAACCGAAGTCCCAGATCCTTACTATGGTGGACAGCAAGGGTTTGAAAAGGTAATACATAGCTGATTCTTCTTTCTGTTGGAATATGAGATGTGATATCAGGAACAAGTTATACTAGTTATTTCAAAATCTGAAGGATCCAAAAAAAGTTTATAGCAAGCATTTGTGATGATTTTATACTTTCACAACTGCTTGCTTGGAAGTTTGGAGGGGTGATGCACGATTGACATCATATAACTCAACTCAACTCATCGCGTCTCTATATTGGCTTTTGTCATGATATCCTCATAATCGTGAGATGCATCACCTTACATGACGAAAACTATACAGACCTTTCAGAACAACATATGAAAATAACAATTAGGAGGAACTCATGTATCTTGCAGCCCCTGAGCATGGAACATCCACTTTCCATGGAAATGTTGGCAAAACCAATGTTAAAAAGTAGCACGTAGACATGACAAGGATATGACAAAAAAAATATGTTTTGTAGTGTATTATTATTTATTTAGAAAGTGACAAGAAGGACCATATATCTATGTATGCATGTGTGTACGAATATGGATATGCATATATGCACGAATTGATTTTTAGCATTACCCTTTACCATGTCTCAATACATAAATTTTGCAGAAAATTTTCCTGTCTTAGTTTTGTGAATATCACCAAAAGTTCTTCCTAGTTTTATGTAATTCGTTGGTTAATTTTCCTTCAACAATTGTACTTTTTTCACGATTCAATAGTGATGCTGAATAATTTGATGGCTTAATGCATATGCGTGTTGCCTAGGTTACAAAGAATGCTTACATGTGAATGTTTATCCTCCTTTATGTCTCTAAATAGAAGGTCGTTCGAAGGAGAAAGGTGTTAGTGATTCAGTTGTGGCATATGATTGGAACAAGTTGTTTAGGAGGCATTAACCTGGGATGTCTAATGCCATGGACTTTCTTTCGTAGAGTGCCTAGCAAGTTTGTTTTAATTGGGATCTTCTTTGTTTTATCCTTGTATGCCTCATGAGTAGCTGAACCAAACATCATCTGGATTTCACTCTAGTAACATTTGTTGGTTTATCCTAGTAGTCTTACTATACATAGTTCATTAGAAACTACCCCTCAGCCAACATAATATTGGGCTCTGCTAAACAAATTACGCCGTGTTAGTGCACCTTACACCTACTGCAAATTTGTGTTCCTTGGTATTTTCATACTACCTGGTTCTTTGTCCTAGTTGGCCTTCTTAACATCCTTGTTGAGCCTTAAATTTTTGCCATATTTGTTTTTCCGCTTTGCCTTGTGCTGCTGTCTGTTTATGCTGCTTTTGTGGCTTCCCTACTTAATCTATACTTTCAATTTGTGCACCTCATTTACTTTAAACATCAATGTTTTTTATTTCATTTTATTGTCAACGTCTTGAACAAAGAATTCTAGGCCCTTCTCTTTTTTTTTATGAACTCTAGAAATGCTAGATTGAGCTACAAAGCACAACGGTGTTATGATGGATATTAATCCTCCCATCACTATTCCGCCTTTTTTTGCTTTCTACGCATTGCTTTTGATCATATTCACAATGTGGAAAGCAACAATCTAAAGTGCAGTGTTTTGTTGTTGCGCAGCTTAAGCAAATTTCATTGGGAGCTTATTTACTATTTACAAGATGTGATAATGACGCAAATCTCATCTCGTTGGCAGGTTTTAGATTTACTCGAAGATGCTTGTGAGTCGCTATTGGGAAGCATTTTGGCAGAGAACAGTCACACTTTGGATTCTTAGCCCCTCTCGGAAGTGATGAACCAGTTCTACTGTTCTGTTGTGCATAAAAATTTGTCTTCTGCTAAATGATCTACTTTGTTGCTCGATATTTGGGGATCCCTTGTTCATAATGCCAAACCCACATCTAACTATAGTGAACCTATTGTGGTCACCCTGCTGGCATATTGTTTTCCTGCTGGCCTATTGTTTTTCTGAAGTTATTCATTGATTGGCATGTCATTTTGAGCAAATAGAACTTTGAGATACCTAAATTCCTAATGGAAAAATATCTGCATGCATTTTTCAGTCAGTTGGGTCGTACATTGTTATATTACCCTATGTTTTGCATCTTGGTTGGTACATGAGGAAGCTATATGCCAACTGGGTACTCCCCTCCCCCCACGCACCCTTCTTTTTTTGTTGAAGCAATTGATTTTAAGACTACGGCCTCAAAAACGTTAGCTAAAACATCTATCGTTAAATCCTGTGTTCATATGCCAAAGCAGTTGTAACACGGTTAGGTAATGACGTAACAACTTAAGAGAGAGAAGAGAAATGGTGTCTGGGGTTCAAAACTCACCCTTAAAAATCACAGTATAAAAAACCTGGAGAGAGAGAGAGAGAGAGAGAGAGAGAGAGAGAGAGTTCATCTATTCCGGGTGAGGGTTAAGCCACCAAAAACTCAAACATCCAAACCCCGAGGAAGTGAGGGAGAGAGAATTGGCTCAGGCACATGAAGATGTGACCTAATGGATCTTTCAGTGTGAAAGATAGTGAATGCTTCTTTCCCCCCCTCCCCTTCCAAAAACCCAACAAAAAAAAAAAAAAAAATCTTTTTCATCAAACAATTGCTAAGAGTTTGGCATACCTGCTGCTTGACAATTCATTTTTCTCTTCTGATATGCGATGCATCGATCATTCTAAGCAGATGGTTAGGAATTTAGAGAGACAAGGAACGAAGAACACAGGCCGCTATATTCTATAAGAAGAAAAGCCATTGAATACCATTTCTGAAGTGACTATGGAGTATTTTATCTATACATCAACTGAAAATTTTAACATTCCAAAAAGGAAAAAATAAAGAAATGAAGATCTATGATACCAGACTGAACCGGCGTGTATAATGCTCCCCCTTTATTTACCTTCCTTTCAATTGGTAATTGTGACATATACTCTCTCCATCGTAGTACCACCATGGCAAGTTGCTTAGAAAATCAGCTGATTCTCACATATACAAGGCATCTCAAAGCATTGCATCATAAAATCATATTATGTAGCTCTGTTTCAGTCCTTTCCGGGAACGCTTTCTCCTTGGATTAGCACTGAGCATGCAAGAAAATGCGCTTACAAGCTCTGAATCCTCTAAATTTACCAGGATGTTTGCTGCATTTGGGTTGGCAAGGAGGAGCTTCGCCACAAGATATCCTGCGATTGACCAGGTTTGAAATAGGTGTGCCTGTTTTCCAATAAATCTTGCTCGCTTAGTGTCATAATACTCTGGCCACTTGTCTCTAGATATGTGCCTCTCAGCAATCTTCACAGCATTTTCAGCAATCCAGGGTCGATTCATCTTTATGCTTGCCACAGTGAGCTGAAAGAAACACAGGCAGACTTGTTTTATTATATAAATAAATTTCTGTCAACTCCAGATGCATTACTTACAGATTAACTACATGTGGTAAGACCTAGTTACATATTGTCTTCTAATACTTTTAGAATCTAAAAATAACCATATGTGATTTTGGACCGAAGTGAAAACCTAACTTTGTTGACAGACATACACAATAGACTCTTCCACCTCTTTTTATGATTAAACCACCATGGTCAGATTGAATGCCACAATGTATATATATCCATCTGTACAGTTTTCTTGCTCGCGCGGAGAGAGAGAGATAGACTCTTCCACCCCTTTTTATGATTAAACCACCATAGTCAGATGGAATGCGAGAATGTATATATATCCATCTGTATAGTTTTTTCTCTCTCTCTCTCTCTCTCTCTCTCTCTCTCTCGAGAGAGAGAGAGAGAGAGAGAGAGAGAGAGAGAGAGATCCAGTTCGTTTCTGGTTCTTCTCTTCTCCTCCTCTTCTGCTCATGACAGCTTCCTGAACGGACCACAACAGGATCTTGATTCTTTCAAGAAACCAGATTAGATCTCAGTCATTTAAAAGATATAGAGGTCCCAATAGTGCTACTTGTTCTAAGATGATGAGGAAAATTAGAATCTGAAAGGCAATCTACTATCAAGGTCATCATCCTCCCGATTTCTGTACATCAAAATGGCCACATGATTGTATTGAGGTTATCATGGTGGGCATATTTGACAGTTAGTTGATCTAACCAGATACTCATGATTGGCCTATTTGACAGTTAATTGATCTAACCAGATACTCATGATGGGCCTATTTGACAGTTGATTGATCTAACTAGATAGGATAGGATAGGTTAAGGCCTTACTCTATTGCATCCTCTCTTCTGGAATAGCGGCCTTTGGATACATACGCCGTAAGGACTTGAAAAAAAAAGGACATTAGTTTTTTCTTTCTTATATTTGTATGTTTTGATCGGACAGTCACCCCCTAGGCCTCCTTGGGGGCACTAATAATTCTTTTCTACATCCTATATTTCACACATAAGTTGCTATACTTCAGTCGCTTCACTCATGCCTTAATTAAATCCTCGTTCCCTGGGTTTTGGTCGCTCATCCCTGACATGTTGAGTTGACACCACCAATGTAATAAATGATCAATAAAAAAGTTTCATAACAATTAAATTGAGTTTTTCCGAGTAATAGCTGTGTTATGCAATTAAGCTCTCGTACTAAACCTGAAACAAGTCAAACTAACCTGCCAGAGCAAAGTGGGCCAAGAACCTGCATTGTGGTAAGACCATGGCCTGTATCAAAAAGCACCATCAAAAGATAGGTGGCTGGAAAAAAATAATAAAACTAAGAAATCAAATTCACTTTAGAGACACAAAAATGGGGACATTACGTGTTCTTGGGATCACTTCCTGTAATGATCCGCCATTCCTGTCCCTCGAGAGCAGGATAACATATCTTCAGTGGCATATCAGCCACCAAATCTGCCCACTTTGCTTCAAAAAGATCTAATATGGCGTGTGACTGATCTGTTGTTGCAAGACTACTTATAATCGACCATAAGTTTCCTAAAGAAAAGAAACGAAAGTCCATGTGAGCTGGTTGCAGGTTTCCAATCAGATAGCCTCCTTTATTGGGCATCCATTCCACCAACCAAGGAGGAATCTGATCTGGATAGATATTGAACTTGTTAACTGCATCATATGAGTATTCCTCTGTCTTGTAACGGTAGATTTCATTGAGTTTTTTCATATCGATCCAATAGTACTCCCTGATGTGGAACGACAATGCAACTAGACGATTGTTAAGTGCTCTGATAAGGTCAACTGATCCCTCCTCAGGAGCAAGCATCTCACGTGCACAAAGTAAGGCAGAATAGAACAATGCCTGAAAGAACATGCAACATCACATCATAAATTCAGCCATCCGTCTTTGTTAAAGAAGTTCTAAAAAATGTAGGCCATAATCTTCAAGCTTCTTATAAAACAAGAGACAAGTGCTTATTGTTGACTGTATGGTATTTCAAATATAGTAAAATAACTTATTGAAACTTCTGATATGAAACATGTAATGTATAAGAAAACAGTAGCAATCAAATCATTCAACAGTTACACAGAAACAGTGTTAAACGAAAGAGTTACACAAAAGAGTTACACGTAACTATTTGTATAACCAATATAAAAACTAACCCGATTGCAGAACAGGAACTGTTATTGAACTTTAGATAGATCAAGACTAGTGTTTGACATTATGTCCTTAAGACAGATTTCGCCCCCACACATGGTGCTTATGGAATATCGAGCGCCTGCCTCCCAGGATACAATGATCTTTACACAGATAGAAGTAGCACTCCAATCTATCTGTTTAGCGAACTAAATTTGTGTTGTGTACTCTCCAAATGCACTGCCTTAATGCCGAAAATTGTATGCACTAATGTCTGCCTTAATGCCTAAAATCGGACTGAATTGAATAAAATAAATGCATGCATGAACTAGGTATTTATATACACTTTGGTGACTTTCCGGACAGCCACCATTACTAAAAGGCACAACCCAGTATGAGAAGATGCAAACCAGTAGACACCTTGAGTAACTGTTTACCATGAACAGTTACAACTCAATTTCGGAATAAATCCGAACCAGTGCGACCCACGGGTACCAAAAATTAATTTCGGTTAAGAAATTCTTGTCCATTTTATTTAAATGAATTTTCTCCAAAAATATAGGGCTTAGCAACACCCGTACCCGAGCCCGGGCGGGCGGGCGTGTGTGGTCGAACCGAAGGCATGTAGGTGCTCGCTCCGTTCATAAAACTGTGGACTGTGGTACCCCTTGGGGCCCAACCCATGGAGTAAACTTGACCTATATATGCCCATGTTGGATCTCTTTCTCAACCAATGTGGGATTGGTGTTATATCCCACATTATACTTTCCTTTATTTTCACATTTCAAGTGGGTCATTTTGGAGCCTATTTTCTCATTCATTTCTTACTCGATTTGAGCAAATGAATATACTACATTATTCTCCTCATGGAGTAGAATACGAACCCACGAAATTTTATTCAAAATAATAATCGGGTCCCACTTTAATTTAAGCTCAAAGTCGACCAAAATTCAGTTTTTACTCTTAAAAATCTGATTTGGTCCAACACTTATGCCATTTGACCTAAAAGTTTGCTACCCTTTGCAATGTGAAGCTGATTCATAATTTTCTTCCTGTATGGTTTGACTGGATATTTGCTTTATAATGGTTTCACTTCCCTTCAAATCAAACATTCGGCGTGCATGATAGGTTCTACCTTATAAGGTAACTGCCCCCCGACTGAAAATAACCCCCCCCCCCCCCCTTTTTTGGGGGGTGTGTGTGTTTGGTGGGGGGTGTCTCACAGGACAAAGGCTTAAGCAAAGCCATGTACTATGGCTATCTAACCTGGTAAATGAATCCATCACATCACAAGAAAGGGTTAAATCTCTATATAAACAAAGCCCATGTGTTTCCTCCAATTCAACTAGTAAAAAAACTATCCACATCGAAAATGACGAGGGGGTTGAGACGAGAGGACGGAAGATAGGTAAAGGGAGTTCTTTTTGAAAGAGCAATGGCAAAGTTGTCATTTTAATCTGAGTCAGAGATGGAACCAGACATGAAATCCCTACCAACCTGCATTGTCTGCAAGTCTGTCTAGTTAGAGAACTGCAGATTTGTGGTCCCAATCTCCCAGAGTACTACAGTAAATGAATAGATTTCTTACTACACTATTATAGACGACTTATAGGCCATAATGAAATATTCTTTTAACATATATTTGAAAATTAGTGGCATACCAGATATATACATATGTGTGTAAATACATATAACCCCAAAGTTCCAGATGAGTATAACCTGAATTTCCAAGGGATGACCATGAATTCCCATGCGGCGATCTATCATGCAAGAACCATCTGTTACCAACAAAGTTGGAAACATATCAAAACCATCAGTAAGACATAGCTTCAAAATCATCTTAATTCCAGTTTGCACATCAACCCTCTCCTGCACAGAAAGGTCTCCAGAGCATTTCCCATATGCCCGCAACAGTATAATCCACCACAATCCTGAAATACAAATTCTATGAGGTATCGGTGCAATGAATATTCAGACCACATATTTTGTACTATATACCTAACGGAACAGAACAATTAACTTACCAGAATCAACTGGCGCAACACGACCAATTGCAGCCTCACCAAAGTCAGGATCTAACACCTCTTCAGTAACAGATTCATCACCATCAAGTGGAACAGTGCGCACCTTGAAGCTGGCAGGCATTAATCCTTGACCAGGACTATGGCAATCCATCGTTTTCTCCCAACTCTGTCAGGACAAAAAAAGATTGTTACGGAGAGGAAAACATAAAGATAGTACAACATTAATTTTTTTTAAGGCAAGTATACAACATTTTTACCAAGTACATGATGCAAACAAGTAAAATCCATGCTTCCAAGGGAGCGTTACAGTGTGAACTTCCCTTTTTCTAGATTATTTATCTCAATGGTTCTCAAAATCTTTAGAAGGAGGTAAAAAATTACGAAATCGATAGAAATACTCCAAGGAAGAAGAAAGACCTCCATTTTTTTTTTCAAAAAAGCTAGTAAAGTATATGAAAGGATACATGGAACATTGCTCCAGGGAATTCAAGACTATAAAGCTCATTATCCACAAATACTGTAGTTAAGCAAGACATGAAAGATCAGGTGGTGACATGCAAGAGAAGTATTTGAGGAGATGCAAGTATAATTTCTATGCTGAACATAAAGCTTCACTTTGAACACAGAAAGTGGAAAAACTATTTGGACAGAATGGAATAATTTATTTTAGGCATAGTTTATGAAAAGTCAGATTGCTTTCCAATTCAAAGTCATCAGTGACTTGTTACCGTGAACTTAAGTCAAAAATGGTGTATATGATGCAGACCAGTATGTTATGGTTAAACGGGTTTTCAGACTGTAGGTGTGATATTACCTGCAACTGAAGGGTGTGAAGAATGAAGTTCCGTACAATATCATACTCTCCTTTCAAAAGGAAAGCTATTCCAGAAGGTATGAAGTCACGGATGAAGACTTGATCATAGTTAAGAGTGTTGGAGTCGCTTGGATCATTAGCAGCAATCGTTCCAACAGGATTACCACAATAATTAACCACGGATGCTCGTAACAGGTTCCATGCTTCGTCCTCAATGGAATCTATGCCAACCCCACGAAGTGTCTTGCTAGTTGTTCCAGCTGTACCCAAATCAATACGAGATACGAGGCCTCCATTTTCATTTTTCAATGGTCGAGCAGCCTCGAAGTTTTGAACATCTGCAACATTGGAGATTCCATTAATCCACTTTCCATTTCCTTCTTCAGCAATTGAGTCACTAATATTTTCAGTCTGTCGGCATTTGCAACTAAAAGACTCCTCCCGGCCATTTAGGTTCCCTCCGCGGTAAACACCATCTACACTATGAATTGCATAGAACCTTTTCCAACTTTGAAGAGTCCTCGAATACTTAATTCGGGTACACGCATAATCTTTTTCCATTCTACTATTTACATGGTTTGTAGAGAAAAGCAATGAATTTGACTTCTCAAAACATGAACCCATATAATGTAACGGAGGCGCTGCCCCTGATAGAACATGTAGAACTGCTTCTGATGTACCCATTTATTACCAACCAGATATCAGATTGAAGTGATGATGCCTTCAGCACAATAGATCTGATGACAGCCTATTCTTTAAATTAGTGCTCCTACTCAAAAACATCAAATTCAAAGATACATTGAGTTTAAACATGCGCGCAAATTAACACAAGATAAATCATAAGTGCAAGAAAATGCATCCATGAAGCTGGAAAACATAAAATCATCGTGTTCCACTATGATCTATAAAGCCTCGTCCCACAACTAAATCTTCTACTTTCTACTTTCTATGGTATCCTATATTTCATTTGGAATCGGCTATCAACAAGAGAAAACAGAACCTTTCAAAAAACATACATACCCTGGTAATTCTAAACTGATAAAAGCTCCATACTGCATCAAATTCAACCAACACACACACAGAGACACAATGCAAATCTCAACAAGTTCTTTCAGCGAATCCAGAGAAGTGGTTTTAGATTTGACAACTCAAAACTAGAGTTCTATATCTACTAGATTTCACATTAAAAGATTAAGGAATTGAATTTTCTTGTCTTTGTGTTCCATTGAAAATTAGTAGAAGATTAGGGTTTTTAGTGGAGCACACAGAGAATTCATTTCCATGGAAACTCAGTTACTCATCAAGAGAAAGTTAAAAATTGATAACACATAAACGTGATTTACCGTTGTTCTGAGGATCTATGACCAGCTTCGGGCTATTTTCGCGGAAAAATTCACGGTTTTGGACAATTTTCTCGGGAAAATCCACGGGCTTAGCCAGACAGATAGGATTCAGATTCGCTAGGAGCCTTAAGTTAATGTTAATTTTCAATGAACAAATACTATAATTTTCATAAAATTATATATATATATATTTTTTTTAGATTATAAAATAAAATAAAAAAATCAATTATGATCCGTTTTAGACCCATCCAACGCAAGCTATTGACTGGCCCATGGACCGATAGCCCCTATCTGGCCTGGACTAGGCCCTTTACAAGTGGGCCGGTTGGTGCGCCTTCACTTGACCCTTACACTGATTTCTTCCTTTGCCTTCCCTATAAGGAAAGTGATATGTTACTAATACATTTTTTTTTCAATTTCTCTTATTTACAGATCATGCATGGTACTCATTATATCCAACTAAATCCTTTATTCATTAATTAATAGTAGATGATCCAAAAATACTAAAAATAAATAAATATCAGAGATAACTGAATCTCCCAAGAAGAGGATCATCAAGGGCGGAGCCAAAGTTCATTTTCAGTGAGGGCAATCATCAGGTTAAGGGGAATGATTGAAGACCAATTATCAAAATTTGGTGTGTCTTACAAATATGAGTGTTTTTCTATTTACACTATTTATAAAATAATTCTTCATTGTAATTTTTTACTTTACTACTTTAAAAGTTTTTCATTCATAAATAACATGAAAAAAGATAGAACCTAATTAAGAAAAACTATATGAAAGTTATTTTATAGAAAGTACTAGTTTTCGAATAATTTTCATAGAAAATGTTATTTTGACAAATTATTATGTAAACAAATTATAAATAGACATGTCAATCATCAAGTTTTAAGTGATTCAAATCCAAGTTTAATTTGAAAACTCCATTTTGAATATGATCTGATTATCCAGTAAATTTCATATTTACAATTCATATCAAAATTCATATCCATTAAATATTAACAATTCACAATTACGTGAAATTTTGATATATTCAAAACTAAATTCTTGAAATATAATAGAATATCTAAACTTGGATAATCAATTAAACATATCAATCCAAATCTAAATAATTGAATTTAGATAAAGATGAGTTTTAACTAGTTTGTCGTTGTAGAAAGAGGAAAAATAACTAGAGAGTAAAAAAAAAATTGTGCGATTAAGTCTCATGAAATTTAAAAAAAATTTAATAGGGGCAAATATTGATTTTTTTTAATTTTCTTACAACTTTAAACTAGCCCTAAAAATTTTCAAAATCTTAGTGGGGGCAATTGCCCCCGTTGCCCCCACCCTCCCTCCGCCCTTGATGATCATACAAATTGAGCTAGTCATGAGAGCTTTTCTATAGAATGACAATGAGCTTACAAAACTTGAAGTAAGGTGATGATACCTGAAATAAATTCCAGACATGAGCTCAGGAGGAGAGGTCAGCTCGGGAGGTCGGGATAGACACACATAGCTCAGGAAACCAGAGCTAAAAGCTCTAGTTCGGAAAAGATAATAGCAAGACTGACTATGAGATAGCTGGATGGCAGCCCACACCCCCTGCGGAATGGAAAGCTAGAATTAAGCCGAATAACGCTCAACTAATCAAGATCCCCTCATAAAATCTAGGAGAATCAAGCAATGACAGGCAAGAACCTTGTCGAACCCTAACAGAATAGGGAACATCCCTATAAAAACTAGGTAACGCCTCCATTGAAGGAGGGAGAATCACTAAACTGTGGCAAAAAACTCTTTGTTAGTTTCATTCACCATCAATACAGAGAAAGGAGCAAGAGCCTCCATTGAAGAGTGGACTAGTCGAGCTCCCCAGTCGGTGAACCACTATAATTTCATTGTATTCGTCTCATTTTCCTCAATTCCCTAAGCATTTATCAGCAATTTGCACGAGTCTGGTAGCTCAGACACCCACACTTGATTTCACACACATCCATACCCCCTGCTCATCCTCGATAGATTAACACCATCAGTTTGGCGCCGTCTGTGGGAACGACTGTTCCTGTTACAAATAAGCTGACCTCTCAGTGACTGATGGTATCAACTCGAAACACAAACAGAAGCCAAACAAACCCACCACGGATGCAGGATCAACAGGAAGCCACCAACGGCAGACAACCCGAGAACGTCCAAGACATTAATCCCCCCATGGGGGATTCCCCCACTAACAACGAGATGGAGGCCCTTCGCCTCGTCAATCAACGTTTACTAAAGGAAAACGCAGAGCTCTCGAAGCTCGTACAACACCCACAGGAGGCACGACCGGCCCAAGAAGGCCAGAATAATCCCCCTCACAGGGAACAACGACACTTGGACCCCCTCAGAGAGGTCAATGAAGGAGGAGAAAACAGCCAGACCAGGGGGCATGTTCCCTACCTACCCCCTAGGAATGGCCACAGCGAAGAGGTGCAAAGTCAGAACGATGAAGGCGAGAGGGACTATTTTTTTCCTTACCAACAGGAAATGAGAGAATAGCATTGGGAGCAGCGCTTCAAGGATATCCAGCAAGAGCTCAGTCACATGAAGGAGGTTGTAAAGAGCAAGGCTCCGGTTACAATGGATGCTCTGGTACAACAGACTGAGTCCCCGTTCACCACTGGAGTGCTGCACTTTCCTCTCCCACCGAAGTTCAGAGTGCCACAGATAGAGGCCTTTGACGGAACGAAGGATCCCGTAGATCATCTCAACACTTACAAGAACCAGATGGAGCTGCATGGGTACCAGGATCCTATACGTTGCAGAGCCTTTGCCATCACGTTAAAGGGCTCTGCCCTGGCCTGGTTTAACAGGCTCCCACCAGCCTCAATCTCATCCTTTAAAGAGCTCTCCGTAGCTTTTGTATCTCACTTTATAGGAGCTCGAATATACAGAAAGTCGAGCTACCACCTGCTGAGTGTGAAGCAAGGACCCCAAGAGAACCTGAGATCTTATGTTCAAAGGTTCAACTCGGAGTCACTAAAGGTAGATGTCCCGGTTGAAAAGTTTGCCATCATTGCATTTATAGCCGGTTTGGGAGTGCAATCTAAAGACCTGATGTTTTCTATCTCGAAAAACCCGCAAACAAGCATGGCAGAGGTGCTAGCTAAAGCAGAAAAGTACATTAATGGCGAGAAAGCTCTTCTCTCTAAGGTGGGGAACTCGTCCACGCAAAAGGATAAAGGGAAGGAGGAGAAAAAGAGGGACCGAAGTCCCAGAAGAGAAAGATGACGTGATAGGTCTCCAAGAAGAGACAGAGATCGCTCCCCAAAGAGAAGGGGAAATGTTAGGGATCACTTAGGTCCTTCACAGCCAGAGCTGCAGCCAAGGTATCCACCTCGGCAGCTCACTCCTCTAATTGCCTCGGTGTCCCAAATTCTGTATGAGGTACAGAATGAGAAGTTTTTGAGGTGGCCACCTCGGATGAAAGCAGAACCAGCAAATAGGGATCCCACCAAGTACTGCGAGTTCCATAGAGATCACGGTCATCACACTGACGACTGCATCCAGTTGAAGAAGGAGATTGAGTACCTGATTCAACGTGGACATTTGCGCCGCTACATAGCTCATGAGGATCGAAACCAAGCCCTTCCACCTCCACCACCTAGGCAGCAAGCCCCTGCTCAACATCAACAATCCTTGGGGGAAATCAGGGTGATATCGGGGGGATTTGCAGGAGGTGGGGAGTCCAGTTCTGCTAGAAAGGCTCACCTGCGAAGAATCAGAACTGGGGAAGCACTAGAGGTGTATACTGTGTCCAAGGCACCCCGGTTGAGCACCGCAATAACCTTCTCAGACTCTGATATGGAAGGTTGCCAACATCCCCATGATGACCCACTGGTGGTAAGGGTTGTCGTGGCAAACAGAACAGTTCATCGAATCCTAATTGATAATGGGAGCTCGGCAGACATCATTTTTGCCTCTGCCTTTGACAAAATGAACATAGGAAGGGAGAAACGGGAGCCAGTGAGTGCCCACTTATTGGGATTCTCTGGGGAGAAAGTATTACCACTAGGATCCATTCAGCTCGTACTCACCATGGGAGACCCCCCGTGTCAAGCCACCACAATTGTGAAGTTCCTGGTGGTGGATGTTCCTTCTGCATACAACATGCTACTGGGAAGACCTTCTCTTAATGCGATGAAGGCCATTCCCTCTGCCTATCACCTGGTTGTAAAGTTTCCTACAGAAAATGGAGTAAGAGTGGTCCGAGGGGACCAGCGTATAGCCAGGGAATGCTACACTGCTTCGATGAAGCAAAAAGAAGTTGAAAGCATCCATGTGGATGAGCTCGACATGAGGGACGAGCTGGACACAAGACCAATGCCATCAGAAGAGCTGGAACCAATTCAGCTTGACGAGGAGCCAGAACACCTCGTTTACATCGGGTCCAAACTGAGCAGAGAAATTAAGGATCTTCTCATTCATTTACTGAGGGAAAACATTGGGGTATTTGCTTGGAAGCAAGAAGACATGGAGGGTATTAACCCCTCGGTTATTACCCACAAGTTAAGTGTAAACCCTACTTACAAGCCCATTAAGCAAAAGAGAAGAAGTTTCACCTCAGATAGACAAAAGGCAATCAATGAGGAGGTCAGCAAACTCCTCCGCGCCAAAGCAATCAGGGAAGTAGACTAACCTGTCTGGTTAGCCAATGTGGTTCTTGTCAAGAAGACCAATGGCAAATGGCGGCTCTGTATTGACTTCACTGATATCAATCGAGCGTGCCCCAAGGACAGTTTTCCCCTACCTCGGATTGACCTCATAGTGGATGCCACGGCTGGCCACGAGCTCCTCAGCTTCATGGATGCCTTCTCAGGCTATAATCATATCAGGATGGACCCCAGCGACCAGGAGAAGACCTCTTTTATCACTGAGCAAGGGACATATTGCTACCAAGTCATGCCTTTTGGGTTGAAAAACGCTGTAGCCACTTACCAGCGATTGGTGAATAGAATGTTCCAAAAGCAGATAGGAGCATCCATGGAAGTCTGCATCGATGACATGTTAGTAAAGTCACTAAAAGCAGAGCTCCACATTGAGCACCTAGCTGAGTCATTCCAAATCCTAAAAAAGTACAAGATGAAGCTTAATCCTGCAAAGTGCGCCTTCGGAGTTTCTGCAGGGAAGTTTCTGGGCTTCATAGTTAATAGCAGAGGAATAGAGGCTAATCCAGAAAAGATAAAAGTTGTGCTCAACATGCAGTCACCCTCAAATACAAGATAAATCCAACGCTTGACCGGAAGAATAGTTGCTCTGAGTCGTTTTGTGTCCAGGTCGAGCGATAAGTGTCAGCCATTCTTTCAAACTTTAAAGAGTGCATTCCAGTGGGATACACGGTGCGAAGAAGCATTCAAAGCATTAAAGAGTTACCTGAGCTCCCCTCCTGTTCTGGTGAGTCCCTTGGAGGGGGAGGTCCTTACTCTCTACCTAGCTGTTTCAGATTTCTCAACTAGTGCAGCACTGGTTAGGGAGTGAGACAGAGCTCAGCAACCAGTCTACTACTACAGAAGAGCTCTGAGGGGGGCAGATGAGAGATATCCAAAGATGGAGAAACTTGTTTTAGCTTTGGTAACTACAGCTAGGAGACTTAGGCCATACTTCCAAGCTCACACCATCGAGGTTCCAACAGACCAGCCGATGAAACAAGTACTGCATAAGTCAGAGTCTTCAGGCAGGTTGATAAAATGGGCTATAGAGCTTAGTGAGTTCGATATTAGATATAAGCCGAGAACTGGAATCAAATGACAGACTTTGGCAGACTTCATCGCAGAGTTCACTACCGCAACACCCACGGAGGTCACACAACTGGTACCTGACCTCCCCGTTTGGAAGCTTTCAGTAGATGGAGCTGCTAATGCTCAAGGCAGCGGTGTAGGTTTAATTCTGACCTCCCCAGACGGGATAGATGCCGAATATGCCATCAGGTTTGGGTTTAAGGCCTCGAATAACGAGGCTGAGTATGAAGCTGTCATCGCTGGACTTAATCTTGCTTATTCTATGGAGGCAGAACAGTTGGAGATCAGCAGTGACTCCCAACTAGTGGTGAAACAGATAGAGGAATCTTACGAAGCGAGGAGCGAAAAAATGGTCCTTTACCTCAGACAGGTATAAGAACTAATCAAGAAGTTTGTGCAGGTTAAGGTCAGACACGTTCCCAGGACAGAAAATTCACGAGCAGATGCGTTGGCAAGGTTAGCAACTGCCTCACAAGAGGACTTGGATAGGCTAATACCAGTGGAGCACCTTCCAGAGCCTTCAGTAAGCATTGAAAAAGAAGAAGTGCTCCCAATCGTAGCTCAGCCGAGCTGGATGGACTCCATCATAGAATACCTGCAGAACGGAACCTTGTCAAACGATGCTAAGGAGGCCTCCAAACTGAGAGCCAGGTCAGCTAGATTTTCTTTGCTGCAGGAAAATTTGTACAAGCGAGGATTTTCAGCACCTCTCCTTAAATGCGTGGGAGATGAAGACGCCAACTATATACTCAGAGAAGTACATGAGGGAATCTGTGGCAATCACATCGGAGCTCGGGCCTTGGCAGGAAAAACACTGAGGCAAGAGTATTATTGGCCCACTATGCTCAAGGATGCCACTGAATTGGTCAAGAAATGCAAGACTTGCTAGGAACATGCCAACATTTCTGATTAGCACTCAAAAGTAGCATATTGTTACACTCTTTTTGGACTAATTATACTTTGATGGAGTTTAAATGATGATATTTTAGGTTCTAAAGTGAAGGAAAGTCCAAAGGCATCCAAGAAGTACATCTGAGGGACAAATGCCGAATTAACGCAAGACCAAGGGAGCAATGTCAGGAGAATGCAAAGAATGAAGGACAAAGTGTAATAAAAGAAGGACAAAGTGTAATAAAAGCATTTGAAAAATCAGCATTCAGCAACACCACCGTTCATTCTCCACTTGCCCACTTGCCCACTTGCCCAGCCTTCCTACGCCTATAAATAGGCTGCTCCTTCTGCATTTCAAAGGGGGATCTGAGGGTGGAATTGGTGGAAAAACCAAGAGAGGAACTAAGAGTTAGGAGAGATTTTAGAAGAGTTTTTAGAGAACAAATTTTCTTTCATCTTTTGTAGCTTCCATTTCAATTCATGTATTGAAGATTTTATGCTTATGTTCTTATGGTAAGAGTTCTTTCTTCTAATTGTCATTTCTTTATAGCTTTTATATTTACTTGCTTGTATAAATATAATGGAAGGCTGAGCCTCCTCTTCTAATTGTCATTTCTTTATAGCTTTTATTATTTTCTTTTTATTATATCTTGGTTGTGAATTAAACACCAAGTAGTTATTGTTTTCTTTTATGTATTTTTATCTCTTGGTTGTGAATTAAACACCAAGTATTTATTGCTTTCTTTTAATTTAAGTATTGTTTTCTTTTACTTCCATTGTTGGAGCTTCCTTCTTCCCCTTAGAGGAGTGAAACTCTTCCACTTTTCTAGAGCTTTACCAAAGCCGTGAAGGGTGGAACGTGATTCACTTGTTTTTTGTCGAAGAACGACTCCTTGTTTAGATATTTTACTTTAGAGTATTTTACTTTGTAACACCTTTTGGGGATGAGTACTATTCATCATTCTAGCTTTACCATAGCTATGAAGGGTGAGTAGTCCTCATTCACTCTTTGGGAAGGGATGATAGATATGTAAAAGATTAATCCGGACATTATGTTTGTGTATCACCTTTATGCTTAAATGTTCTATACTCCACTTGATTTTTGGGTGATTGAATGCACCTAGCAAAGTAAAGGTACTTTGTATAATCAACGGATCTTTCTATGATAAATGGATGACTCCTACATGGAAAGATCCATTGATTCAAGGCAAGTACCCTAACTAACTCTTCATGACAAAATTTCAATGTCCACCATTATTGCACTTCATTCCTATCTTCCGATTAATTTGCCGTTGACACGGGAGTTAATTGAGTTATAAAGCATAAACATAATGCACCGGATAATCAACTACATATTCTGATTCCCGAACCAAAGAGTGTTTGTTACATTTAATCATCTTATATTTTGTCTAGAAAAATACCCATTGGAAAGAATTTTACATTCTATCCAAAACTTCCCACAACTTCAAAATCATAATATTTCCAGTTACAAGTCTTTCTCACTATTTACTTCAAAGAACACCAACCATAGTTCCCTGAGGATTCGACTCTGGACTCAAACCAGATTATTACTACAACTTGACCGCCTGCACTTGGGTGTACACATTTCGGATCAAGTCAAGTTTTTGGCGCCGTTGCCGGGGAATCATAAAAGGTGTTTTTTTTTAAGAAAAAGGTGAAAAAAAAAAAAAAAAAAAACCTCTCTTTTTGTTTATATTTTTGCCTTATTGTGAATAATTTTGTTTTATGACTGACACCAATCGCCTCTTTCAAAATTTGCCTGCTGAATCTTCTGGGTCTGTAAATCAACTTGAACCACCTTCACCCAAATCAGAAGCCGATTCTTGTAACTTCAATATGGCAAATATTGACAGGCAGGGTGAAGATCATGTGAGAGAGGGGGAAGTACCCAACATTCGAACATTGCGAGATTACTTACATCCCACAAGGAATAGTGTCCCCTCTTGTTTTATTTTTCCTGAAAATGCTCCCCTCTTTACTGTAAAGCCGGGGACAGTGCATTTATTGCCCGTGTTTCATGGATTGGATGCAGAAAATCCGTATCTGCATATCAAAGACTTCGAAGAAGTGTGTGGAACATTTCAAGACAATTCTGAATTGACAAAAATGAAATTGTTTTCTTTCTCTTTGAGGGATAAAGCCAAACAATGGTTACATTCTTTAAAATCTCTTTCAATCCCTAATTGGCAGGCTCTACAGAATGAATTTTTCAGAAAATTCTTTCCTCTGCACCGCACTAGTACACTCAAAAGGCAAATCATGAATTTTGAAGTCAAAGAAGGAGAAACTTTTTATCAAAGTTGGGAGAGATTCAAAGATCTACTCCAATCTTGCCCACATCATGCTTTTGAAAATTGGACATTGGTAGGATTTTTCTATGACTCCTTACCCTCTAGATTACGACAGTTTGTCGAAATGATGGCTCAAGGAGAGTTCATGGGAAAAAGTCCGGAGGAGGCATTCAATTTTTTTGATACCATATCTGACAGTTCTCAAATGTGGGACTCAGCCTCTCCTACCACTGTACCAGCCAAACCACCTACTCTCCAAGGGGGTAAGTATGTCTTGAGAGAAGATGATGATCTTAGAGCAAAAATGTCCACTTTGTCTCGAAAGCTTGAAGCTTTAGAGATGAAAAAGGTCCATCAAGTTGATGTTGTCCCTCCCACAGAACAAGTGTGTGGGATTTGTGCGCTAACAGGGCATCCTACTGGGGAATGCCCGACCATTCCGGCATTCAAAGAAGTTTTGTTGGAACAAACAAATGCCATTTCCAATTTCAACAAGCCTTACTCCAACCCATACTCTGAAACATACAATCCAGGGTGGCGGAACCACCCAAATTTCAGTTGGAGAAACACACAACCAACCCCCATGAATCAGCAACAAGGGCCACAACAACCACCTCAAGGACCTCCACAATATCCTCATCAACAAGGGCCACAACAACCACCTCAAGGACCTCCACAATATCCTCCATATCAACCACCACACAAAAGGAACCTTGAAGATACATTGAATCAATTCATGCAAACCCAAATGAGCTATAACAATAGTTCTACTCAGGCTTTTATTGATTTCAAGGCCCAGACCACACAATCTTTTGAGGATCTCAAAGGCCACATTCAAAAGCTGACCCAGTCCATGAGCACACATGAGAAGGGAAAATTTCCTGCCCAACCAAAGCCTCCACAAGGCCAATTTCAGGTGGGAAATCCATCAACTATGGAAACTCCACAAGACCAAGCCAAAACTGTCACCACATTGAGAAGTGGCAAAAAGATTGACAAGTCCATCAGAAACATGCTGATTCCAGACCCAAAACCAGTCTCAATTCCAGCCAACCCATTAAGTGAGCCAGAACTTGCAACAAAAAATGACTGTGATCCCATGATTGAACAAGAACCAGAGCCATCAAGGGAAGAAGAACCCTCATGTTCTATTCCTGCTCCTTTCCCTCATAGACTCAAGAGCATACAGAAAGCAAACAATCAGTCTGAAATTTACGAGCTTTTCAAGCAAGTAAAAATCAACATCCCACTTCTGGATGCAATCCAACAGGTTCCAGCTTATGCCAAGTTTCTAAAAGACTTGTGCACAGTCAAAAGAAGCCAAAATGTTCAAAAAAGAGCCTTCCTCACAGAGCAAGCCAGTGCCCTAATTCAACACAAAATCCCTTCAAAGTGCGAAGATCCAGGGTGCCCCACTGTGTCATGTGTCATTGGAAATTTCAAAATTGAGCAAGCATTGTTAGACCTTGGAGCTAGTGTCAACTTGCTTCCTTTCTCTGTCTACCAGCAATTGGGTTTAGGTGAACTGAAACCCACTTGCACCACACTTCAATTGGCAGATAGATCTGTAAAAATTCCTAGGGGTATTGTTGAAGATGTACTTGTCCAAGTGGATAATTTTGTCTTCCCTGTAGACTTCATTGTTCTAGATACTCATCCAGAAGTTCATTCAGAAACTCCAATTCCTGTCATTCTTGGTCGACCTTTTCTAGCAACCTCCAATGCACTAATCAATTGCAGGAATGGTATTATGAAATTGAC
This sequence comes from Ilex aquifolium, assembly GCA_951799425.1. NCBI lineage: Eukaryota > Viridiplantae > Streptophyta > Magnoliopsida > Aquifoliales > Aquifoliaceae > Ilex > Ilex aquifolium. The sequence goes on along the minus strand of OX637394.1, from coordinate 13,309,982 downwards.
TTTTGGGGATATGACTCTCGAAATGAACGTCTTTGACATTGCAAAACACCCAAGAGAGTACGAGGAGGTAGGAGAAATAAATTCCATTGAGTCATTAATACAAGCACATCTGAATGACTCATTCTGTGAGGATCTTAGTGAATCAACTTTGTCAAAATCTGACTCATCTGACTCTCTGGAACAAAACTCCATTGAGTGTCCTACTTTCAATGTGGGGACATGGGCTCCTAAATTTGAAGAAATTTCATCAAGTGGTACAAAACCACTTTCTTCAAGTGACAGGCCACCAAAGCCTGAACTGAAACCGCTCCCATCTGATCTCAAGTATGCATTTTTAGGTGAGGATAAATCTTACCCAGTGGTAATTTCTTCAAAAATCACAGACTTGCAAGAAGCTCAATTAATTGAAGTTCTTAAAAGTCATAAAAGCACCATTGGGTGGACCATCGCTGATTTGAAAGGTATAAGCCCGTTAATTTGTAATCATACCATATACCTTGAAGAGGACTCAAAACCCTCTCGTCAAATGCAGCGACGATTGAATCCTCACATGAAAGAGGTTGTGAGACTGGAAGTGCTCAAACTCCTGGATGCAGGGATAATTTTTCCTATCTCCGATAGCAAATGGGTTAGTCCAACCCAAGTTGTACCAAAGAAATCTGGAGTCACAGTAGTCAAAAATGATGCAAATGAACTTGTGCCAACACGAGTCGTCACAGGATGGCGAATGTGCATTGACTATCGAAAACTCAATCTGGTGACTAGAAAAGACCATTTTCCTCTTCCCTTCCTTGACCAAGTCCTCGAGAGAATAGCAGGTCATGAATTTTACTGTTTCCTGGATGGGTATTCCGGATACAATCAAATTGAGATAGCTCTGAATGACCAAGAAAAGACCACATTCACATGTCCATTTGGCACCTTTGCATTCAAAAGGATGCCATTCGGACTTTGTAACGCTCCTGCAACATTTCAAAGATGTATGCTAAGCTTGTTCAGTGACATGGTCGAAAAATTTTTGGAAATCTTCATGGATGATTTCTCGGTATATGGTGACTCATTTGATTTGTGTCTAGCTAACCTAGAAAAAGTTTTGATGAGATGCAAAGAGGCAAATCTGGTGCTTAACTGGGAGAAATGTCATTTCATGGTGAATCAAGGCATTGTCTTGGGTCACATTGTGTCGTCTGAAGGCATGAAAGTTGATAAAGCAAAAATTGATTTGATAAGGAATCTTCCTGCTCCTAGGGTTGTGAAGGATGTTCGATCATTCTTAGGTCATGCAGGATTCTACAGAAGGTTCATAAAAGACTTCAGCACCATAGCAAAACCTATGTGTCATCTTTTGTGTCAGGATGTCATTTTCGACTGGAATGAAGCGTGCCAAAAATCCTTTGACAAACTCAAAGGCATGTTAATTTCTGCCCCAATAATGCAACCTCCTGACTGGACTCTACCCTTTGAATTGATGTGTGATGCTAGTGACTATGCTGTAGGTGCTGTTTTGGGACAAAGAAAAGATAAGAAGCCACATGTGATTTACTATGCAAGTAAAACTTTAAATGATGCCCAAATGAATTACTCAACAACTGAAAAGGAATTACTTGCTGTAGTATTTGCATTGGAAAAATTTCGATCTTATCTTGTTGGTTCTTCTGTTACTGTATTTACTGACCATGCAGCACTGAAATTTTTGCTTACAAAAAAAGATGCCAAACCAAGGCTCTTGAGATGGATCCTCTTGCTCCAAGAATTTGACTTAGTCATTAAGGACAAAAAGGGTGTGGAAAATGTGGTGGCAGATCATCTGTCAAGATTAACTTATGAATTTCATGAGGATGGACTGCCAATCAATGAAAAATTCCCCGATGAACAACTATTCAGGATTGATGAAACCCCATGGTCATCGGCGATTGAACAGATCTCCACGGTTAACTGCGTATTCAAGCTCTACAAACCGAAAAACTCGAAACATTGGGGACAATGTTCAGTCTAGGTTGGGGGGTGAGATCTACAGTTTACAGTAGTTGATCTGCGCAGGTTGAACCCGTAAAAGTTTCTGTAATTTTACTTTTGTTTTTATTGTTGTATCTGTTCAGATTATGTACCTTGTATTAATGATAATATCTGTGGGTCAGTTTTGATCGTCTTTGTGACTGGAAGACGTAAAAAAACCAGATAATGGGTCATAGAGTATCAATCATGAATGTAAATCTTTTTTGGTTTAGTCTAGGAGTCCTACGTACTTTTCCATCTGATGTACATACCATGATCATGAGAAAAGCAAGATTAGTAAGGAAGGCTGAAATCAAAGAAAAACAAGCGAAACCCCTCTGTGGCCGAAGCAGTTATTCTAAACGTCGTCGTGCTACACGACTTGGTGCCTGTAAACAGTGTGGCAGATACTTTCATGAGAAAAGATACAACAAATGTTCTGAACCAATTTCCGGTCGCGCAACCGATCGATTAAACTGGATAAAACATGGGCTGAGTAAGGATTACCCTGATACGCCATGCTATTCCGGTACTGTGCTTAACCGATTTGTGAGAGAGGAAGTTGGGAGAGTTACTAGTTGTCCATTTTACACAGATACGGAGGGGGAATCGGATTGACCTCTGTGGAAAAGTGTACTGAGGTTGGGAATGAAAGCTGAAGGTCCGAGTCTGTAAATTTTATTTTATTTTATTTTATTTTTTTTTTTTTTTATGTTCTGTACAAACTCTTTTGGCTTAAGAATGTTTATTTTGATTCCTTTTAGTATGCATAAAAAAAAAAAAAAAAAAAAAAAAGGGGTTGGAATATATAATAAGTAAAATAGAGAGGTTGAAATATATAATAAGTAAAATAAAGGGGTTAGTAGTGTAAAATCTGAAATTTTATATTCATTCGGTTTAGTGAATTGAGAATAATTACAACTTTATTGAAAAAAATTTAATAACACCCCTTTCTTTTGAATAATAAACACTTTATATTTTTTTTCTTTCTTGTGTTACACTTTGTACCCCTACAAATTTTGGGATTCTTGGTGAATTAAGGAATTTCAGGGACGAAATTCTTTTGAGGAGGGTAGATTGTGAGATCCCAAATTTTTGAAATTTTTGAAAATGGTTTAAGTATATATATTATGAGTTTTGATGGGAAAGTATAAGGAATAATTAAGTTTTGTGGTTGATATATATAATAAGTGAAATATAGGGGAGCAAAGTATAACTATTTTAACTTTTATGATAATTGAGTCTTCAGCCACGTGAAGACTGGCAAAAAAAAAAAAAAAAAAAAGTCAAAAGTAGGCAGCCGTTCATTCATTACATTTTAGAAAATGTGGGTGTGTACAATTAATGGTATAAAATTTAGTGTGTGTCTGGTTCTTTGTTGGAACCGTGAGTGAAGTACAGTTGCTTTTATTTATTAAATGTTATTTTTAATGCATGTCACTTTATTTTGTTGTATAATTTTGTTGTTCCTAGTTTCAGATATCGGTGCATGGGTCAAAGCTCAAGTGCGAGGTGTTCTCTTACCCTACTCATTTTTATTACTATGCACCATTATTGCGCCTGCTGCCATTATTGCGCCTGCCGACACTGCCGAAAGTAAAGTTAAAAAAAAAAAAAAAATCTGAGGAATGCCTTTATTAGGCCTTCCACCTTTTTCTTTTTCTTCCACCATCACCGGTGTTGGTTTCCCCCTTTTCTCTTTCCCTTATCTTCTTCTCTTTCTTTTTCTTCTCTTCTTCTTCGTCGTCGTTCTTTCTGTTCTCTGTAAAAACAACTCACCCCCTGTAAATCCATGACCATATACGCCGACGATCCAGTCTTTTGTTTAATAATTTGTCTTATATGTTTGTATGTGTACTTGGGTGCTCTTTGTGTTCACACTTAGGATGAGGAGTTTCCAGAGAAACCCAGATATTCCTTGAGTTGAGTAATTGTTGTATTTTGTTTGTAGGTTTCGGCAGATGAACAGATCTGTACCTTACAACCTTATCTCCACTAGCCCACTAGTGCTAGTGTTGTAAGTATTGCTTGTTTGTAATTTCATTTATATATATATTTGAAATTTGATATCTACAGCTTGTGATTCTCATGGCTATTTGTCTTTATAAGATTCCTTGTGAATTTGCTATGCCCTCCAATGACTATGTTGTAATTGCTGTTACAGTAAGATCTGATAATTTGCCAAATAATCCTCCTCAATCCTATGTATTCTGGGTTTATTCCTTCTTCGTTAATTTGTTTGTTTCATCCTAAATCTTCTTCCTTCCGCTTGTATTTTGGTATACTTTCTCTAGTTTCGTAGTTTTAGATCTGAAAAAAAAAAAAAAAAATTTATTTTTTTTGGATCGCGTTTTTTTTAGTATTTGTACCTGTATTTCATGATCACATCGGATGCAGCTTCAACTGTCTTTGTGACTGGCAGACGTTAAAGAACCAGATAGAATGTCTTTAGTCTTAGCAAGCATGGATCCTAAACTTTTTTGGTTTAGTCTAGGAGTTCTACGCATTTTCCCATCTGATGTGCATGCTGTGATAATGAGAAAAGCAAGGGATGTGAGAAAAATTGAGATCCGAGAGAAACAACAACAACCATTGTGTGGCAGAAGCAATTTTGCTAAACATCGTCGTTCCAAACGACTGGGTGCTTGTTACCATTGTGGCAGGATATTTCATATGAAAAAACATAATCAGTGTTCTGAACCAATTTCGGGTCGTGCAACCGATCGATTAAACTGGATAGTGTATGGGCTAAGTAAGGATTATCCTGACACACCATCTTATGCCAGTCCGGGACTTACAAGTTATGTGCGACAAGAAGTTGGAAGGGTCACTGATAATGACATAGATCCAAGCGATGACTCGGATTAGATTTTGACTATAAAAACAAAGCTGTGGAAAAATGTGTTTTGGAATGAAGGTTAAGGGTCTGAACTCTTTTGTAAAATATTTTTGTACAAAGTCTGGTTGTTGAAATAAAAATATGGGCCGAGTAAGGAACGTCCCGAACTACCAACTAACAGTGTAGGTAGGGATTTGATCCTGAGACGCCATAAATTTCCAAGTTCAATTTGTGCATTTTATCTTCTTTCAATTCTCATAGATAAATGAGTATGTGGGCGGAGTAAGGAATGTCCTAAAATGCCAACCTGTAGTGTGGGTAGGGACTTATCCTGAGACGCCATAGTTTTTCAAGTTTAATTGGTGCATCTAGTCTTCTTTCAATTTTCATAGATAAATGAGTATGTTTATAATTTTGAATTTTATTTTTCTTGTTTTCTAAAAAAAAAAAAAAAACCACTTCCTTGAAAAATGGTATTTTCTCTATGCTTAAATGTCAAATGTATATTGCTATTTGTTATTCTTAAGGTAAAGAATGACCAGACTCAAAAATAGAATCGGTATATAACCGACATTCCATGAAAAACCTGATATTACCAGTGGAGATGATAAAGAATATCATGGTAAGTTTTGAGCCTTATCATACTTTTGAGAGATAATTAACATTTATTCAAGTAAGGTTTTTCATTCTCTATTTTTGAATAATCTCATTAAATTTGCTTTGATTGACGCAACTAAGGTAATCTGTTGACATATCCCCAAGAAATCTGTTCATACGACACATACATGTTCACATACTTGAGAAAGGATTTTAGGTCATCTTTGATTTGATATTGAGCCTTAGCCATTTTTTCTGCAAAATTATTTCCCTAGTCAGCCATGTTTGAGCCCTCAATGTATGATTTCTTCTTTGATAAACCCAAATATTTACCAAGCCACAAGAAAACATACTGGACACACCATTGCTATCTAATTTTCTTGCACACTCTTATTAATTAATATGACACAGAAATGCAAAGAAATGGGAAAACTGTGGAGATTACTTTTCGATGATAAGGAGAATCAATGAAAAAAAAAAAAAAAAAAGAAATCATTTCTTGGCAAAATGTCGAAAAGCTAGAAAGAAGTGTGCTACATTACAGAATGAAAAGATAGCTTTTGAAAACCTCTGACGTCATTTCATTAGCCACTGACCTCTGGCCACGCTACAACCTATGAAAAGCCCTAATTGATCTCAAGTCTGTTACATGTGTGTGTTGTTAATCAAAATTGGGGTATGGTAAATAGTATTTCTTTAAATTGCATCAATATTCTTTCATGAGATTATGCCAAACATGATTAGTTTGTTTCCGTAAACTTCACTTCCTTCCTAATTGTGCATGTGATTTTTCGATTGGCCACCTTCTGATCACATGCCCCGTGAGAGACAAGTCACTATAATCGGAGTGAATTTTTGCTGAGAGCATTCTACGAGAGGTTTGTGAAATCGAAGCTATCCATGGAAGGTAGTAAAGTGGAGTGTTTGTTATATAACAATTCTTGTTGCTAGAATGATCATTCTTACTACATAGGGAATTTCAAATACCAATATAACAAGTGTTTATTTTTGCGTATATTACGTACCAATGACAGAGAAGTGTTCTATGTTCTAAAAAAAAAAAAAAGTTTCAACTATCATGGTGCTAATGCATATACACATTTTTTTTTTTTTTTTTCACAATGGAGTTTGTAGGTAGCTTCACTGAAAACCTTCACGAGACAAAACTCGTCCACTAGGAATCACCTAGGGGTTTAACGGCTTATTGCATATGCTAAATGCAATCGTGTTATCTACGAAAGTGAATTTGTTATGCTGTTATTTATTGCTAGAGACCAGCAATGTTTAGGTTGGGGGGTGTGATTAGCACTCAAAAGTAGCATATTGTTACACTCTTTTTGGACTAATTATACTTTGATGGAGTTTAAATGATGATATTTTAGGTTCTAAAGTGAAGGAAAGTCCAAAGGCATCCAAGAAGTACATCTGAGGGACAAATGCCGAATTAACGCAAGACCAAGGGAGCAATGTCAGGAGAATGCAAAGAATGAAGGACAAAGTGTAATAAAAGAAGGACAAAGTGTAATAAAAGCATTTGAAAAATCAGCATTCAGCAACACCACCGTTCATTCTCCACTTGCCCACTTGCCCACTTGCCCACTTGCCCAGCCTTCCTACGCCTATAAATAGGCTGCTCCTTCTGCATTTCAAAGGGGGATCTGAGGGTGGAATTGGTGGAAAAACCAAGAGAGGAACTAAGAGTTAGGAGAGATTTTAGAAGAGTTTTTAGAGAACAAATTTTCTTTCATCTTTTGTAGCTTCCATTTCAATTCATGTATTGAAGATTTTATGCTTATGTTCTTATGGTAAGAGTTCTTTCTTCTAATTGTCATTTCTTTATAGCTTTTATATTTACTTGCTTGTATAAATATAATGGAAGGCTGAGCCTCCTCTTCTAATTGTCATTTCTTTATAGCTTTTATTATTTTCTTTTTATTATATCTTGGTTGTGAATTAAACACCAAGTAGTTATTGTTTTCTTTTATGTATTTTTATCTCTTGGTTGTGAATTAAACACCAAGTATTTATTGCTTTCTTTTAATTTAAGTATTGTTTTCTTTTACTTCCATTGTTGGAGCTTCCTTCTTCCCCTTAGAGGAGTGAAACTCTTCCACTTTTCTAGAGCTTTACCAAAGCCGTGAAGGGTGGAACGTGATTCACTTGTTCTTTGTCGAAGAACGACTCCTTGTTTAGATATTTTACTTTAGAGTATTTTACTTTGTAACACCTTTTGGGGATGAGTACTATTCATCATTCTAGCTTTACCATAGCTATGAAGGGTGAGTAGTCCTCATTCACTCTTTGGGAAGGGATGATAGATATGTAAAAGATTAATCCGGACATTATGTTTGTGTATCACCTTTATGCTTAAATGTTCTATACTCCACTTGATTTTTGGGTGATTGAATGCACCTAGCAAAGTAAAGGTACTTTGTATAATCAACGGATCTTTCTATGATAAATGGATGACTCCTACATGGAAAGATCCATTGATTCAAGGCAAGTACCCTAACTAACTCTTCATGACAAAATTTCAATGTCCACCATTATTGCACTTCATTCCTATCTTCCGATTAATTTGCCGTTGACACGGGAGTTAATTGAGTTATAAAGCATAAACATAATGCACCGGATAATCAACTACATATTCTGATTCCCGAACCAAAGAGTGTTTGTTACATTTAATCATCTTATATTTTGTCTAGAAAAATACCCATTGGAAAGAATTTTACAACACCCCTTTCTTTTGAATAATAAACACTTTATATTTTTTTTCTTTCTTGTGTTACACTTTGTACCCCTACAAATTTTGGGATTCTTGGTGAATTAAGGAATTTCAGGGACGAAATTCTTTTGAGGAGGGTAGATTGTGAGATCCCAAATTTTTGAAATTTTTGAAAATGGTTTAAGTATATATATTATGAGTTTTGATGGGAAAGTATAAGGAATAATTAAGTTTTGTGGTTGATATATATAATAAGTGAAATATAGGGGAGCAAAGTATAACTATTTTAACTTTTATGATAATTGAGTCTTCAGCCACGTGAAGACTGGCAAAAAAAAAAAAAAAAAAAAGTCAAAAGTAGGCAGCCGTTCATTCATTACATTTTAGAAAATGTGGGTGTGTACAATTAATGGTATAAAATTTAGTGTGTGTCTGGTTCTTTGTTGGAACCGTGAGTGAAGTACAGTTGCTTTTATTTATTAAATGTTATTTTTAATGCATGTCACTTTATTTTGTTGTATAATTTTGTTGTTCCTAGTTTCAGATATCGGTGCATGGGTCAAAGCTCAAGTGCGAGGTGTTCTCTTACCCTACTCATTTTTATTACTATGCACCATTATTGCGCCTGCTGCCATTATTGCGCCTGCCGACACTGCCGAAAGTAAAGTTAAAAAAAAAAAAAAAAAAAAAAATCTGAGGAATGCCTTTATTAGGCCTTCCACCTTTTTCTTTTTCTTCCACCATCACCGGTGTTGGTTTCCCCCTTTTCTCTTTCCCTTATCTTCTTCTCTTTCTTTTTCTTCTCTTCTTCTTCGTCGTCGTTCTTTCTGTTCTCTGTAAAAACAACTCACCCCCTGTAAATCCATGACCATATACGCCGACGATCCAGTCTTTTGTTTAATAATTTGTCTTATATGTTTGTATGTGTACCTGGGTGCTCTTTGTGTTCTCACACTTAGGATGAGGAGTTTCCAGAGAAACCCAGATATTCCTTGAGTTGAGTAATTGTTGTATTTTGTTTGTAGGTTTCGGCAGATGAACAGATCTGTACCTTACAACCTTATCTCCACTAGCCCACTAGTGCTAGTGTTGTAAGTATTGCTTGTTTGTAATTTCATTTATATATATATTTGAAATTTGATATCTACAGCTTGTGATTCTCATGGCTATTTGTCTTTATAAGATTCCTTGTGAATTTGCTATGCCCTCCAATGACTATGTTGTAATTGCTGTTACAGTAAGATCTGATAATTTGCCAAATAATCCTCCTCAATCCTATGTATTCTGGGTTTATTCCTTCTTCGTTAATTTGTTTGTTTCATCCTAAATCTTCTTCCTTCCGCTTGTATTTTGGTATACTTTCTCTAGTTTCGTAGTTTTAGATCTGAAAAAAAAAAAAAAAAAAAAATTTATTTTTTTTGGATCGCGTTTTTTTTAGTATTTGTACCTGTATTTCATGATCACATCGGATGCAGCTTCAACTGTCTTTGTGACTGGCAGACGTTAAAGAACCAGATAGAATGTCTTTAGTCTTAGCAAGCATGGATCCTAAACTTTTTTGGTTTAGTCTAGGAGTTCTACGCATTTTCCCATCTGATGTGCATGCTGTGATAATGAGAAAAGCAAGGGATGTGAGAAAAATTGAGATCCGAGAGAAACAACAACAACCATTGTGTGGCAGAAGCAATTTTGCTAAACATCGTCGTTCCAAACGACTGGGTGCTTGTTACCATTGTGGCAGGATATTTCATATGAAAAAACATAATCAGTGTTCTGAACCAATTTCGGGTCGTGCAACCGATCGATTAAACTGGATAGTGTATGGGCTAAGTAAGGATTATCCTGACACACCATCTTATGCCAGTCCGGGACTTACAAGTTATGTGTGACAAGAAGTTGGAAGGGTCACTGATAATGACATAGATCCAAGCGATGACTCGGATTAGATTTTGACTATAAAAACAAAGCTGTGGAAAAATGTGTTTTGGAATGAAGGTTAAGGGTCTGAACTCTTTTGTAAAATATTTTTGTACAAAGTCTGGTTGTTGAAATAAAAATATGGGCCGAGTAAGGAACGTCCCGAACTACCAACTAACAGTGTAGGTAGGGATTTGATCCTGAGACGCCATAAATTTCCAAGTTCAATTTGTGCATTTTATCTTCTTTCAATTCTCATAGATAAATGAGTATGTGGGCGGAGTAAGGAATGTCCTAAAATGCCAACCTGTAGTGTGGGTAGGGACTTATCCTGAGACGCCATAGTTTTTCAAGTTTAATTGGTGCATCTAGTCTTCTTTCAATTTTCATAGATAAATGAGTATGTTTATAATTTTGAATTTTATTTTTCTTGTTTTCTAAAAAAAAAAAAAAAACCACTTCCTTGAAAAATGGTATTTTCTCTATGCTTAAATGTCAAATGTATATTGCTATTTGTTATTCTTAAGGTAAAGAATGACCAGACTCAAAAATAGAATCGGTATATAACCGACATTCCATGAAAAACCTGACATTACCAGTGGAGATGATAAAGAATACCATGGTAAGTTTTGAGCCTTATCATACTTTTGAGAGATAATTAACATTTATTCAAGTAAGGTTTTTCATTCTCTATTTTTGAATAATCTCATTAAATTTGCTTTGATTGACGCAACTAAGGTAATCTGTTGACATATCCCCAAGAAATCTGTTCATACGACACATACATGTTCACATACTTGAGAAAGGATTTTAGGTCATCTTTGATTTGATATTGAGCCTTAGCCATTTTTTCTGCAAAATTATTTCCCTAGTCAGCCATGTTTGAGCCCTCAATGTATGATTTCTTCTTTGATAAACCCAAATATTTACCAAGCCACAAGAAAACATACTGGACACACCATTGCTATCTAATTTTCTTGCACACTCTTATTAATTAATATGACACAGAAATGCAAAGAAATGGGAAAACTGTGGAGATTATTTTTCATTGATTCTCCTTATCATCGAAAAGTAATCTCCACAGTTTTCCCATTTCTTTGCATTTCTGTGTCATATTAATTAATAAGAGTGTGCAAGAAAATTAGATAGCAATGGTGTGTCCAGTATGTTTTCTTGTGGCTTGGTAAATATTTGGGTTTATCAAAGAAGAAATCATACATTGAGGGCTCAAACATGGCTGACTAGGGAAATAATTTTGCAGAAAAAATGGCTAAGGCTCAATATCAAATCAAAGATGACCTAAAATCCTTTCTCAAGTATGTGAACATGTATGTGTCGTATGAACAGATTTCTTGGGGATATGTCAACAGATTACCTTAGTTGCGTCAATCAAAGCAAATTTAATGAGATTATTCAAAAATAGAGAATGAAAAACCTTACTTGAATAAATGTTAATTATCTCTCAAAAGTATGATAAGGCTCAAAACTTACCATGGTATTCTTTATCATCTCCACTGGTAATGTCAGGTTTTTCATGGAATGTCGGTTATATACCGATTCTATTTTTGAGTCTGGTCATTCTTTACCTTAAGAATAACAAATAGCAATATACATTTGACATTTAAGCATAGAGAAAATACCATTTTTCAAGGAAGTGGTTTTTTTTTTTTTTTTAGAAAACAAGAAAAATAAAATTCAAAATTATAAACATACTCATTTATCTATGAAAATTGAAAGAAGACTAGATGCACCAATTAAACTTGAAAAACTATGGCGTCTCAGGATAAGTCCCTACCCACACTACAGGTTGGCATTTTAGGACATTCCTTACTCCGCCCACATACTCATTTATCTATGAGAATTGAAAGAAGATAAAATGCACAAATTGAACTTGGAAATTTATGGCGTCTCAGGATCAAATCCCTACCTACACTGTTAGTTGGTAGTTCGGGACGTTCCTTACTCGGCCCATATTTTTATTTCAACAACCAGACTTTGTACAAAAATATTTTACAAAAGAGTTCAGACCCTTAACCTTCATTCCAAAACACATTTTTCCACAGCTTTGTTTTTATAGTCAAAATCTAATCCGAGTCATCGCTTGGATCTATGTCATTATCAGTGACCCTTCCAACTTCTTGTCACACATAACTTGTAAGTCCCGGACTGGCATAAGATGGTGTGTCAGGATAATCCTTACTTAGCCCATACACTATCCAGTTTAATCGATCGGTTGCACGACCCGAAATTGGTTCAGAACACTGATTATGTTTTTTCATATGAAATATCCTGCCACAATGGTAACAAGCACCCAGTCGTTTGGAACGACGATGTTTAGCAAAATTGCTTCTGCCACACAATGGTTGTTGTTGTTTCTCTCGGATCTCAATTTTTCTCACATCCCTTGCTTTTCTCATTATCACAGCATGCACATCAGATGGGAAAATGCGTAGAACTCCTAGACTAAACCAAAAAAGTTTAGGATCCATGCTTGCTAAGACTAAAGACATTCTATCTGGTTCTTTAACGTCTGCCAGTCACAAAGACAGTTGAAGCTGCATCCGATGTGATCATGAAATACAGGTACAAATACTAAAAAAAACGCGATCCAAAAAAAATAAATTTTTTTTTTTTTTTTTTTTTTTCAGATCTAAAACTACGAAACTAGAGAAAGTATACCAAAATACAAGCGGAAGGAAGAAGATTTAGGATGAAACAAACAAATTAACGAAGAAGGAATAAACCCAGAATACATAGGATTGAGGAGGATTATTTGGCAAATTATCAGATCTTACTGTAACAACAATTACAACATAGTCATTGGAGGGCATAGCAAATTCACAAGGAATCTTATAAAGACAAATAGCCATGAGAATCACAAGCTGTAGATATCAAATTTCAAATATATATATAAATGAAATTACAAACAAGCAATACTTACAACACTAGCACTAGTGGGCTAGTGGAGATAAGGTTGTAAGGTACAGATCTGTTCATCTGCCGAAACCTACAAACAAAATACAACAATTACTCAACTCAAGGAATATCTGGGTTTCTCTGGAAACTCCTCATCCTAAGTGTGAGAACACAAAGAGCACCCAGGTACACATACAAACATATAAGACAAATTATTAAACAAAAGACTGGATCGTCGGCGTATATGGTCATGGATTTACAGGGGGTGAGTTGTTTTTACAGAGAACAGAAAGAACGACGACGAAGAAGAAGAGAAGAAAAAGAAAGAGAAGAAGATAAGGGAAAGAGAAAAGGGGGAAACCAACACCGGTGATGGTGGAAGAAAAAGAAAAAGGTGGAAGGCCTAATAAAGGCATTCCTCAGATTTTTTTTTTTTTTTTTTTTTTTAACTTTACTTTCGGCAGTGTCGGCAGGCGCAATAATGGCAGCAGGCGCAATAATGGTGCATAGTAATAAAAATGAGTAGGGTAAGAGAACACCTCGCACTTGAGCTTTGACCCATGCACCGATATCTGAAACTAGGAACAACAAAATTATACAACAAAATAAAGTGACATGCATTAAAAATAACATTTAATAAATAAAAGCAACTGTACTTCACTCACGGTTCCAACAAAGAACCAGACACACACTAAATTTTATACCATTAATTGTACACACCCACATTTTCTAAAATGTAATGAATGAACGGCTGCCTACTTTTGACTTTTTTTTTTTTTTTTTTGCCAGTCTTCACGTGGCTGAAGACTCAATTATCATAAAAGTTAAAATAGTTATACTTTGCTCCCCTATATTTCACTTATTATATATATCAACCACAAAACTTAATTATTCCTTATACTTTCCCATCAAAACTCATAATATATATACTTAAACCATTTTCAAAAATTTCAAAAATTTGGGATCTCACAATCTACCCTCCTCAAAAGAATTTCGTCCCTGAAATTCCTTAATTCACCAAGAATCCCAAAATTTGTAGGGGTACAAAGTGTAACACAAGAAAGAAAAAAAATATAAAGTGTTTATTATTCAAAAGAAAGGGGTGTTGTAAAATTCTTTCCAATGGGTATTTTTCTAGACAAAATATAAGATGATTAAATGTAACAAACACTCTTTGGTTCGGGAATCAGAATATGTAGTTGATTATCCGGTGCATTATGTTTATGCTTTATAACTCAATTAACTCCCGTGTCAACGGCAAATTAATCAGAAGATAGGAATGAAGTGCAATAATGGTGGACATTGAAATTTTGTCATGAAGAGTTAGTTAGGGTACTTGCCTTGAATCAATGGATCTTTCCATGTAGGAGTCATCCATTTATCATAGAAAGATCCGTTGATTATACAAAGTACCTTTACTTTGCTAGGTGCATTCAATCACCCAAAAATCAAGTGGAGTATAGAACATTTAAGCATAAAGGTGATACACAAACATAATGTCCGGATTAATCTTTTACATATCTATCATCCCTTCCCAAAGAGTGAATGAGGACTACTCACCCTTCATAGCTATGGTAAAGCTAGAATGATGAATAGTACTCATCCCCAAAAGGTGTTACAAAGTAAAATACTCTAAAGTAAAATATCCAAAACAAGGAGTCGTTCTTCGACAAAGAACAAGTGAATCACGTTCCACCCTTCACGGCTTTGGTAAAGCTCTAGAAAAGTGGAAGAGTTTCACTCCTCTAAGGGGAAGAAGGAAGCTCCAACAATGGAAGTAAAAGAAAACAATACTTAAATTAAAAGAAAGCAATAAATACTTGGTGTTTAATTCACAACCAAGAGATAAAAATACATAAAAGAAAACAATAACTACTTGGTGTTTAATTCACAACCAAGATATAATAAAAAGAAAATAATAAAAGCTATAAAGAAATGACAATTAGAAGAGGAGGCTCAGCCTTCCATTATATTTATACAAGCAAGTAAATATAAAAGCTATAAAGAAATGACAATTAGAAGAAAGAACTCTTACCATAAGAACATAAGCATAAAATCTTCAATACATGAATTGAAATGGAAGCTACAAAAGATGAAAGAAAATTTGTTCTCTAAAAACTCTTCTAAAATCTCTCCTAACTCTTAGTTCCTCTCTTGGTTTTTCCACCAATTCCACCCTCAGATCCCCCTTTGAAATGCAGAAGGAGCAGCCTATTTATAGGCGTAGGAAGGCTGGGCAAGTGGGCAAGTGGGCAAGTGGGCAAGTGGAGAATGAACGGTGGTGTTGCTGAATGCTGATTTTTCAAATGCTTTTATTACACTTTGTCCTTCTTTTATTACACTTTGTCCTTCATTCTTTGCATTCTCCTGACATTGCTCCCTTGGTCTTGCGTTAATTCGGCATTTGTCCCTCAGATGTACTTCTTGGATGCCTTTGGACTTTCCTTCACTTTAGAACCTAAAATATCATCATTTAAACTCCATCAAAGTATAATTAGTCCAAAAAGAGTGTAACAATATGCTACTTTTGAGTGCTAATCACACCCCCCAACCTAAACATTGCTGGTCTCTAGCAATAAATAACAGCATAACAAAATCACTTTCGTAGATAACACGATTGCATTTAGCATATGCAATAAGCCGTTAAACCCCTAGGTGATTCCTAGTGGACGAGTTTTGTCTCGTGAAGGTTTTCAGTGAAGCTACCTACAAACTCCATTGTGAAAAAAAAAAAAAAAATGTGTATATGCATTAGCACCATGATAGTTGAAACTTTTTTTTTTTTTTAGAACATAGAACACTTCTCTGTCATTGGTACGTAATATACGCAAAAATAAACACTTGTTATATTGGTATTTGAAATTCCCTATGTAGTAAGAATGATCATTCTAGCAACAAGAATTGTTATATAACAAACACTCCACTTTACTACCTTCCATGGATAGCTTCGATTTCACAAACCTCTCGTAGAATGCTCTCAGCAAAAATTCACTCCGATTATAGTGACTTGTCTCTCACGGGGCATGTGATCAGAAGGTGGCCAATCGAAAAATCACATGCACAATTAGGAAGGAAGTGAAGTTTACGGAAACAAACTAATCATGTTTGGCATAATCTCATGAAAGAATATTGATGCAATTTAAAGAAATACTATTTACCATACCCCAATTTTGATTAACAACACACACATGTAACAGACTTGAGATCAATTAGGGCTTTTCATAGGTTGTAGCGTGGCCAGAGGTCAGTGGCTAATGAAATGACGTCAGAGGTTTTCAAAAGCTATCTTTTTATTCTGTAATGTAGCACACTTCTTTCTAGCTTTTCGACATTTTGCCAAGAAATGATTTCTTTTTTTTTTTTTTTTTTCATTGATTCTCCTTATCATCGAAAAGTAATCTCCACAGTTTTCCCATTTCTTTGCATTTCTGTGTCATATTAATTAATAAGAGTGTGCAAGAAAATTAGATAGCAATGGTGTGTCCAGTATGTTTTCTTGTGGCTTGGTAAATATTTGGGTTTATCAAAGAAGAAATCATACATTGAGGGCTCAAACATGGCTGACTAGGGAAATAATTTTGCAGAAAAAATGGCTAAGGCTCAATATCAAATCAAAGATGACCTAAAATCCTTTCTCAAGTATGTGAACATGTATGTGTCGTATGAACAGATTTCTTGGGGATATGTCAACAGATTACCTTAGTTGCGTCAATCAAAGCAAATTTAATGAGATTATTCAAAAATAGAGAATGAAAAACCTTACTTGAATAAATGTTAATTATCTCTCAAAAGTATGATAAGGCTCAAAACTTACCATGGTATTCTTTATCATCTCCACTGGTAATGTCAGGTTTTTCATGGAATGTCGGTTATATACCGATTCTATTTTTGAGTCTGGTCATTCTTTACCTTAAGAATAACAAATAGCAATATACATTTGACATTTAAGCATAGAGAAAATACCATTTTTCAAGGAAGTGGTTTTTTTTTTTTTTTTAGAAAACAAGAAAAATAAAATTCAAAATTATAAACATACTCATTTATCTATGAAAATTGAAAGAAGACTAGATGCACCAATTAAACTTGAAAAACTATGGCGTCTCAGGATAAGTCCCTACCCACACTACAGGTTGGCATTTTAGGACATTCCTTACTCCGCCCACATACTCATTTATCTATGAGAATTGAAAGAAGATAAAATGCACAAATTGAACTTGGAAATTTATGGCGTCTCAGGATCAAATCCCTACCTACACTGTTAGTTGGTAGTTCGGGACGTTCCTTACTCGGCCCATATTTTTATTTCAACAACCAGACTTTGTACAAAAATATTTTACAAAAGAGTTCAGACCCTTAACCTTCATTCCAAAACACATTTTTCCACAGCTTTGTTTTTATAGTCAAAATCTAATCCGAGTCATCGCTTGGATCTATGTCATTATCAGTGACCCTTCCAACTTCTTGTCGCACATAACTTGTAAGTCCCGGACTGGCATAAGATGGTGTGTCAGGATAATCTTTACTTAGCCCATACACTATCCAGTTTAATCGATCGGTTGCACGACCCGAAATTGGTTCAGAACACTGATTATGTTTTTTCATATGAAATATCCTGCCACAATGGTAACAAGCACCCAGTCGTTTGGAACGACGATGTTTAGCAAAATTGCTTCTGTCACACAATGGTTGTTGTTGTTTCTCTCGGATCTCAATTTTTCTCACATCCCTTGCTTTTCTCATTATCACAGCATGCACATCAGATGGGAAAATGCGTAGAACTCCTAGACTAAACCAAAAAAGTTTAGGATCCATGCTTGCTAAGACTAAAGACATTCTATCTGGTTCTTTAACGTCTGCCAGTCACAAAGACAGTTGAAGCTGCATCCGATGTGATCATGAAATACAGGTACAAATACTAAAAAAAACGCGATCCAAAAAAAATAAATTTTTTTTTTTTTTTTTTTCAGATCTAAAACTACGAAACTAGAGAAAGTATACCAAAATACAAGCGGAAGGAAGAAGATTTAGGATGAAACAAACAAATTAACGAAGAAGGAATAAACCCAGAATACATAGGATTGAGGAGGATTATTTGGCAAATTATCAGATCTTACTGTAACAGCAATTACAACATAGTCATTGGAGGGCATAGCAAATTCACAAGGAATCTTATAAAGACAAATAGCCATGAGAATCACAAGCTGTAGATATCAAATTTCAAATATATATATAAATGAAATTACAAACAAGCAATACTTACAACACTAGCACTAGTGGGCTAGTGGAGATAAGGTTGTAAGGTACAGATCTGTTCATCTGCCGAAACCTACAAACAAAATACAACAATTACTCAACTCAAGGAATATCTGGGTTTCTCTGGAAACTCCTCATCCTAAGTGTGAGAACACAAAGAGCACCCAGGTACACATACAAACATATAAGACAAATTATTAAACAAAAGACTGGATCGTCGGCGTATATGGTCATGGATAAAACATGGGCTGAGTAAGGATTACCCTGATACGCCATGCTATTCCGGTACTGTGCTTAACCGATTTGTGAGAGAGGAAGTTGGGAGAGTTACTAGTTGTCCATTTTACACAGATACGGAGGGGGAATCGGATTGACCTCTGTGGAAAAGTGTACTGAGGTTGGGAATGAAAGCTGAAGGTCCGAGTCTGTAAATTTTATTTTATTTTATTTTATTTTTTTTTTTTTTATGTTCTGTACAAACTCTTTTGGCTTAAGAATGTTTATTTTGATTCCTTTTAGTATGCATAAAAAAAAAAAAAAAGGGGTTGGAATATATAATAAGTAAAATAGAGAGGTTGAAATATATAATAAGTAAAATAAAGGGGTTAGTAGTGTAAAATCTGAAATTTTATATTCATTCGGTTTAGTGAATTGAGAATAATTACAACTTTATTGAAAAAAATTTAATAACACCCCTTTCTTTTGAATAATAAACACTTTATATTTTTTTTCTTTCTTGTGTTACACTTTGTACCCCTACAAATTTTGGGATTCTTGGTGAATTAAGGAATTTCAGGGACGAAATTCTTTTGAGGAGGGTAGATTGTGAGATCCCAAATTTTTGAAATTTTTGAAAATGGTTTAAGTATATATATTATGAGTTTTGATGGGAAAGTATAAGGAATAATTAAGTTTTGTGGTTGATATATATAATAAGTGAAATATAGGGGAGCAAAGTATAACTATTTTAACTTTTATGATAATTGAGTCTTCAGCCACGTGAAGACTGGCAAAAAAAAAAAAAAAAAAAAGTCAAAAGTAGGCAGCCGTTCATTCATTACATTTTAGAAAATGTGGGTGTGTACAATTAATGGTATAAAATTTAGTGTGTGTCTGGTTCTTTGTTGGAACCGTGAGTGAAGTACAGTTGCTTTTATTTATTAAATGTTATTTTTAATGCATGTCACTTTATTTTGTTGTATAATTTTGTTGTTCCTAGTTTCAGATATCGGTGCATGGGTCAAAGCTCAAGTGCGAGGTGTTCTCTTACCCTACTCATTTTTATTACTATGCACCATTATTGCGCCTGCTGCCATTATTGATAATTTGATATCTACAGCTTGTGATTCTCATGGCTATTTGTCTTTATAAGATTCCTTATGAATTTGCTATGCCCTCCAATGACTATGTTGTAATTGCTGTTACAGTAAGATCTGATAATTTGCCAAATAATCCTCCTCAATCCTATGTATTCTGGGTTTATTCCTTCTTCGTTAATTTGTTTGTTTCATCCTAAATCTTCTTCCTTCCGCTTGTATTTTGGTATACTTTCTCTAGTTTCGTAGTTTTAGATCTGAAAAAAAAAAAAAAAAAAAAAAATTTATTTTTTTTGGATCGCGTTTTTTTTAGTATTTGTACCTGTATTTCATGATCACATCGGATGCAGCTTCAACTGTCTTTGTGACTGGCAGACGTTAAAGAACCAGATAGAATGTCTTTAGTCTTAGCAAGCATGGATCCTAAACTTTTTTGGTTTAGTCTAGGAGTTCTACGCATTTTCCCATCTGATGTGCATGCTGTGATAATGAGAAAAGCAAGGGATGTGAGAAAAATTGAGATCCGAGAGAAACAACAACAACCATTGTGTGGCAGAAGCAATTTTGCTAAACATCGTCGTTCCAAACGACTGGGTGCTTGTTACCATTGTGGCAGGATATTTCATATGAAAAAACATAATCAGTGTTCTGAACCAATTTCGGGTCGTGCAACCGATCGATTAAACTGGATAGTGTATGGGCTAAGTAAGGATTATCCTGACACACCATCTTATGCCAGTCCGGGACTTACAAGTTATGTGCGACAAGAAGTTGGAAGGGTCACTGATAATGACATAGATCCAAGCGATGACTCGGATTAGATTTTGACTATAAAAACAAAGCTGTGGAAAAATGTGTTTTGGAATGAAGGTTAAGGGTCTGAACTCTTTTGTAAAATATTTTTGTACAAAGTCTGGTTGTTGAAATAAAAATATGGGCCGAGTAAGGAACGTCCCGAACTACCAACTAACAGTGTAGGTAGGGATTTGATCCTGAGACGCCATAAATTTCCAAGTTCAATTTGTGCATTTTATCTTCTTTCAATTCTCATAGATAAATGAGTATGTGGGCGGAGTAAGGAATGTCCTAAAATGCCAACCTGTAGTGTGGGTAGGGACTTATCCTGAGACGCCATAGTTTTTCAAGTTTAATTGGTGCATCTAGTCTTCTTTCAATTTTCATAGATAAATGAGTATGTTTATAATTTTGAATTTTATTTTTCTTGTTTTCTAAAAAAAAAAAAAAAACCACTTCCTTGAAAAATGGTATTTTCTCTATGCTTAAATGTCAAATGTATATTGCTATTTGTTATTCTTAAGGTAAAGAATGACCAGACTCAAAAATAGAATCGGTATATAACCGACATTCCATGAAAAACCTGACATTACCAGTGGAGATGATAAAGAATACCATGGTAAGTTTTGAGCCTTATCATACTTTTGAGAGATAATTAACATTTATTCAAGTAAGGTTTTTCATTCTCTATTTTTGAATAATCTCATTAAATTTGCTTTGATTGACGCAACTAAGGTAATCTGTTGACATATCCCCAAGAAATCTGTTCATACGACACATACATGTTCACATACTTGAGAAAGGATTTTAGGTCATCTTTGATTTGATATTGAGCCTTAGCCATTTTTTCTGCAAAATTATTTCCCTAGTCAGCCATGTTTGAGCCCTCAATGTATGATTTCTTCTTTGATAAACCCAAATATTTACCAAGCCACAAGAAAACATACTGGACACACCATTGCTATCTAATTTTCTTGCACACTCTTATTAATTAATATGACACAGAAATGCAAAGAAATGGGAAAACTGTGGAGATTACTTTTCGATGATAAGGAGAATCAATGAAAAAAAAAAAAAAAAAGGGGTTGTCATTTCTTGGCAAAATGTCGAAAAGCTAGAAAGAAGTGTGCTACATTACAGAATGAAAAGATAGCTTTTGAAAACCTCTGACGTCATTTCATTAGCCACTGACCTCTGGCCACGCTACAACCTATGAAAAACCCTAATTGATCTCAAGTTTGTTACATGTGTGTGTTGTTAATCAAAATTGGGGTATGGTAAATAGTATTTCTTTAAATTGCATCAATATTCTTTCATGAGATTATGCCAAACATGATTAGTTTGTTTCCGTAAACTTCACTTCCTTCCTAATTGTGCATGTGATTTTTCGATTGGCCACCTTCTGATCACATGCCCCGTGAGAGACAAGTCACTATAATCGGAGTGAATTTTTGCTGAGAGCATTCTACGAGAGGTTTGTGAAATCGAAGCTATCCATGGAAGGTAGTAAAGTGGAGTGTTTGTTATATAACAATTCTTGTTGCTAGAATGATCATTCTTACTACATAGGGAATTTCAAATACCAATATAACAAGTGTTTATTTTTGCGTATATTACGTACCAATGACAGAGAAGTGTTCTATGTTCTAAAAAAAAAAAAAAAAAAAGTTTCAACTATCATGGTGCTAATGCATATACACATTTTTTTTTTTTTTTTTCACAATGGAGTTTGTAGGTAGCTTCACTGAAAACCTTCACGAGACAAAACTCGTCCACTAGGAATCACCTAGGGGTTTAACGGCTTATTGCATATGCTAAATGCAATCGTGTTATCTACGAAAGTGAATTTGTTATGCTGTTATTTATTGCTAGAGACCAGCAATGTTTAGGTTGGGGGGTGTGATTAGCACTCAAAAGTAGCATATTGTTACATTCTTTTTGGACTAATTATACTTTGATGGAGTTTAAATGATGATATTTTAGGTTCTAAAGTGAAGGAAAGTCCAAAGGCATCCAAGAAGTACATCTGAGGGACAAATGCCGAATTAACGCAAGACCAAGGGAGCAATGTCAGGAGAATGCAAAGAATGAAGGACAAAGTGTAATAAAAGAAGGACAAAGTGTAATAAAAGCATTTGAAAAATCAGCATTCAGCAACACCACCGTTCATTCTCCACTTGCCCACTTGCCCACTTGCCCACTTGCCCAGCCTTCCTACGCCTATAAATAGGCTGCTCCTTCTGCATTTCAAAGGGGGATCTGAGGGTGGAATTGGTGGAAAAACCAAGAGAGGAACTAAGAGTTAGGAGAGATTTTAGAAGAGTTTTTAGAGAGCAAATTTTCTTTCATCTTTTGTAGCTTCCATTTCAATTCATGTATTGAAGATTTTATGCTTATGTTCTTATGGTAAGAGTTCTTTCTTCTAATTGTCATTTCTTTATAGCTTTTATATTTACTTGCTTGTATAAATATAATGGAAGGCTGAGCCTCCTCTTCTAATTGTCATTTCTTTATAGCTTTTATTATTTTCTTTTTATTATATCTTGGTTGTGAATTAAACACCAAGTAGTTATTGTTTTCTTTTATGTATTTTTATCTCTTGGTTGTGAATTAAACACCAAGTATTTATTGCTTTCTTTTAATTTAAGTATTGTTTTCTTTTACTTCCATTGTTGGAGCTTCCTTCTTCCCCTTAGAGGAGTGAAACTCTTCCACTTTTCTAGAGCTTTACCAAAGCCGTGAAGGGTGGAACGTGATTCACTTGTTTTTTGTCGAAGAACGACTCCTTGTTTAGATATTTTACTTTAGAGTATTTTACTTTGTAACACCTTTTGGGGATGAGTACTATTCATCATTCTAGCTTTACCATAGCTATGAAGGGTGAGTAGTCCTCATTCACTCTTTGGGAAGGGATGATAGATATGTAAAAGATTAATCCGGACATTATGTTTGTGTATCACCTTTATGCTTAAATGTTCTATACTCCACTTGATTTTTGGGTGATTGAATGCACCTAGCAAAGTAAAGGTACTTTGTATAATCAACGGATCTTTCTATGATAAATGGATGACTCCTACATGGAAAGATCCATTGATTCAAGGCAAGTACCCTAACTAACTCTTCATGACAAAATTTCAATGTCCACCATTATTGCACTTCATTCCTATCTTCCGATTAATTTGCCGTTGACACGGGAGTTAATTGAGTTATAAAGCATAAACATAATGCACCGGATAATCAACTACATATTCTGATTCCCGAACCAAAGAGTGTTTGTTACATTTAATCATCTTATATTTTGTCTAGAAAAATACCCATTGGAAAGAATTTTACATTCTATCCAAAACTTCCCACAACTTCAAAATCATAATATTTCCAGTTACAAGTCTTTCTCACTATTTACTTCAAAGAACACCAACCATAGTTCCCTGAGGATTCGACTCTGGACTCAAACCAGATTATTACTACAACTTGACCGCCTGCACTTGGGTGTACACATTTCGGATCAAGTCAATTTCCCATTGTCCACCCGAGCTATTGACCTCGGTGATAAGCCCATGGCCTTTCCAGCAGTGGGGTTTGGATATACTTGGACCCTTTCCCACCGGTGTGGGACAATGCAAGTTTGTCATTATAGGGGTGGATTACTTCACCAAGTGGGCGGAGGTCGAACCTTTGGCAACAATCACCGAACAAAAGGTCCAAAACTTTGTTTGGAAATCTATAGTTTGCAGGTTTGGGGTTCCCAGAGCAGTCGTATCTGACAATGAAAAGCAGTTTGACAACCCAAAGTTTAAGAGGTTTTGTGCTGAGCTCTGGATAAAGAACTACTTCTCAGCTCCGGCACATCCTCAATCCAATGGACAAGCAGAGGTCACCATCAGAACCATAAAGGCAGCTCTAAAGACCAAACTAGAAAACCTAAAAGATAAGTGGGTGAAGTACATCCCTGAAGTACTGTGGGCCTACAGGACCATTGCCAGGTTTGCAATTCAGGAAACCCCGTTTGCTTTGACTTTTGGAACTGAGGCAGTGACACCTGTCGAGGTGGGGCTCCAATCACCTAGGGTGGAGTTTGCAGACGCTGAACACAATGATGAATCTCTCCTACTGAACCTCGATCTCCTGGATGAAAAGAGAGACAGAGCTCTGCATCGCGTCCAAAGTTACCAAAGGAAAACAGCAACGTATTATAACAGAAAGGTTAGGCACAAAAGCTTTAAAGCTGGGGATTTAGTGCTCAAGAAACTCCCACCTGCGAGAAAGGACCCCACTCATGGGAAACTAGGACCTAATTGGGAAGGACCCTACATCATATCAAGGGTGATCAGACCTGTAAATTACGAGCTGCAAACAGAGGAAGAAAAAATCTTACCTCACTCTTAGAATGCAGAACATCTTAAAAGGTTTTTTCAGTGAGTCTCCTTTGTAACGAAGAGATTTTCAATAAAGCGGCAAGTTTTTTATTCATGGGTAGCTGTTCAACATTCCTAGAACACAGAACTATTCAGTTCATAACTTGAGCCACGCAGCTCAAGATGAACTATTCAGTTCATAACTTGAGCCACGCAGCTCACGCTGAACTATTCAGTTCATAACTTGAGCCACGCAGCTCACGCTGAACTATTCAAATCAAAACTTGAGTCTCGTAGCCCACGCTGAACTCTTCAGCTCATAATACGAGCCATGTAGCTCACGCTGAACTATTCAGTTCATGATATGAGCAACATAGCCCAGGAATTTATAAAAAGAGCCCTGAAGCTCATGATGAGTTCCTTAGTTCATAAAAAGAGTCGTGCAGCTCATAAAGTCAATAATTTTGCTTTAAGAAGGGCTGAAGTACTTCTCGAAGTAATGGGGGTAAGGGGAACATAAGGCAAAGGAAAACAAAATTGGCAAAGGAAAACAAAATAATGTCTTAAAACAGAAGTCACATCACATTTCAAAGCAAGAGTTCAGAACAGAGATTGCTTTTTAAAGTTTGTATTCCAGAACACGAGTTCGAAGTACATGAAAAATGAAATTAGAATCACATGAACACGAGGAGAGCTCTAAGTGTCTAGGGAAGGCGTAATTGAAGGACTCTGTAACTCAGCGGATGAGCCTTCGGCAGCAGGCAGAAGAGGAGAGCTTCTAGGGGTACCAGCTGCACGGGTCTCTACTCCTATTGATTCCGAATTCAGAGCAAGGGCCTCATTCACTAGGTCAGCTGAGAATGGTACAGTGGCAGAAACAGCAGAAGTCTCAGCTGGGAGCTTGGGAATTGCAGCAACAGAGCCTGTCCCAGTAGAAACTGCTTCAGAAATCTCAAGAAGAGGGATGGACATCTCAACACTTTTTGAGGTAGAGTCTGGTGGACCCAAGCTGTCCCCCTCACCATCTGTATCAGTTTCCTCCAGCTCCTCCTCAATGGGAATAGTGAAGGTGAAGTCAAGGTCTGGATAGGTCTTCGTAGCTCGGCGTTTGAAGGCAAGCCATCATGTGGCCCATTGAGTGGTGACGTCATCCCTTAGCTCAGCAATAGCATCATCTTTTTCCTTGATAAGGATCTTCTGCGTTTCGAGCTCGGAGCAGAGTGCAACATTTGGCTCGGTTACAGCAAGATAATCCTTCTTCATGCTCTGCAAAGAGCTCTGGGCTTCAAAGGCTTCTTGATTGGCTTTAGCCCAGGCCTCAGATTTAAGTTTCAGCTCTTCCCTAGCCACTCTTAGCTCATCCCTGGCTTTCTTTTCTCTTTCTTCAGCAGCATTCTTGGCCGTTTGTAAGCCCTGAAGGGAAGAAGCCTGGTTCTCCAATTCCTCCTTAAAGCCTGCCACTTGAGCTCAGAGGTCGTCATTGTTGAATGTGAGTTCGGCAACCTTAAACTCGTATGCTTTTAAAGCTTTGACTGAACTCTCAGTGGATTAGATCCTACTCACCAAACCTTTTACATAGAGAGCCAGCTGAAAACAAAAAAAAAAAAAAACAAGGAAAGGTAAGCTTAAGGTTATGACGTGAAAATAAGTGGATGTATGAGAATGCAAGAACTTACAACAGCTGTTCCCTGAAAAGCTGAGTTGATGGTCTCCTCAAGAGGCATAGAAGAAGCCTTTTGGACATCAAAGTCGGTAAGAACAGAAGAAATGGCCCCAGCAGCAAGCTCACTGTTCTCAAAAAAGGAGTCCTCACTCTCCTCCACCTTGGGGCGCTTTCCTTCATCACACCCAGGTTTCCTCGGAAATGATTCGATAATCTTCCCAGAGGGACTATAAGAGAAATGACCAGGTTGAAGGCCAGGGACCAACCTCAAGGCTTCCTTGACCTCAGTTGAGGAAGGAGAAGCCTCGCTTGGCTCATTAGTTCGACTGGAAGTAGGCTGAATCCCTGAAGGCAGGCAGACCTCAACGACTTGTGGGGTGTTCAGCAATTGAACCTGCTTTGATGAGGTCGAAGTTGGAGAAGAAGAGGGCATCCCCAATTTCTGAATCTTAGCCTGAGTAATAGGGCTATTTCCAGAGCCGACCACAACTTTCCGTTTGTTACATTTCCCACTCTTCGATAACTGGTCGATCTTGGCCTGGAGTTCCTCAGAGGTGGGCTTCATTATGGAAGAACCTGGAAGAACTAAACTGGGCGAGTTTAAAAAAGAAAAAGAAAAAGAGAAACAGAAGAAGGAGATGGAATCAAAGACAATAAGGTCAACGAAATGAACATCACCTTCCACTCCTTCAACGTTAACAGCCGAAAGTGGAATAACTATTGTCACCGCTTGGGGGCTCAGCCCTTGGTCCACCAGAACCCAGGGTTGGATGAGCTCAGAATATCTCTTTGGCTTGCACTTCTCCAACTTTAGCAGCACTTGCTCATCTTCAGCACTAAGCTCAAAGCGCTTACCTGAAGAGGGATGAAACAGAATGAAGTCAGGGGACGAGGCAAATAAAAATCTGATCTCAAGCAGCTCGGCCGAGAACTTACCCATGTTATCTGGGGCAGACCACGTTTTAGGAATTGGGAGGGTGTCTGTCCTATCTGTAGGGTCGTACTCCCATTGAGTGCCTCCCACAAAGAAGTAATGCTTTTTCCAGCCTTTGTGGGAGCTCGGGAGGTCGGATATGATCCACTTGGCTGATGCCCGTTTCGAAATGTATAAAAAGCCCTCAGAAGAGTTGTGTTTGACGTTAAAGAGCTCCATAAGTATAGGAACAGTGGGCACTCCAAGCTTATGGGTCTTAAAGTAAACAAGGAGACCTACTAACACACCCCAGAAGTTTGGAGAGAGTTGGGCAGGACAAACGTTGAAGTGTTGCAAAACACCCTTGATGAAGGGATGCATGGGAAAGCGAAGGCCGTTCTCAAAGACGGCCACAAAGAAACAGACCTTCTTATGAACGTGGGCGACATATGAGGTAGATGCATCAGGGCTCCAGGGCCGAACTCCAGGAGGAAACCCGTAGCGGGCCCCAAGAGCCTTTAGGAAAGTGAGATCGACCTCACTAGCGCCCACACGCTCTGCGTAACTGAAGGCGACTCCTATGCCCTCAGAAGGGGTTCCCACCTCACTCACCTTGCCCTTACCTTTATTAGGCTTAGGGGGCACAAAAGCGGATGTTGAGGGAGGTTCCCCAACATTTACCCCGGTATCAGCAGAATCTACACCTGGGAAGTTGTCAATTTCAACGCCTACATCTCCCAGGTCAGTATCCTCCTCGGTAGACTTGCCGCCTAAGAGGGAAACAGAAGAAGGGGTGGCTCCAGAGGAAACGGACATGATAGGACAAGAGAAGGGCAAATTGAAAGAGCGATAGAGAGGGGGAATACGAGTTAAGCTCTCCCTAATAACCCTAGGGTCAGCACAGTAGCTCCCAACGCCAAGGATCCTCACAATAGAACACCAGTCTATGAAGAGGGGAAGAGGGGACAAGCAATAGTCCCGATTCCAAAAATAAAAGAACCGAAAAGCCCAAAAACACAATAACCACCTCGAACCCGAGGGATCCAGAACGAGAAAAGAGGTGAAAAGGAGACAAGAAACGTACCTAGCAGAAGATGAACAACGAGCAGCAACCCAGGAAGAAATCACAGGGGAAGAGCAATGAGAATCTTCGAATCGAACTGAGGAAACTTGACTTTGAGCAGGAGGCCAAGGAATCGAAAGGAAAGGGACGCAGAGGGAAGTTGAAAGGAAGAAGAAGAGGGTTTCTGACAGCCGTTTGGGCATTTATAGCTTGAAAGGAGTGGGTTGTAATGTGCGCGGGAATTGAGGAGGTCATGATTACAGAAAACCGTCACAAAGCAACTCCCACGTGCAAGTTAGGACCAGCCCGGTAAAAAAAAAAATTCAGGAAACCAGAGTTAAGGAAGAAATAGCTCAGCCCTTGCCTTGTATTAAGGAAGAAAGAGCTCAGCCCTTGCCCAAGCTCGCTTGGACCAAGAGCTGGGGGGCAACTGATGATACCTGAAATAAATTCCAGACATGAGCTCAAGATGAGAGGTCAGCTCGGGAGGTCGGGATAGACACACATAGCTCAGGAAACCAGAGCTAAAAGCTCTAGTTCGGAAAATATAATAGCAAGACTGACTATGAGATAGCTGGATGGCAGCCCACACCTCCTGTGGAATGGAAAGCTAGAATTAAGCCGAATAACGCTCAACTAATCAAGATCCCCTCCTAAAATCTAGGAGAATCACGCAATGACAGGCAAGAACCTCGTCGAACCCTAACAGAATAGGGAACAACCCTATAAAAACTAGGTAACGCCTCCATTGAAGGAGGGAGAATCACTAAACTGTGGCAAAAAACTCTTTGTTAGTTTCATTCACCATCAATACAGAGAAAGGAGCAAGAGCCTCCATTGAAGAGTGGACTAGTCGAGCTCCCCGGTCGGTGAACCATTATAATTTCATTGTATTCGTCTCCTTTTCCTCAATTCCCTAAGCATTTATCAGCAATTTGCACGAGCCTGGTAGCTCAGATACCCACACTTGATTTCACACACATCCATACCCCTTGCTCGTCCTCAATAGATTAACACCATCATAAGGTAACATGGGAGAATATTACACATGTTTGATGATTTAGTATAAGGTAAGATGATTCATATTGTTTTATCTTATTGAGTTAGAAGTTGGTCTAATGGTCATCGTCCTCATTGTTGAATCTTAAAATCGTGGGTTTCAATCTTGTCATTTTTAGCCTTTGTAATAGTTCTTCACAAAAAAAGAAATTAAATTGTTTACCATCTAAGGGTTGTTTTTACAATTTTGGAATATGAGATAAAATATGGCTTGGCAAAGCTAATATGGACCATCCTCAAAGCTCTATAGATGTTATGAAATTATAGAATTCAATAGATTTCATTAAAAACATAAAGTTTATTGGCTCCATACGAGATAAAGTAATGGTCGTATTTTTTTTTTACGATTAACTCATTTAGAGTTGATTTTATCAAATTATATTTAAAATTTAATTAAAAATTATTAAATCACATATTTTGAAATAATTACATTAAATTCTTCGAATTAAACATAGAAAATCAATTTCTGTCCATTAATTGAATTCGGATTCCGAATAAAGTCGGATTAAATCCGACCCATAACCAGCAGTCCTACATTTACCTATCTATCTCTCACTTGGTAATGGTATACATTTTCTTGCTCGCCCTATTCCGACTGTCCTGTGCTTGGTGCCTCCTCTCTGACTTTCTCAATTTCACGTAAGTTCTTTTTCTCTCTCGAAACCTTCCTCGAAATTAGGGTTTGTTTATCGATCTCATTTCCTCCCATCCAGGGTTTGTTTATTTGTTGTATGATACACATATCTGAATTTGCTCTCACTTATCTATATCTATAGTATCTGATTAGTCTTTAATTTGTTTGATCTGGATAATTGAAAGTCGTGGGTGTTTTTATCCTCTTTTGGCTGGGTATGTTCTTGTTTGTATTATTGTTTAACTAGATCTGATGTATTGGGGAATTTGTGACCTTGAAATGTCCTCTTTTTTTTTAATTATTAATCCTTTTTAATCTCGATGTTCTTGTTTGTTATATTAATCGATTTTGATGATCATTGTAAATGTTGCCTATCAAATGTTTGGGCTGATGTGCTCTGCCAAGACGACCCTGGATTCATTCTAGCTAGTTTAGAATATGCACCCACACACATGATCATCAGTAATCAGTTAGCTTGGTTCGTTATATGACACCCACACACACATCTAGAATTTAAATATGCACTCACTTCTCTATATTTATAGTATCTGTTTAATATTTGATTTGTTTGATGTGTTTGATCTGGATAATCGAAAGTCGTGGGCATGGTTATCCTCATTTGGTCGATTGTTTGGTTTATTTATTGATAAGATGTAATTTATTGGGACATTTGGGATCTTGAGTTCTTTCTCCCCCATTTTTGACCTCGATTATCTTGTTTGTTATAGTAATGACATTGCCTGTCTAATATTTGAGCTCGTGCTTTGCCAAGCTGAGCCTGGATTCATATTTTTTGACTCTGAATTCCTGTAAAGATCAGATTCAAGCTGGTTTAGATTTATGAGTTTTGATTGAGCTAGGTTGGGTCCGTCAATAATTTAACAAGCATGAATTAATTTGTAGGCGTAGATAAATGATATATAGGTAAAATTTTGGGCTATCAAGCATGAGTTGGGACTTGAGTCAAGAAGAATCTGCTTTGCTCAAATAAACTAGATGTTGGGTCTGTACCCTGCCCACCCTTCCCAGCACATGACTTTTTTATACCAAGAAATGCATATTAAACCACAGTACAAGAATATCCGAGTTTGTATCTTTGCATCATTGCATGTGTGTTGATAATCCGATTTAAAAGTGTAAAAATATAGGTAAAAAAATTTGAATGAAAAATGGCTAGAGAATCTCGAGCACTGGCTCACCATTTGTTTTAACTTCGAATAAAAGAAGTTAAGAAGAATGTTGCCTTCTAGCTAAAATCGAGGCTTCCTACAAAGAGGCACGCATTCAATTAGGCATCACATACATACTTGTGTTAATACTCAATGATTAGTGATAGGGATCAAGACCTTTTCCAAGAACATGTGCTTGGAAGAGGAGTATGAAGGAATACCTCCATATGGGCTCCACCAATTAACCATTAAGTCTCGCTCTAGGTGTCACGTGATCAGGGCCTATAATTAGATGGGGTTATATGAACACGTCTTATTGTGGCCCCTATGAGCTGGGAAATTCAGACTTCACACAATCAGAAAGGGTACAATACTGGATAGTTTCTGTATAGTGTGAGTTTCGCTTCTATATAAACAAGGCTTTGATAGTTTCTAAATTGTGTTACTTTTGCGTCTATATAAACAAGCCTTTGCCATACATTCAAGGTATGTTGAGAAATAAAACTTTCTGTATATTTCTACTTCTTTTGATGGTGAGACTCTGTTTAAATCTTATAGCTGAGACTCGTAGAAGGCCATAGTGAGAGACTGTGGTTTTATTCTCTTTTCCTTCTAGTTCTTCTCTTCTATTTACTGTGAGGAATCAGATCCAAATTACCCCTTCAGCCTTGATGTTGAGCACTATTTCTTGTCTGTGAATCTAATTCCATCCTCCACTACCGCTGCAGCCCTATCCATTGATTTTCTATTGCTGTCTAGAAATTCCTGCTACCCGTAAGGATCAGGTTCAGACAAAAATTAAACGTCATCTAATTAAACCTAGTCTGTTCTTAAATCCAATTCTGACCATTTTACAACTAAGGCCCTAGCACGTAGTATTGATTATGGGACAGCCTTAATTCCTTTGTTTTAGGTTTTGTCCGCCTTAAATAGTTCAGAGATCGTTGGATAAAGGTAAAAGGCACTCTTGATTGTCTTAATAGAGCACGAATATCTGCTTTTGTGAGCTGTAAAACAGATAAAAGGGGTTTGGTCTTTCAGAATGCCCCATAAATCACCACAAAGCATTCGTTAACATGCCAAATCTCCGAAAATTATTCCTCTAGTCCCATCATCCCATGAAGCGATGCCCATAATCTTGTTAAAATTTAGCTGTCTACCGATAGGAGCTATAGTCCAATTTTGTTGTTTATGCGTAGATTGCTGTATTCGATTATGTTCTATTATGGACATTTCTGGAATATAGAAGAGACTGAGTAAGTTATCTTAAATTTTGCACTCTCAACTCCAACTTTTGTGGCTATTTATCCATATAGACCACATGTTGAAATGATTAAACTTATGGATACTACAACGTGCATGGAGGAACAATGCACAAGAGAATCTATGCGTGTAGGAAAACATGCGCATGATAGATCTCTTCAATTAAGTTTGCAGATGCTATCTTTTTCATAAATTGCTATGTAAGTTTCCCTTATTTAGATTAGCTCAAAAGGTAGTGTGAGTCTTCAAGGCTCAGCTGTTAATCTTCTGATGGTGACTCTGTAGGCTGAAAGATTGATAAAAATGGCTTACTTCATATGCTGATCTTTGATGAAGTTCTGTGATCTGTGTGTTTCATATTTTTAATTACCAAAACATAATGAAGTTGACAGAACTTCGCCAAAGATCATAATGCATGTGAGCTTTCTGTTGTTTAGACATGTGGGAATTTCAATGGAAGCAATCCAAAAATTGTAGCCAAAGAAGCATAGTGCCTACAGAAACTGATTAGAAGAAATATAGACATACAAGTTTGTGATGTATGATAAATTTCTGCATGTTTCATTGAATTGGAAAGTTATTGTTGAGTTTTTCAGTGAACGTGGAGTTTTGACAGCATGTAGTGGTCTTATTCTGGTCTTCTTGGAAACTCACTTAGAGTTAGAGGAGACAACTGCAAACCTTTTGATACCAATAAACGTGTTAATTTATTGATCCACTTGATGATATGGTGGAAGAGTTCCATGTTCCCTAAACTGTATCAGTGATGGAATGTATTGTAATTTTTTTTTTTTACCCTATTAGAAGCCATTAATGCTGGACACTATATTATCGTGTAATGATTTTATTTGGTGACGTCCAAGTGGTTTTAATTGAGACTGTATTTCGCACAACAGAAGCAGTACTCAGTTCGAGGAAAGCTTAAGATTTTGCTTATTCAAAATGTTCTCCGTCGAAGTGGCTAGTTCATTTTGTAGTATATATGTTGTCAAAGTATGACATCCATGGCATAGAAATAAGTCGGCATCAAATGGGACTGTTATTAAGCTGTGCATTCTGCTGCAGATGTACTAATGTGCACAAACACATTTGTCATAAGATGCTTGATGCTTATATTTCTAACTGGTACAGGATGTCAGAAACACCCTTCAGGCCGAGAGAAAAGCTCATTGAGAAGCAGAAATATTTTCAGAGCATCCACAAGCACACATATCTGAAAGGTCCTCTTGATAAGGTCACTTCAGTTGCCATTCCTGCTGCCTTGGCAGCTACATCGTTATATATGATTGTGAGTTCATGTCTACCTACATATGGTTTATTTCATCATTTGTGATGTTCTTGATGACTTTATGCATTTTCTCCAGGCACGAGGGATCTATAATTTGTCGCATGGGATTGGGAAGAAAGAATGAGCTTCCGCCCGACGAGGGCCTGTATGGCAGCTTAATTTCAACAGCCCATGTTTTCGACCTGGACTAATGTTCTTAGACCATCTAGC
The DNA here is from genome assembly GCA_951799425.1 of Ilex aquifolium. Taxonomy (NCBI): domain Eukaryota; kingdom Viridiplantae; phylum Streptophyta; class Magnoliopsida; order Aquifoliales; family Aquifoliaceae; genus Ilex; species Ilex aquifolium. Next base: position 13,276,012 of record OX637394.1, on the reverse strand, counting down.
AGTTTGTACCCAATAATTGCAGAGTTGCATGCTTAAATCTACCAATTGGTGTAGAATCTTCCTCATCTATGACTGATTTGCTGGTTTGTTTGATTGCTTGGTTTCCACTGGAGTATGATTTAATTTTTTAAGTCAGTATTTATGCATGTTTTGGCATATGCAGTTATTTTTTGTGTGACATTGGCCATGTTTGTTAGCACTTTACTTAAAAAAGCAGCTGTTTTAAAAGTATTCCTTGACCAACCATGATATACCGTTACTCATCTGGTCCAAGGGATCAAGAAGAGAGGTCAATGTCCTGAGATAAGGAAGTATGACTCTACTCGAGGAAATTGAGCAACGGGGGCGGATGAGTGTGATTGTTAACCTTGGATAGGGCTTCGAAGGTTTAATTTGTCTGGAATTTAGAGAAACTCCCGAGGTACAAAGAGATGGCTTGGATTAATATATGAGATATTGGGACATGTGAATTTACAATTATAGAATTGAAACTATTTAATGTTCTTTGAGCGGGCATCTTGGTGTGTACCCAAAGGGGTTCTACAAGCAAGAGCGGATTCGCGGTATGCACGGCCTGGGGGCACTGTGGCCATGACCATCCGCAGTCATGACATTCTGTGACTCTTCTACCTCGATGATCACTCCCAATGTTGGAGGCCGAACCTCCTCCTCGAGAAATGAGTCCAAATTGTATCTTTGGAATGTCACATCTACCTAAGTAATGTTTGGGACATTTGACGTGTACTGCACAAGTTTCGTACGAAATTGGCTGAGGTGTTTGCATGTACGCATAGTGTCCATGAGCAACGTTTTTTTGGCTGCTTGTCCGTGAACGTTGACTTAGTACAAAGTCAATTGGTGATAATCTATACGGGCAGCTCGGATTGTCTGAGTACTTGTGCTATAAATATTATCATTGCTCACTCCGTAGTATGTTGAGCAATGGAGAAAGACTCATTGATATCGTGGTCTGAGACATATCCGAGGGGCTTAGTGCGAGCAACGCCACCTCTGTCCGGAGGTGGTCATCTGGCTATTGATGGTCATTCAGTTGCCTCCACCCTCTCAAGAAATCTTTTACCCAAATATCGGGTCTCTTCATTAATGGGTAGTTTTTTTTTGTTGATCAAAACAAGACCATGCAATATTGTATTAAGTAGGAAAATTCAAATTACAATCAGACAAAAGAGAAGCCTTAAGTTCGGGAGAGAGGGAGCCTAACCAATCCAACGGAAGTAAATTGGTTAGTTTAGCGACTGCCACCCAATGAGCAGCCCTATTACATTAATAGGTAGTTCAAGTTCTTTCATCTCAACCATCTATTTCATTCATCCCTTCAGTGATATAGATATTGGTCACGTGTGTCAACTCTAGTTTAACTTTCTATCTACAATATGTAATTTGGTGGAAATTTAGTTTAGTATAAGGTTTGTTGCCTTTAGTTGGTTGTGAATAAAAAGTAGAATTGACGCTAATTAATTGAAATACAACTTTGTTGGGTTGTGTTTTACTTAACATTAATATTACTTGGATCTAATTTACTGATTTAATGCGTTGTAGTCATTAGATTAGTAGCAAACCGTAAAAAAACTAGGACCTATAGTTATGATGCATTAGATTAATAAATTAGGTTTAAGTAAGAGCAATGCTATGTATCCCAAATCTCTAACCCAAATTTTCATCCCAAATCAAGGGAGACCATTGGATCAGTGTGTCCTATTTAAAAAAGTTGATGGGACCCACTCATCCAATGATATTCTTTCATTTGGGATGAAAATTTGGGTTAGAGATTTGAAATACATAATATTTCCCTTTTAAGTAAAATTCCTCTACACTTAATATATCAAATCCTTCGACGATGTGAGACTTAAAAGTCCTTTTTCTTTTTTAATTTTTTCAGACTCAACTATTGTTACTATCGTTTTTGTGGTGATAATAAATAACATTACCACTGAGTGGGGTGGTGCAGTGTAGTTCCGACCAATCTTCTCACCTTCAGGTTATAGGTTCGAGTCTTAGAGTCCACATTAGGGCTCTGTGATTGGTTCGAATTTTTAAGGGTCTGTCTTTGAGTGATGGGCTGATTCAAGCTGTTCCTTTACTAATATATTGGAATCTTTGGAAAGAAAGATGTCGTAGGAGGTTTGAAGGGGTAATGAGAAATTCTTATGCTCTGTTTTTGGTGATTCTAAGGAGTCTGAGGTGTCAGGTATTTGGTATGAAGCCTAAGAGACCTGATGATGTTAAAGGGAAGGAGGTTCTGAATTTTTTAAATGTGGAAATGGTGTGCAGGGTGGAGATTAGAGGGAGATGGGTTAAATGGGAGCTTCCTCCTTCAGGTTACTTAAAGCTTAATGTGGATGGTGCCTGTCAAGGAAATCCCGGTCCATCAGGAGGTGGAATGGTTTTGCGAAATTCATCAGGTCTGGTTCTTCCGGCTCAATCATGTTATTATGGACAAGGGTCTAATATGATCGCAGAATGTTTAGCTTTACTGGATGGGCTTCAGTTGGCGAAGGAGCAGATTGGGAATTGTAAGCTGAGCATTGAATCAGATTCCCAGGTGTTGGTTAGAATGGTAAGGAGAGAGGTGCAGTGGCCTTGGAAGTTATGGGTTACTTTATCTAAGGTTGTGAGACTTCTTGAACACTTGGATCACAGCATTTATCATGTGTACAGAGAGGCAAATGCTACTGCTGATTGTTTAGCCAAACTGGCTGTGCAGAACAGATCTTCGAGTTGCTTTCCCATGGAGTCTTTTCTGCCTGCTGCTGTGAAGAAGGTGGTGAAGCAAGACAGGAGGGGTATTCCTATGATGAGGAAACAATTTGCTTTTTTCTCTACTCAGAGGTGTAATATTCAAGGTTTTGCTTAACTGTAAATATGAGGTTGTAAGGTTTTTTAAGGATTAAAGCCACAAACATGTGGTTTCTCATGTGCTTCTTGTAATTCTTTGAAATTCATTCAATAAAATTTCTGATTTTTTTGTGTTAAAAAAAAAAAAAAAAAAAACATTCGGGCTCTGTGATTGACTGCTGTATTAGCCTAGTTATGTTCGTTCCCGAAAAGAGTAATGGACAAGGTCAAAGACCTCATGATCCCATCAATAAACACCTATCAGAGTGGTCTTTGGACGTTGTCCTTTGCCCTACCCTTTTATCTCAACATCAACATTGTTTGTATGCTAATGTCATAACATTGGTGAGTTGGCATTTTGGATTCACAGAGCTTCGTGGTGTTTCTCTACCGTTGCTTATTGTGAAGGGTGTTTTTACCTTTTGACAACCAGTTACGAGATCGTGGCCATTGATGCCAATAGTGTTCGCCTCACATTGGGGTGTCAATTTTTTCCGTTAACACGAACCCGACTCGAACCGAACACGACACGAACCGGAAAATAGTTCTGATATCATTTGTTGGTTTTACACAACGAATAATTAATACAAATAATATTTGTTAGAAGATAGAAATTGAAAGATAAAAAAATAATAAAATAAAATACAAAGATATAACGTAATTCGATATAACGTACCCATTTTTGGTACACTGTACTTATATCCACGGACCAAAAACCTACTTATTGGTCATCTGATAATTGATTATATAATACACACCCCTATTCATGTACATGTCTAATATACTTATTAATGGTATATTAAAACTCATCCAATATAATCTTATTTCATATAGGATTTTCAGATTGATTATTCAACAAATTCTTCATTATGACAATTAGAGAGTTTTGGTCTAGTTCCAACAATTGTGGTGCTGGGGGTGCTGCCTCTGGGATCGAGGTTCAGTTCTATGATGTCGAAGAGCCAGATAAAGGAAGTCACGGGCGAGAAGGAAATATTTGGTAGAGTCTTGTGGGGGAGGTACTACTTGCATGTCGCTGTTTCAATTACCGTGATCGTCATCAAACTGGTGCTTTCGAGGTATACAGGCTAGATGTTCGACGAAAGGCGTAGGTGAAGTTAGAAAGCTTGGTACTGGTAGTCTCCACACAATTCACTTCTTTGTGATTCATGGTTTTTATAGGACTAGTGGTGCTCCCTTTGCCTATTTTCGTATATAATTTCATATATAAGTTGTTAGTGGTTATTAATTAATGCGTTTGTGGGGTATTAGTTGATAGTTTTTCCGATAGGTATTTAGATGATAGGTAATGGAAGTTATTTTTATAGTTATTTTCATATTGTATTTAAAAACCTTGTTGTGAATGAAAAAAATAAAATAAAGAGGGTTTGATTCCTCTCGAACTGAATTATTGGAGGTTTTAAACTCTCGAAGTGGGTCTCTCTTTATCCTCTATTTTGTTATGTTATGTCTGGTTCATGTCACGTTTAAGCCGCGTCGTATCAAAATTTGTTCAACTCATACTTGACCTATTTATAACCGTATACAGTTGAGTTCGTGTCATGTCAAAATTTGCTTAACCTACACCTGATCATTTATAATGGTGTATATTTGAGTTTATGTTGTGTATTCTATATTTTGTGTTGGCCTATTTATATGACGTGCATAACAGTTCAATCCATTTACCACTTAGATCTACTTAAACTAAACTTAAGCCCATTAATTTCGTGTTGATTTCGGGTTCGTAGTGTATGCATAAGATATGGTATGTTATTTTTATTTAATTAAGGAAATTTTGTTGAGAAATCTAATCTATTATAGTTATTGGATGAAAAATTAGTCTCATGTGACATTAAAACTCATAATTGAACAATGAATCAATTTGTTAAATTAAGTCTAAGTAATATTTCTCAATTTATAAATAAAAATTAACAATAATGTTATTTATATTTAATTATAAGAATTAACAATAATTTTGTTTATATTTAATTAACAATTAATGAAAATTCATTTGAGTTCAAAGTTTTTTCGGATCGGGTTATTTCGGATTTACGGTCCTATCTGAGTTCTGGACCCAATGTCATCCTTGCTTGTTTCCGCGAGTAGTCTAAATGCGGAATGGACATAGCTTGTGAAGTTGTGATTCGTATGTGGGCCTATTTTTATTACCTTAAACTCATGATGGGCCAAACAAAAAAAAAAGAAGAAGATCATGATGGGCTAGATCTAGACTGCATGATGTAGTTAGGGGTTGTTAATGAAACTGAGTTTCGGCCTTCGGGGGTCAACCCGGTGGTTCTATGAGGACGCAACGCAGAGGAGGCTTGAGGGCTTGTTAAGAAAGGCGGTAAGGGCTGACGAAGGGGGGAAATCGAAAGACATTTTCTGATCCCCCTTCGTCGGGGGTGTTGGGGTGCCACGACGAAACAAGAGAATGAAAGGCTGCTTTGCGTTGGATGCTCTTTATTCTCTCCACAATGATGGCTTTGTTGTCTTGGGGACCGTTGAAGCTTGCTTCTTTTCCAGATTTTTCATGGCCTATTTTTCATTACCTTAAGATCACGATGGGCCCAAAAAAAGAAAAGAAGAAGAAGATCATGATGGGCTAGATCTAGAGTGCATGATGTGATTAGGGATTTTTAATGAAATTGACTTTCTCATATTTGAGTTGGTTTAGATTCGAGCCCAATTGTTGATCTTAGATATTTGCAAAAGCTCTTCTTAACAGGAACTTGAGAATATTCGAGCTGAATTTGAGTCGAAACGAGCTCAATTTCTCTACACAAGTTTTTAATAATTAAATGCTAAACTACTCAATTACTCAATTCAAGTTTCCCATGAAAAAGTTCTAATTTACTACTTTTCACAAGGAGAATTCTTAAACCTTTTAGGGTGTTAAATGTCATTTGCCTCCACAAAAATAGCAATGATCTTCACAAAACTTTGGACTTTATTCACACCCCCCCCCCCCCCCCAAAAAAAAAAAAAAACAAAAAACAAAAAAGAAGAAGTGGGTTTGCTATACTTGATTACCCTTGACTAATCTCTAGGTTAGTCACAATCCATTATCGATAATGGCTTCTATTTTTCACCTTAGATTATTACATTGTGTATTGTATAGTTAGGCAATTTCATTGCAACATAACAGGCATTGGTCACAATTAGTCACATAGTACCTAAAGTTGCACTACATTGTGGTAGTGGATGATTCTTTAACAAACCCTACATATAGTGCAGGTAGCTTTCGATGTAGAAGTTGTTAAATACCAACAAACTGGGCCATCGGATTTTTGCTACACTTTAATTTTGTTTTAGATACCCTTTAATAATACTTCTTTCAAGCAATTCTTTTTAACCAAAAAAAATAAAATCATGTTTAATTACTAACTTGCAAAAGTGATCTAGATATTTTTTAGAACATAAATTGTATTCTTTATTCGCGTGTATTGTATATTTATACTATTAATAAAAATATCTTAGTATAATTTTTTAAGGTTAACTTATAACTTTTTTGAGGTGTAAGTTACAACTTATAAATGACATAATTGATCATAGGAGTTTGCGATTGATACCGAAGTTACAACTTTCAAAAGTTAGGTTACGATTTTTAAAGGTCAACTTATAACTCATAAATGAGAAATTATAACTGCTCCAGGGAAACTCATGATCGATTATAGGTGTCTGTGATCAATCATGGTCTTCTCTCGAGTAATTGTAACTTTTTATTTCAAATATGTAATTTATAATATAAAATATGACAGACTTCAATAAGCTCATCCGACGATATTAAAGAGACTCATCCAACAGCCATCAATATCTATTTTAAAACTATTCACATTACACCGTACCTTCAGACACGAGTTACACCTAGTTTGACCATAAAACATGAGTATAAGCATGGGTATTGATGGTATAGTGAGGTTAACGGACCCTTTGGCTGCAAAAGTGGACAATATTATGATGAATATTGATGGTATAGTAAGGTTGATTCAACAGGTTTGACAAATGGGGCACTTAAACCAGCACTTCTTTAATGCATTATTTCATATGAAAAATCAATGCTAGCAGTTTGATTATGACCCTGAGTCAAGCTAAAGATAAATCATGGCTCAGTAAAATTTATATTCCTTTTGATACATTCTTCTTTGATTTTCCTCAATGCATGCTTGATGAGCCGCCATGAATTTAAACGTGTCTTTTTTATTATTCAGTGTAGGGGTGCAACTTGGATTGGGCAACCCGATTTCAACCCGAGTCCAACCCGAAAAAATTAGGGCTTGGGCTAGGTTTTTTAATATTTGGGTTGGGCTTGGATCAAAAAACCCCAATCCGAATTCAATTTGGGCTGGGATCGGGTTGAGGCATCGGGTTCACGGGTTCAACCGGAACCCGACAAATTTAAAAAAAAAAAATATATATATATATATATATATATATAAAGCATTAGCACTTTTTTTTCATTTTTACTCCATCGTCCTCTGTTTCTTGTTGCTTGATACTCTCGTTTTGCGTAATTAGTGGTGATAGCGTGATGTTTTAAGTTTAATATTTTTATGGGTCTAATTTCTATGTTTTCTAGGATTGTGTTTTGAGATCACTAGCTTTTTGGTGTGAAAGCAGATGATCAATAATCGTGCACTGTTATGAATGAAATATATGCATTGTTTTATGAATTTGTAATTATTCCTCCCCTTTCTCTGCCTCTCTTGCAGTGAACCTGAATTCAACCCGAGCCCGCCCGAATTAAACTCGGGCAGTGCTCGGGTTGAGTTTCTCAACCCGAGATAGGGTTAGGGTTAGGGTTAGGATTGAAGATTATATACCTAGAATTGGACTAGGGTTGACTGTTTAACCCGCCCAACCCGCCCGAGTTGCACTCCTAATTCAGTGAATGATTTATCATTCAATAAAATAGAAGAAAAAAATGTATTAAAAGTAATCTGATTTGAGTGATAGGTTCCTAACATGGTTTGAAGACGATTATTACATTTTGCCCCTTGAACTTTCCCTTTTGTTTTCTCTTTTTCCTTTCTGGTCTGTAGGAATTTATGGTCTATTTTGGGTGCTTTGAAATATGGTGGTTAAGTAGTTAAATGTCTTGTGAAGTTTTTTGGTTGGTGGTGACTGGTGAATCATGAAGTATACTAGTCGCTGCCCAACAATTTAGATAATAAGTCCTTGTTGAGTCGTGTTTTAATATCCCAAATCTCACATTGACGTCGGGTTAGATAGTAATTGTTTTTTTCTTATTCGAGTTTGGCGGGTGAATTATACATTGTACTCTAAATGATTTAAGAATTTCTATTTCGCACTTTTAAAAATTAAATTTTTCATATTGCACTTTTAATGTATTAAAAGTATTACAATGCAGTTATTCCGTTAGTTTTCGTTACTTATTCCATCAACGTCGGGGTCGATTACTCATTCCATTAATGTCGGGATCGATTACTCATTCCATCAACGAAAGGGTCACTTTGAACTCTTTAATAATACATTAAAAGTATAATATAAAATTTTTTATCCTTAAGCGTATAAAATAAAAAAAAATTAAATCTTTTCGGGTACAAAACGAAATTCTCCCTTTGAGGATGGTGAGGCTCAATTATTGTTTGGTCTCAGAGTTTTATTTATTATGAGGCTGAATTATTGTTTTGAACCTTTTTCTGGCAACTATGATAAATTGATGGGGTCCCAAGTGATGAAGGAGCAGAAAACGCCAGTCATCAAGTTGAGGTTCGATGTGGGGTCCATCCCATCTAATTTGAGCTGCCAAGAAATATCCCAAAACGTTGAAAGCACCAGTTTTCACTACACAACAGAACTGACAACCTAACAACTCTTTGATTAAACCATAACCATCATGTTTTGTTGTCATTCTAATTTGGTATAATTAATTTGGTAAGCTCTCGAAAAGTATAAATTCAATTGGTTGAATTTATGGATTGGTTCATTTATTCTAAGATAAGATGAAACTTTTTTAATTTTTTGAGTATCATTAAATTTTGGGATATAAGAGTGACAATCATGTCGTGTCGGGTCATTTTAAGTTCGTGTAGAACATTAGTTAATCTCTAATTCAATTCATTTAACTAATCGTACCTGATGAGCCTAGATTCAGACCAGGCCTGAGCTCAGTTCATGGATTGAGTTCAAATCATCAAAAGGCAGGTCAGACTTAATTCATGACTTCAGTCCAGTCCAAGAAGAGTCAATGCACGTGGAAAAATAATTATCATGGTAGCCATTACTTCAGGATAGTGTCTATCCTTAATTGTAGTTATTCTCTTCGATAAATTAATAGCTTGACCCTCACGTTACCGTTTCAACTGGGGCTATGCACTTATAAATTGTAAACCTCCCTTACATATGGGAGCAGAGATTTCACACACTATACCTTGAGCATATTTTTGCTCTTTCTCTCTCTCCCCCGTTACATTGTACTTTCTCATTAATAGAGTTCTTCGGCCACCGTTACTGCATTCAGTGGTTAAGTCACTCAGACCCAACCACTCAATCTTTATCTCTTATTATTAATTGTTTTATACCACACACTCGACTGATTGATCGTGAATGATCACCTTTGTGTATCATCAGTATCGTGTTTTGTCGATCAATTTATTTTTGTGTCGTGTTCGTATTAACTCATATAACTCGTGAAAATGTTCATTTTTATATTTAAAATTTCATTATTACTTAATCGAACGTATGATCATACTTTTTCTATAAGTTAAAAATAAACTTAATAAATATAATAATAAAAATGAGTAAAAATATATATTTTTTTGTACAAGAATTAGGTCACTAGTCGATAAAATATAATAAAAAATTGACATTGTATTCTTATAATATTACTTAAACGCGCTAATCGTGTTAATTTCATGTTATTCGTGTTTGACACTAGCCTAACTCATTTATTATTCGTGTTAACGAGTTGTGTCATATGCGGGTTTATATCGATAAATGACCAACCATAACCCGCTAATTTCATGTTGATTTTGAATCGTGTTTTCATGTTGTATCAAAAATTACCACCCCTAAGTATTACAATGGACTCATCCCTGTAGAATAAAGTATAAACACCCGTTATTGCATGTATCAGTTATATCCAAGAGACACTAATAAAAATTGAACATAGGATGTTCGAATTTACCATCTCCCCTAAGTTTTTAAAACCCACATCACTGAAAACTACCCATTAGGATTAAATTGTAACACTGAATTATTTGAGTTATAATTATATTTAATTGAATCATAGCTTATTGAGCCCTAACTTTTATCCGATTAAAATATAAATTTTTTATTTTTTATTGAATAAATAATGAATTTGATATTGTTATACACTTATCCATTGCTGCATTATTGTTGTGGAAAAAACTATCCTTGCATTAGTGTCAAATCTCATTGGTATGTATCTCACTATCTTCAAAAACACTATGTCAGTCCACGAGCTTTGACAAATGACTTCAAATTACACTTACGGTCTTTAACCGGCACCCTTTTAAGAAATATTTGACTATTGACCCACTTTCTCATTTCAATTTTTTTTTTTTCAACATTTGCTTTCATTGATATTTTTGTATGAAAAATTCTATGGTATTTTATCGAAATTTATGATTTTTTAAGGTCAAACTTATGACTTTTGAAGTGCAAATTATAACTTAAAAAATGCATAATCGATCATAAAACTAAGATATAATTTTTAAATAATAAATTATAATTCGTAAAAAAGAAGTTACAACTGCTCAAAAAAATCTCATGATCGATTATATAAAGGGTACGCCTAAGTTTGGTATGGATTATTTAGAATTATGTAAGGTGGGACCCATAAAATGGTTGTCGAAGAGTTTTATTATTGAGTAATGCTATGTAACCCAAATCTGCATCCCAAATTTGCATCCCAAATGAAGGAGAATCATTAGATCAGTGTATCCCATTTAAAAAAGTTGATAGAACCCACTCATCAAATGATCCCTTTATTTGGGATGTAAATTTGAGATGCAGATTTGGATTATATAGTATTTCTTTTTATTATTTTATATGTTAAAAGATACCTTGCCCTTTGATACCTTACCTGCACAGCTGTACAAATAGAAAAGTCTGTGAATGAATCAATCAAGAGACAATAAAATACTAGTTTATTCTTACCTAATTACAATAATAAAAAGTTGTCCCTTTCCCATTCACTCAATAAAAGAATATATCGGGAATAAAAAAATAATAAATTTTCAATTTATTTTGAATTTCCATTCTTCTCTCACCAAGAGATAATCCAAAGCACATTCTTGCCTCTTTCACCTAACGAATAATTATTGATCGGATTAAAATAAATTTATTCGTTGATTTTTTCTCTATTGATTGATTGAATGGTTAGACTTGCGCTTACGCTTCCTATTTCTACTGCAATTACATATTATACCTTTTTTTAGTCATGTACAGAGGATGATTTTCTCTTAGACTTTTTGATTGTGTACATAAAAAAAAAATTGCTACATTTTAAAGACACGATACCATTTTTTTTTTTTTTTGGTACCGTAATCAAGTCCCACACAAAATAGAGGTGGGAAATAAGAAAAGTTTTGTAGAATTAATGTTATGTTGTCCCCTTCTTATCCTCATTGCTGTCGTGACTATTGTGGCTTGAAGATGTGGAAACACACGTGAAAGTCCAGGGAGGAAGCCTTCTAGATGACGACCCTGGTGTGGCGAATTTTTTGACTCCCTGTTTTGGTCAAAGTTGGTGCAACACAATCCCCAAAGGATAAGGGATAGAGGGGACCTTCCAAGACTCGGCCATAACTTATTTTTATGTCCCATGTGTTTAGTACCGATCACGGTGTTAAAAACTTTTTTTTTTTTTTAATAAAAATATGGCACATGTAAAATTTTTTTTTTTTAGTATTCAATTTTTTGATTTTATATTTAAAATTATTGGCTATAAGCAAATTAAAATAAGATCTACAATTAATTTATATTTTTTAGTAAGATATGAAAAAAAATCACGTTTATATACCACTGTGTTATCCTAGCATTAAGCCAAACTAACATTGGAATTATATTTTCTTTGATAAGCCATCTACGTCGGGATCAGAGTATTTATAAGGAATAAATCTCTCATAGTCTAACACTAAAATATTATTAAAATTAAAATTCAAAATATTTAAATTTACAACTTGTCACTATTAACTTTTAACTTACCTTACCGTTGGGATTCACTCTCATGCATACCCTTGAGGCAAAAATCCTAACCTAGCCGCCACTCTCTTTCACCAAGATATTTATAGGTTAAAGTATGTATTATTCCCTCTAAAGATTGATGTACTTTATATCATGGACAGGCAGGCAAGCCATTTGTTTTTTATATGTGCACACCTTGCAAGTTGTCTGCATTAATTATACTTTGTGGACGTTAGGTATAGGCACTGCCTTATTCTATTGAAGCCATTGATGATCAGCACGTTTGAGACCTATTTTTTATGCCAATAAAACCCTTTTTATATAAATTATCAAAATCAAAATCAATGAATGCATATGCTGTATCGCAACGACAAAATGGGCACTGAACGACCACATGGAAAAGGAAAATGGTGGGCTATAAGGAATCAATTCTTGTTCTCCCTTCTTTTTCGTAATTTTTTTTAATAAAAAATATCATAGTCTTTAATTTATTTATCAAATCATTCTTTATCCGAGATATCTCATCTAATGTCTAAGTTAGTCGGCATTCAAGTGAGGGTATACAAATGCTACAGTACAAACTCAGTTTTATTTCTATGTGTGCATACCTGAGTCCCAACCCTTTGACTTATTTATATTTTGAGAGATTCTGATATGAAATTTGGAGGGTCACATTTAACCTACAAGTTTAAAACTCATGAGACTAACATGTCAACGGCTACCCCCGTATTCGAGCCGCACATTTATTAGGCTTAAGCAGAGTTGATTGACCCCGAGCATTTAATAAAGTCTGTCAAGCAAAAATTAATTGACGCACTCCCGGGATACCTCTCAACCAGTCGACGTAAGTAAAAACTATGCTTTTACCTGATATTCACGGGATTCAGTGTTAACTTTCACATGGATGTGACGACGTAACTAATTATTTTCTCTGTCACCCATCGTGTCATTCTCTTCAAATAATGTCAATGGTTCTCCTAATAATCAAATCACTATTATTATTCGGGGTTGGGGCTTGATAAGCAGGGGGACATGAAAGCATGATGAGGGGAGCATTCTCGATGAGACCCATCTCTGCTCACGTGTCCTCCAATCGTTAACTTATAGATTTATGTACTGTAAATTTTTAAAATCAATAGTAGATCATGTATTATAAATTTAAGTGCTGTATTGATTATGTACTATACTCGAAGGAAGCCAAGCTGCCCCTCTTCTTAGCCTTATTACAACTGTCAAGGCTATGGTGGCTTGAAGATGTGGGAAAACAAAGAAATTTCAAGGGGCATACATACCTTCTAGAGGACAACCTGGTCCGGCGGATTTTTTGACTACCTATTGTGGTCAAAGTTGGTGCAACAGAATCTCAAAACATAGGGTTATAGAGGGGACCTTCCAAGACTAGGCCAAACCTTATTTTTATGTCCCACGTGTTTATTATCTTTAATATTATATCATTTTTTAATACAAACATGGCATATATAAAGCTCTTTGATTTTATTATTCAATTTTACAGTTTTATATTTAAAATTATTGGCTATAAACAAATTAAATAAGATCTATAGGTTAAAGTATGCATTATGCCCTCTAAAGATTGATGTACTTTATGTCATGGACAGGCAGGCAACCCATTTGTTTTTATATGTGGAAACCTTAGCCTTATGGGCGTGTTTGGTTTAAACATTAAGAAAGATTAGGTTAAACAAATTTGTCTATCCCATACCCATCCGTTTGGTCTTTGGACTAATTATAGTGATAATATATCCTCATCCCATGTTTGGTTCAATTATTAAGAAGTAGTGGACCCCCACATTTATCTCATCTAATTCTTTGTTTGGATAAAGTATTGAATGATGATATAAACATTAAATTACTAAACAACTCTCAATATAAAGAGTGATATTTATATCCTACATATTCTTGAGGGTGAAAATATATTTTGCACAAATACTCTTCAACCGGAGTATTTAAACCCATCAAATAAGTGAGTTTATTTAACAGACTATGTGTGAGTTTAGAAACACTATTCATCCGGGCCGAGAGTATTTTTAAGTAATAATACTGAGTTCAAAATGTGTATTTAAACATGAGTATAAGTGGGATAAGGTGAGCCCAAGCATATTTATTTCAATCCCTCTTTTCTAATACCTAAAACAAACACACATGTTATATGCAATTAATTATTCATTGTGGACATTAAATATATATAGGCAATGCCTTATTCTAATGGAAACTATTAGGGTTAATTGTATGAGAGGTTCCAAAAGTATGAGATTTGTCTCATTTTGATCCGCAATATTTTAATTGTATCATTTTGGTCCCTAAAGTATTAAATTTGTTTCTATATGATCCCTCAAACAGACATCGTCCAAATTGCTAACAATTTTTTATCATTAACTTGTCACGTGATATTTAAATATAGACAAAAAAATAATTTGAATAACTTTTGATCAAAGTTTTACTCAAATTTTGATTAAATATGTACCTAAATTACACAATTTTGATCATGAACTATTCCAATTTTGGTCAAAAATTACCCATATTGCACATTTTTTGTCAAACACTATCCAAATTTTGTTTAAGAGTTATCAAAATTATTTTTTGTCCATATTTAGATATTACGTGACAAGTTTATGAGAAAAAGTCGATAACAATCTGTACGTTGTTTGTTTGAGGGGCAATATAGAAACATATTCAATATTTTAAGGACTAAAATGATGCAATTGAAATATTGATGATCAAAATGAAACAAATCCCATACTTTATGAACCTCCGGTGCAATTAACCCAAACCATTAATCACCTGCACGTTTGAGACCCATTTTTTATTCCAATGAAACCCTTTTGATATAAATTATCTAAATCTAAATCAAAATCAAAATCAAAATCAATGCATCCATATTCGGTATCGCAACGACATCGTAGCATTTTCCTCCATTTATACACTTTTTTTTTTTTGGGAGATTGGGAGGGGGAGGGGAAAGGGGGGAAAGGGGTTTGAACCCTTGACTTCAAGAAAACAAATTTTTCACAAGGTAAGGAGTACTATTGGACCAAATGCCCATTGATCTCCATTTATACACTAAAGTCCCACTTTTGGATTTACAAACAAAATGGGCACTAAACCACCACATGGGAAAGGAAAATGGTGGGCTATAAGCAATCAATTCTTGTTCTACCTTATTTTCCATAATTTTTTTTAATAAAAAATATCATAGTCTTAAACTTATTTATCAAATTATTCTTTATATAAAAACGTATTTTCGAAATATACTTTTCAAGCGTGTTTTGAAATTATACTTTCGGTGTAAAAGTGTATTTCAAAAAACACTTTTATATATATAAAAAAAGTTAATAAGTAAGTTATAAAATTACAATATCCTCGTAAAAAAAAGTTAACAAACTACCCTAATCGGTAAAAAAAATAACTTGACTATATATTACTATTATTTTTGGATATACATATAAAATGCATCTTTTAGAGACCACCACCACCACCATCACCAGCACCACAACCACCACCACACACACAAAGTTGAGAAATAATGATGAACTCAGGTCGATATGATTAATCTGAAAACAGTCAATTGAAGATGAATACATCTTAGCAGCTATTGAATATGAATACATCTTAGTAGCTATCTTCTGTTAGAAGCAGGAAACTCCCACTTGCTGTGACAAGTGAGGTAAAGACATGGACTCATTTTAGGCAATATTTATACTAAAAATATCACTTGGATGGCCAGGGTCCCACTAAAGATATTTTGTAGATATTTCGTTAGAAAGACCCTTTCGTTTTGAGTAAAATACTGAGTAAAACATAAAATACCATAACTATACTCTTATTTTTCTCTATTTTAATTGAATAATTAATACCACATATCAACAGTGATATTATAATATATTACTTCGTTATATTGTATTTATTCATGAATTTTCTACTTTTCTATTTGGTGTCTACAACTTTATTGGTAGCTGACGGTACCTCGAAATCAATCTCCCAGGCCCAAACGTGATATGGCTCTGATGGATTTTATGGACTGGGTTTTATGGAAAATGAAGTTAGACAATGATAGACAGCTAATGTAAGTGGTTCACCCTAGCCGAAAAACTTGGGCTACGTCCACTGTAATGGAGGTTCTTGCTCCTTGATTGTGTATATTGATTTCAACTGATTACAAGGAAATTATAGGCGCAGGGCCATAAACGACGCTCTCTGTTGTGACTGTTCTAGGGTTCTGGGCAAAACACCAGGTAGAAGGCGAGGAAGAAGGCTTAGGAATTCGATCCCTTCTTCCCTTCTTTTACTGTTCTATTTATATGGTCTCCCTTCCTAGGGTTTGTTTCTCTCATTCTTCCTTTTCTTGATCTTGTGGGGACCGCTCGTCCTTTTCCTGCAAGCCACTTTGACCGCCGGCGATACTGTGCCCACGACCACCTGGTTCGTTCGGCATCACCTTTCTCTGTCTTTTGCAAGGAGTAACTCTGAGAAATCAGAGCCGGTTTTCCTTGTCCTTGGAGCACGTGGCGCAACAGGCTTTAACTCGGGTCATGGGCTGAGAATCGAATTAGGGCCGGTCTGTTGATTCCTCGATCTCTTAGGCCCCTTGCTTCCGATGTGGGCCGGTTGGGACCATTTCCTTTTGGACTTCGGAATCCTCATCTAGTATTTCCTGGAGGTCTTTGATTTTGGTCGTGATGGCAGCCCAGGCCCAAAAACCTATCCTCATCAGTTGCCCCCCCAGCCCCTGGTCATGAGAATGACGTCTTCTCTGACCTGGGGATAGGAAGTGTCTTTTCTGAGTTTTTCATAGTCTCCATACGTGGCGGAATGCGTGGTCAGGCGGCTTTGCGCTGGTTTGGGCTGCTTCGGTATTTTCCGACTGTGATGGAATGGTTTTTACACGAGTCACCATCGGGTGAACCCAACGATACGGTCCCTGAGGCGTGTCCTGTCGCCTCGCCTTTCAGGGCATTGAATGCTTTGTATAAAAGTGGGGAAAGTCCTTTCACCTGTGCCGATTTTGTGTTTTTTGAATCTCCTTGCGTTTCCCTCTCCTCCATTGGCTCTCGAGGCGCTTTGTTTCAGACTCTCAGGCGATTCTTAGGGTTTCTGCGTTGCCGGTTATTTTCTGCATCTAGCACCTTAACTAGGTACGTCTTTCCTCCTTTCTTTATTCTTGCTCGATCTGGATCCCTACAACCCTCCTTGGTGGGGTTTTGGGTTTCGCTTCTTGATATGGAGGTTTAGCTACTTTAGGAACCATTCTGACGACCTTCCCCCTCTTACGTGTTTCGTGGACCGTCCTACTTCGCTTAGGGTATCCTTCCTTCGAGGTTGGTGTCTGAGACCTCTATTTTTGACGGACTGTGCTTTACATTTGCCTTCCCTCCACTCCGGCTTACGACCTGGACCTTCGATGGGGAAGTGGGTCGTTTCCTCCTCTGAATCGGATTCCAAGGACCAAGTAGGCAAGGAGGTTGAGGTAAGTACCTCAGGTTCTCAAAGTGGTGGTTCCGTCGATAAGGCCGCGTCTGGGTCCGCTCTCGGAGTTTCTGCCTCTGGGTCCGTCCTTATAGAAGAAGCTCGTCCTCTCTCATCCCTTCCTCCTGTTTCTTCTATTGCGTCTAAGGTTAGGAAATCCAAACCGGCTCCTCCCTCAACTCCTAAAAAAAGGGTTCGTCGGGATCAGGCCGACCTGGCTTGTTGTGCAGCATCGACTCCCAGTTGTCTCAACGATGAGGATTTAGATGAACTGAGGCGAAAGTATCATTTTCCTGACTCCGTTCTCTTACATTCTCCTGAGGAACACGAGAGGTGTAATTCTTCTATCCCTGGCCTGGTCTGTTTTTATGAATCCGCTTTTCCATGCTGGTTTGCGGTTCCCTGTTCATCCTTTCATCCGGATCGTCCTTTCTTTTTATAACATATATCCTGCCCGGCTCTCTCCAAACGGCTGGGGTCTCCTGATCAGATTTCTCGTTCATTGGTTGAAGAGTGGGAACGACTTTCAGCCCTCTATTAATGAATTTGCCTCTATCTTTCAACTTATGTCCTCCCCTTCTGCGGGTTTCCTTTACTTTTCGAAAAGGGTTAAAGCGAGGAATTTGATCACCGGGCTTCCTTCTTCCAACAAAGGGTGGAAACCCAAGTTTTTCTTTGTTAGAGGTGACTCCTGGGAGCTTTCCGGGAAACCAGGGGACGTCCCTCTCATTCCCAGGTTTTGGGGAGCTCTAAGGAACATAAGTAAGGCCCTTCAATTCGGTTTCATCTTTTTCTTTCGCTATCCTTCTTTTACTGACTTAACTTCTGACTTGTAGATTACCGTCCTGTCCTTGGGGGCGAGGAGGCGGCAAAAGTTGTTAGAGCCGAGGATTTGGGGTTGCAGTCCTTCTTCGATTTGGTGACCGACGAAAATCTAGCCCTCTACGAACTCGGGCCTCCAGTTGAGCAATCTTCAGCGCCTGCGACCCCCTGTTTCCCCATCTGACCCCATGAAACAAGATTTGATAATGGCGATATTCTCGGATACCGAGAAGTCGAGGAAGAAGAGGAAGGTGGTGAAGGGCTCGCAACGATTGCCCCAAGATGCATTGGTGTCTGAGATCCTGCTTGTTCCTCTTGCGCAGGAGAAGGTAGATCTTCCTCCACCTGGGGATGTGGCTCCCCCCCCCCCCCCCCCGCTCTCCGTTGAGGGACCTCAGGGCAAATCTTCGACTGGTGGAGCTCCGAGACAGGAAACCCCGGCAGCCCCTCCTCATTCTGCCCCTCAGGGAGGCAGGAAGGTGGCTACTACTCCTTCTTTGTCCAAGGAGCAAGGGGACGGCTTCCTTCGCGACCCTGAGGCCGCTGTTTCCGCCTTGTCTGAGCTAATCTTCACGTTTGATCCTAGGGAGGCCATGCAAGTTCCTTTTGATAGGAAGGTGAACCGCGCTATTCGGGGCATGACAGAGGTATTTTCTTAGCCTTAGTTTCCTCGATCTTTGATATTTCTTTTTGCTAGGGTTCTTATTGGTCCTGTTTGTACTGACTGACCTTTTTCCTGCCTAGTCACTCGCTTGTATGAAGATGTTGGGCTTCCACTACGAGGAGGAGCTCTCAAGGGAAAAAGAGTCCAGGGAGGTCGCCGATGAGAAGGTGAAGGTCCTATCTGTGGAGGCTACTGAGCTGAAGAGGATCAATGATGAGATGGATGCTCGCTTTCAGGACTTCGTCAAGATCATGGACTCAAAGGACGACAAGCTCAGAACCAAGGAGGCCGAGCTATTAGCCAAGGATTCGAAGCTTAGGGCCAAAGGTGCCGACTTGTCGGCTAAAGATTCCGAGTTGGCCTCCTTGCGGGCTCGTGTCTCGCAGCTCGAGGAAGAATGCGCCTCTGGCTTTGTGAAGGGTTTCCTGAATCTTCAGGATCAACTTGAGGAGGCTTACCCTGATCTTGACTTGGATCCCTTTGTGCCAAAACTGGATTTCAAGAAGGCGACGGAGGTGGCCGAGACCCCTGATCCCAATGAGGGTGTGGCTCCTGATGCCGAGAAGGCGCCTGGTCCTGTGGTGGCAGCGGCGGAGGGGTCATGTAGACCGGCAGGAGCTTCTGGTGAGGGAGCAGGTGATGAAGAGATCGCTCCCTGAGGTCGATGTGAGGCCTCACTGCTGTTTTCATCTTACTCGTGATTCTTCAAGTTGTTTCTTTGTGTAACGTTTCATTGTAACTTCTTTAAATGCTGAAATGAAAACTCTCTTGGTTTTTTCGATTTATGGTTACCTTGTAATGCTTTGCTATAGACTTCTTTGATTTGTGGTTGCATTGTAACCTTTCTAGATGCTGACTTCCGCCCTTTCACTTGTAGCCGGGCTTATCTGATTTGAGCCGACCTTTGTATTTCCCCCTTGGGTCGTTTGAATTTCCTAGGGCTATTTTGGTCATTTTCAGTTGCTTTACTTGTAGTGGAGGTCCGATGGTTTCGTCCGTACGGGAACGTGCGCCGTCAGAGGGTTTAGTGATCCCTCGATCGTGGCGCCCAAGAAGCCCCCACGACGCCATGTGTCCCCTTTATTAATGGCGGGGGACGTGCATTAACTGCCTTCGGCGACAGTGATAAGGTCTGTCCTGAAGCGCCTATAAATAGGTCTCCGTGGAATGATTGCTCTTTACTGAGCGTGAAAGAAGTCCTCTGTTTTCTGCTGCGACGTTCGTTTCTTTCCCTGCCGCTTCTAAGAAAAACCCACTTCGATTCTTGTATCCATGGCTACTCCTCCCTCTCCATTTGACGTTATGGGGCGAGTTTTTGGCAATGTTGAAGCTAGTGAAATCGACGAGGACGAGACTCAGGTCCTGGCTAGGCGTTTCGACTTTCCCCCTGGTGTTGTCGTGCGCCCTACGGGCTTGCGCAGGTTCCACAGCTCGGTTACTGGTGAAGCTTGCTTCTTCGAGGCCCCCTTCTTATTAGGGCTTCAATTTCCCCTACCTGGCTTGGTACGAGACGTCCTTCATTTCTTCAGCTTCTGCCCCGCCATGCTCCTCCCATCTGGCTGGGCGGTGTTACTGACCTTCACCGTGGCGTGGGGAAGGATGTTCCCTCAGACCAGGGCTAATTTAAGGGAGTTTTTTTCACTTTTTTCGCCCTGAGGAGGTATCCGAGTTCTACCACTTCGTTCCTAGGCGAGGCGGAGAGATTCCCATCCGGGATCTTCTGCCGACCCCTGATGAGTGGAGAAGGAGATATTTCTTCGTTTCCGGAGATGGCTGGGAGTTTGGGTCCTAATTTCCGGGGTCTGTCAGAGTTCCTACCGCCTGGGGGCGCCGCAGAAACTTGGGTAAGCTCTTGTCTTCGTTCTTGTTGATGTTTGTGCTCGTGTACTAACGGTATCACCAGCTCCTAATGCAGGAGAGCTCCCGCCCCTTGGTGCTTCAGAGCTGGCTCGGGTCGACCAAGCGTGTGCTCGCCTCCCCTTTTCCTATATTGAGCTGATGCACCCCGGGGTTCCCTTGGCGTCAGGTGATCGTGCGTAATCAATGTTTCTTTATTTTTCTGTTCCTTTACTTGAATCCTTGCTAAGTTTTTTATATTGTTTGCGCAGTTCCTTCCTATCTGGTGACTCAGCGCCATATGATCATGGAGCGCGTGGATGAAAGAAGGCGGGATAGGGCCGTAGGACCCCCCACCAAGAGGACGAGGTTGGAAGAGGGTAGTTCTTCTGGCGAGGTCCTCGTCCCTGCCGCCGAGGCTCCTGTTGTTGCGGCCGAGGTCCTCACTTCTGTATCTGATGTTCCTGTTTCTGCATCCGAGGCCCCGAGGTCGACATCAGAGTCTGTCACAAGTGAGGCCACTGTGGGTACTGTGGTGCTCGACCCTGTGGGAGGGCCTGTTCAGCGAGGTACTTCTGTAATTGTTGCCGCTGGTCCAAGCTCAGCTCTTGCCCCCCAGACCTCCATTGCTGGCTCTGAGGCCGGTCTGCTTCGGGACGTGAGCCTGAGCAGTCGTGCTCTGATGGAGTTGATTCCTCGTGCTGACCTGCGTCGCTCTGTAAATTTTCCTTTTCAAGTTCGAAGCCGTGATGCTCTTCATGCCCTACTTGAGGTATACCTTGGTGTTTTTTCCTCTGTTCCAAACTCCTTGGTATCTAATAACGTCCTTTATGCTTCCAGTCGGCGACACATGTCTGCGCTCTCAGGAGGGAGATTTTTATGCTTAGGAGCGATGTCCAGAGGAGGGGTGCCGAGGTACTTGACGCTCGTCGGCATGGCACCGAGCTGTTGAGCTGGGGCCTGGCCACTGAGAGGGAGTTGGAGCAGGTCCTCGAACAGCGGGCTCAGACATTTAGGCAACTGATTGCCAGTACCTCGGCTGAGGTCTCTCTAAGGGACGAGTTGGCTTGTTTGAAGGAAGAGCGGGAGGCTGAGAAGGAGGACTTGCTAAACGCTGCTGTTACCCGCACCCTTCTGGAAGATCAGCTGAAAGAGTCCCGGGCTGCTATTTCTGAGCTGAATAGGTCTTTAGCTGCTGAACGTCAGCTCGTAGAGGATCAACGAAAAGATCTTGAGAAGGCAAGGCTGGAGGCAGCTAGGGCTTTTGTTGACGGGTTCTTTAATTTTGCTGATCAGGCGATGGAGAGATTTCCCGACTTAGACCTTGAGCAGTTTCAGCCAAGGTTTGATGCTTCTTCAAGTGGTGGAGCTCCTGACGTTACTCCTGCTCCCGATGCTACTCCCCCTGCAGATCGGGCTTGAGTGTCAAGATTTTTATAGCTGATTTCTTTCTCTGCTGTTTTCATTTTTTGTAGACACACATTTTTTTAATGGAACTTTTCCCTTCTTGTTTCCATGGTGATGTACTTGTTGCTGTTTATTGTGCTGTGTTATACTCCCTTGCCCCCCCCACTCCGAGGAGACCTTGGTCTGCTTGGGGTGAGGTCTTTTGTTGTGCTGTCTGGTGGCGATCTGTGCTTTTACGGTTCGAGGGGTTTTTGCTCAGGTTGCTCGCCACTTTTCCTGTCCTGTGTGGCGGGTTCAGTTTTGCGAAGCGGTTAAATGAACCTCCACCTACCTTGTGCCGTTATTATTAATGCTGTCATGATTGCGGCAAACCAAAAGTCATTTCGTTGTTGCTGCATGTCTATTTATTCCCCGATGTTTGAGACTCCTTTCATTCATAGTAGTTCCTTTGCATTTTATTCTCTAGTCCTACTGTTTTTGTCGATTCATGGCTCCTCCTTCTTCTTCTCCACTATTCAAACTGCGGGCGCGAGAGGTCCTGGATGGGTCCTGGTACTCCCTGTTCTTCCTCCCCACTTTGCTTAGCGCTGCGGATGTAGGGGAAATAGGCAAGCGATATGACTTCCCGGAGAACCTTACAATCAGGGCCCCCACACTGGATGAGCCCAACTGTCTTTCTTCTCGTCAGGAAGTCACGTTCTTTGAATGTGCTTTTGAAATGAGCCTTCGTTTTCCGATACACCAAGACTTTGCCTGGGTCCTTTCTTATTTTGGGTTATGCCATTCTCGCCTTTCCCCACAGGGTTGGGCTGCTTTGGTGAGCTTCTTCATTTTCTGGCGCCTACAAGGATTTGACGACTTCCTCACAATGGGGCAATTTCTTTACTTCTTTGGGCTGTCATTCGATTTTCTCCCTATTTTCAGTACTTTCACCTGGAGATCATATCGTCAGCCTCTCCTGATCCCTGGTCTTCCTAACTCCCCCGAAGGCTGGACTCAGCGTTTCTTCTTTATCTCTGGGGACTCGTGGGAATCTTTGGAGAGGGAGAACTATCGTGTCCGGGTTCCCCGTACTTGGAGGGGTTTTCGAGAACGAGGTATGCAAATGAAAATTTTCCTTGTTTCTATTCGATATTTCTCCTTACGTCGAACTCACCCCGTATGTGTCGTAGGCCGGCCCAGCCTTACCCCCCGCGAGGAGCTGGAGATTAGCCTAGTGGAGAAGGCCGTGCCGATCTGTTTTTCTGACCTTCTAACCCATTGGAACCTGGCTGACTTTAACATAGGGGGAAGCTCCAGCCGGGTTCTATACGCTCCATCCTCCTTCCCTGAGATTGACACTTCCGAGCCTGAGTCTGATGAGCCCATCTCTTGCTCCGACCCTGATGACGCCCTTCCCAGTAGAAAGAGGCCTAGGAACGGCTCAGAATCCCAGCCGCTTCCCTCTCAAGATGCTGTGGTGGAGGCCCTTCTGAGGAGGATTAATGAGGTGGAGTCTGAAAGGGATGCGTTGAGGGAGGAGAATTCTCGTCTTCAAGTTGTCATTATCCAGATGGAGAAGGGTGATCGCAAGCTAAAAGGGGTTGCTGGGGGAGGCTTGTGATGTTTCTTCTATGTACTTGAGTGACTGTTCTTTGTCCTGGCGTATGTGCCTGGTGGACTTTATGTGATGTCTTTTTGTCTTTACTGCAATGAACTTTCCTTTCGTCGTAAACGTAACTGTTCTTTGCACATGAAATCCTAGCTGTCTTGGGCTGACGGGCCTTTGCCGAGCTGACGAGTTTCTCAGGCTGAAAAAGTTTTGCTGGAATTGAGCTTATGAGCTCTTAGACTGAAAAGTCTGTAGATTCTGAGCTTACGAGCTCTTGAGCTTACGAGCTCTTAGACTGCAAAAGTCTGTAGATTCTGAGCTTACGAGCTCTTGAGCTTACAAGTTCTTAGGCTAAAAAGTCTGTAGATCCCGAGCTTACGAGCTCTTGAGCTTACGAGCTCTTAGACTGAAAAGTCTGTAGACGCTGAACTTACGAGCTCTTAGACTGAAAAGTCTGTAGATCCTGAGCTTACGAGCTCTTGAGCTTACGAGCTTTTAGACTGAAAAGTCTGTGATCCTGAGCTTACGAGCTCTTAGACTGAAAAGTCTGTAGATCCTGAGCTTACGAGCTCTTAGACTGAAAAGTCTGTAGACGCTGAGCTTACGAGCTCTTAGACTGAAAAGTCTGTAGATCCTGAGCTTACGAGTTTTTAGACTAAGAGGTATGTAGATTCTGAGCTTACGAGCTCTTGAGCTTACGAGCTCTTAGACTACAAAAGTCTGTAGATTCTGAGCTTACGAGCTCTTGAGCTTACAAGTTCTTAGGCTAAAAAGTCTGTAGATCCCGAGCTTACGAGCTCTTGAGCTTATGAGCTCTTAGACTGAAAAGTCTGTAGACGCTGAGCCAATTGACGGTGCCTCGGAATCAATCTCCCAGGCCCAAACGTGATATGGCTCTGATGGATTTTATGGACTGGGTTTTATGGAAAATGAAGTTAGGCAATGATAGACAGCTAATGTAAGTGGTTCACCCTAGCCGAAAAACTTGGGCTACGTTCACTGTAATGGAGGCTCTTGCTCCTTGATTGTGTATATTGATTTCAACTGATTACAAGGAAATTATAGGCGCAGGGCCATAAACGACGCTCCCTGTTGTGACTGTTCTAGGGTTCTGGGCAAAACACCAGGTAGAAGGCGAGGAAGAAGGCTTAGGAATTCGATCCCTTCTTCCCTGCTTTTACTGTTATATTTATATGGTCTCCCTTCCTAGGGTTTGTTTCTCTCATTCTTCCTTTTCTTGATCTTGTGGGGACCGCTCGTCCTTTTCCTGCAAGCCACTCTGACCGCCGGCGATACTGTGCCCACGACCACCTGGTTCGTTCGGCACCACCTTTCTCTGTCTTTTGCAGGGAGTAACTCTGAGAAATCAGAGCCGGTTTTCCTTGTCCTTGGAGCACGTGGCGCAACAGGCTTTAACTCGGGTCATGGGCTGAGAATCGAATTAGGGCCGGTCTGTTGATTCCTTGATCTCTTAGGCCCCTTGCTTCCGATGTGGGCCGGTTGGGACCATTTCCTTTTGGGCTTCGGAATCCTCATCCAGTATTTCCTGGAGGTCTTTGGGTTTGGTCGTGATGGCAGCTCAGGCCCAAAAACCTATCCTCATCAGTAGCTAACCCGATAAGAGGGTTGATTAAATTCGCAAATATTGATTGAAACTTTA
Source organism: Ilex aquifolium (assembly GCA_951799425.1). NCBI lineage: Eukaryota > Viridiplantae > Streptophyta > Magnoliopsida > Aquifoliales > Aquifoliaceae > Ilex > Ilex aquifolium. The sequence goes on along the minus strand of OX637394.1, from coordinate 13,250,521 downwards.
ATCCTTTATAGGTATGTAATTTCAGAAAGTACAACAATTGAAATGGGTAGTCTGTATTGGTATCAAATCTATTTCCATGTTCTGATTTTTCCATTTTTTTTTGACCCATTTCTTGGGTAAAGTCTACCAGCTATACTTGAAAAGAAATTGGTTATCTATAAACATAAAGAAAGCTTTCTTGTAGTTTTACTTCTAACTCTAAAAATAAAAAAAGACTTGTCGAAAATGGTCAATGGATTAGTTTGGATAAAAAATAAAATAAAAAATATATTTTTTTGGGATCAAATTTAAATTATTTTCATCGTCCAAAACTAATGTCAAGTGTCAACGGAAATTATCATTCTAGATTTCGTTACATGGATTAAGAAAGGGTGGTGGAATTTTACCCTCTCCATCTAGAAGCCGTCTTACTTTCGCCTTTGAAGTTTGAACTACTTTGGCCTTTTACACCGTTGTGGGCCCTTAATATACCAAATTATTTATTAAAAAGGGGAAATCGCACTTTCTTCCCCCCAAAAATTTAAGAATTCTCACTTTTCATTTTTACGGATTAAATTTTTTATATTATACCCTAAAATATTAAAATTATTACAATGTGACAATTCTGTTAACTTTTTGTTGTTCGTTCAATCAAAAAGTCGACGAAAGGGGTGATATTACAACAATTTTAATATATTAAGAGTATAAAGTAAGAATTTATAAATTTTTTGGGATGTAAAATACAATTCACCGTATTAAAAAAATCCAATCAATGGCGCCATTGAAGGGCCGTATAGATGTCCTGCAAAAATGTATATAGAGTAAAGCAATAGGCCCATCCTAACGACTTTTCGTGGCATGTTCCTCAAGGCAAGCATGGTTTTCTTTTGTGTCTCTTTATTATGTTATTTACATGTGAGACTTTGGATTTTAAAAGCTAAGGAAATATTCACAATAAGCACGGTGACATTCACCTTTAAAGGGTGTAATTAGGGTAGGTTACCGAGACCAATTCATCCAGAGAAGCCACGAGCTAACTCTCAAATGTTAATCTTATTTAAATCATTAAATTCGAGTATTAACTTCATTTAAATTCGAGTATTAACTTCATTTAAATTCGTGAATGCGTAGTACACAATTTTCGAGTTAAAATTTGATTTTAAGTCACTTAGATTCAAAGGTTATAAAACTTGATTTAGAGAATTAAAGACTCCAATCACAAGATATGGTGGAATTTAAATCATGATTTTAAGTTGTGTTTTATTTTCCCTGTCCAACCCTAATATTAATATTCTCTATCCAAATATTAGATATTTTAATCTTAGCCTCGAATAAGTATGGATTACACTATTAAAAATCAATCGTTTTTTATATGACTAATTAGTAACTGGCGAGAGAGTTCGAAGCAACGACTTCAACTTAATTAAAGATTTTCGACCGAATCAAAGTTGGGTTAAGATTTTTTCTTCAAAAACTAACCCGAGTATGAATATTCCTGCTTAAGTACTAAATAATTGTAGTTAAACTTGAATTGAACTTAGATTGATCTGCACAAATTGAACTTTTAGAACTTCTAATTTCCAAAAACCTTAAAATCCAAGAACATCACTAAGTAAATAAAAAAATTAAAAATTCGAATCAAAACTCCTAATCCAAATTTTATAAAAAACACCAAGATTAATAAGTAAATAAAAAAAAAAAGAAAATTAGTTGATTTGAATTGTCAAGAGAGAGAAAGCCCACCCCATTCCACCGCTGCGTGAGAGTTACTACAAGCGGTTGAATAGAAGCTTCTTCCACTTGTTCTTCAATTGGTCATCAAAATACAACTACAGACCTTTGTCCATACCTTACATACGTTCGAGTCAAACAACCCATTTAATTAATTAATTTAATGGCTGTAGGGTAAACAACGGTTCGCAGCCTCGATTTGACCAGTCTCGAGAGAGAGAGAGAGAGACAGAGAGAGGGATTCAGAGAAGGAAAATGTACCTTCTCTCAGCCACCTCCAAGTCCTCTCTATATATCCCCTTCATCAATCTCCTCCAAGAAAATATCGACCCACGGGTTTTCTTTCTCCCTTCACCAAAGTCTTTGATGCAGAAACTGCAAGCTGGTTCATCATACTAAGGGAAGAAAAAGTCATACCCATTGTCATTCTTTCATTATTTTCAACAAATATACTGGTCTGCGTGCTTTGTTGATACTTTCTGGAGCGGGAATTCAAAGCAGTGTGGTGGGTATATAGTGTATCGTAACAAGTGCACATAGTGTTTGATATATTGTCTGAGAGATAATTCATACCAAGTGGAGGACTGGTGATCGCAGAAAGTTGAAAATGGCGGCGGCGCTGGTGGCGGGGGATGATTTGGCGAGGAGTTCGGCTAGGAGTAGTAGGAGTTGGCGGTCGCAGAGTATACGGGACATTTGGCAGGGACCGCCGGATGTGTTCATGAGGAATAGTACGCAGAGGCAGGCGGTGGATGAAGAAGAGGAGCTGAAATGGGCCGCCATAGAGAGGTTGCCCACGTACGATAGGATGAGGAAGGGGATGCTGAGGCAGGTGATGAGTAATGGGAGGGTTGTTCATGATGAGATTGATGTTGCTCACCTTGGTGATCAGGATAAGAAGCAGTTAATGGAGGGCATTCTCAAGGTTGTTGAGAATGATAATGAAAAGTTCCTCCAAAGGCTTAGAAATCGGACTGATAGGTAAGCCTTTCTTATCTCTTTTAGATTTCTGTTTTTGTTTTGAACGATTCTGTTTGATTTCTGAGAAAATGGAAAAAGAAGAACATTTTAACTTTAACAAATATTGTATGAAGCTCATATTACTGGAGACCTTACTTCACTTGGGTCTACAAAATTTTGGTTTCTTTTGGATTTTAAAGAAATATATCAGAAGGGTTTTTATCTGGTGTTTTATTTTTTATTTTCCAATTGAATATCACATTGACCGTGGGGTTTTAATTTTGATGGAAATAGGGTAGGAATCGAGATTCCGAAGATTGAAGTTAGATTCCAGAATTTATCTATTGAGGGAGATTCATATGTTGGGAGCAGAGCACTTCCAACTCTGCTCAATTCCACCTTGAATACAATAGAGGTAATTTCTTATGGTATTCAGTTTATACTTTATACTATATAATATTATGTTAGCAAATTTTTTTTGGGTAAATGTTGTTAGCAAATTTTATGTGAACGACGTTTTTCAGTACTTTTTCTCCATTGCCGAGTTGAAAACTCATATAAAGTACAGAGGATCAATTTTTCACTACGGGAATTATTTCCAAACGTATCTTCTACTCGTTTTGAGAAAAAAAAAATTGTGCAATTTTTGAGAATGTTCTCTAAATTTTGGATCTGTAATATGCATAGGGATTTCTTGGAATGCTTCATCTGTCACCATCGAAGAAAAGAATTGTCCAGATACTCAAGGATGTGAATGGAGTTATTAAACCATCAAGGTATGTTCATGAATTCCCAGATATGTAATTTGATTCTTACAGTAGTCTTCATAGTTGACATAGAGATCTCTCTATGAAAAGGCTGAATAGTAACGTGTGGGGGAGACTGGGGAAGCTGAGCAAGATAGCCTAACACACAATGTTTAGAACCTAACTCACGTAAAAGCTTAAAGTCTATAAATAGGAAACCCACCCAATTACTCTTTTGATATGTGTGTGACTAACCCTCACTTGTGTAGTTAACTATTTTCCCCTCACATGTGAACGACATCGGATTTGAACTTTTCCTTTAGTATGATCCACCAGTTTTTGAAAAGACCACGTTTTATTCGCTTTTTATGAGTTAACGAGTCCATTTTTCTGATGTAAGAGTGACCCTTGCATGTTGTGTTAAAAAATCTCCCTCACTTAGGAACTGCCTAGGGCTTCAACTCCAACCCTCTTGATTATGATAATTCACTGCTCCCCACATGAAGTATGCTATGTTATTTGTTGTTCACGAGTCATTGTGTCCTCCCTCAAGAGTCTAGTGTGTGTTTTACTTTGCCCCAACCAGCACTTTAACCTACACCTTATGTTGCCCCCAACATGAGCCTCAGTCCGCTTCACCATTCCGTCAAGACAAAGCCTGTGATGGGTGACTTCCTCCAATCATGGAACATCGCGTCATCATGGGGGTCCACCCTTAGTGGCCCGCCATTATTTGACCACCTCGATACCATGACTCCAAAACTCCAAGAACCCATACATCCCCGTTCTTCTCCCGAGCCATTATCAATGCTGCTTTGAGAATTCACTCAAGATTTTCAGCCATCCTCTCTAATAGAACATGTGGGAGAGAGGGCGGTGCGGGAGTCTAATAATCAAAGGCCAAACCTATGTGTTTTGAATCAAATTAAAAAAAAAAAAGAAATTAATCCTGAATGTAGTGAGGCCACCAAATGTATATTATTACTTATTTTCCACACCACTCTTCCAATGTGAGATTGGCCCTGACACTTGTCATTACCACTACACTCCTCAAAAAGACCATATGTATAGTATACTGCTTAATTTTATGTCGCTATAATTAACTTCTGGTTATTGATTCACAGGTTAACACTGCTTCTAGGACCTCCTGGTTCAGGAAAAACAACATTGATGCGAGCACTTGCAGGGAAACCTGATGATGACTTAAGGGTTTGTCATCCTTTCTCCCATTTCCCTTGAGTTTCTATTAATTAGCTACTTGTATATGCTCAGTTGGTTTGCAGTAGAACATGTGAAAGGAAAAGGCAGCTTGTGACCTTGCAACTTTCTACTCCATATTTTCTTTCATTTTCCATGTCCTCTCCACAATCAAACTAATTATAATGGTAGATTTCCACTATTGACCTATTGATTTCACGAATAGGTAACTGGAAAAATCACCTATTGTGGCCATGAGTTTAAGGAATTTGTTCCTCAAAGAACATGTGCTTACATTAGCCAACATGATCTTCACTATGGTGAGATGACTGTCCGTGAGACAATGGATTTCTCGGGACGTTGCTTGGGGGTTGGAACCAGGTATGAGATGCTGGCAGAGTTGTCAAGGCGAGAGAAAGAAGCAGGTATAAAGCCAGATCCTGAGATTGACGCATTCATGAAAGCCACAGCCATGGTTGGCCAGGAAACCAGTTTGATCACAGACTATGTTCTCAAGGTCTGTTCTGTTTGTAAGAAACTTGAATATTTGTGCTCTTATACTAGTGACTATTCTAACATCTTGTGATTCTGTTACAGATACTTGGATTGGATATCTGTTCTGATATTATGGTGGGAGATGACATGAGAAGGGGCATCTCTGGTGGACAAAAGAAGCGTGTTACCACTGGTATGTGTGAATCACAGTCAAATTTTGGGAAGCATTTCATTAAATATAATGCTAACTTATGTTTTAACAAGATGTTTACGAATCATGTTGAGGTTTTTCAGCCGTTGGAACAGTCCCATACTTAGTGGTGTATGAAGTTCCTACTTTGTTCATCTGTATACCAAAAACATGCCTTAAAACCAAAAAACGTGTTAAAAGCAGTCCAACATATTCAAACTAACTTAAGCATGTTTTGGTGCGTTAAACATTTGTTTGATATTTGGTATAAACTTTCTTATAAGTGAAAGCCTTACTCATCCTTGTTTGGACTTGAAAACACAAATACATATGAATGTTCTAAATGGGACTGGCTGTACTGAATGCAGGGGAAATGTTGGTTGGACCGGCAAAAGCATTTTTCATGGATGAAATATCAACAGGACTGGACAGTTCCACCACTTTCCAGATTGTCAAGTTCATGAGGCAAATGGTTCACATTATGGATGTGACCATGGTCATATCTCTGTTGCAGCCTGCTCCTGAGACATTTGATCTTTTTGATGATGTTATCCTACTTTCGGATGGTCAGATTGTCTATCAAGGTCCACGTGAGAATGTGCTTGAGTTTTTTGAACACATGGGATTCAAATGCCCTGAAAGGAAAGGAATTGCAGACTTTCTGCAGGAAGTTACTTCCAAGAAAGATCAAGAACAATATTGGTTCAGAAAGAATCAACCTTATAGGTATGTTTCAGTGCCTGAGTTCGCAGGGGCCTTCAACGCTTTCCACATTGGACAACAACTTGTGCAAGAACTCAGAATTCCCTATGATAAGTCCAAAGCCCATCCTGCTGCACTAGTGAAAGATAAATATGGCATCTCCAACTGGGAACTCTTTAAGGCATGCTTCTCAAGGGAGTGGCTACTGATGAAGCGCAACTCTTTCGTGTACATATTCAAAACTGCCCAGATAACAATCATGGCATTTATTGCCCTGACTGTTTTTCTAAGAACCGAGATGAAATCTGGAACCATACCTGGCTCTGGCAAGTTTTTTGGAGCGCTGTTCTTCAGTCTGATTAATGTGATGTTTAATGGGATGGCAGAGCTTGCAATGACAATATTCAGGCTTCCTGTGTTTTTCAAACAGAGGGATTTCTTATTCTACCCAGCATGGGCTTTCGCTATGCCAATTTGGCTCCTCCGTATTCCCATTTCTATAGCGGAATCTGTGATATGGATCATTCTTACATATTACACTATTGGCTTTGCACCTGGTGCCAGTAGGTTAGTGCAAATTCACGTTCAGCTTCATTTCATTTCTTCAATGATCTTCTAAAAGTTGATCCAATGCTGACAAATCCCCATCATATTCAGGTTTTTCAAACAGCTTCTGGCTTTCTGTGGGGTCCATCAGATGGCTCTCTCTTTATTCCGTTTCATTGCAGCTCTTGGAAGGACACAAGTCGTTGCAAACACTCTTGGTACCTTCACCTTGTTGTTGGTTTTTATTCTTGGAGGTTTTATTGTTTCCAAAGGTAAGGAAATAAATAGTTTCTGGTTGTTACCAATACTGTTTTTGCTCAAATAAGTAGTTGAATATGCAACTCTTAAACAGGGCACTGCTGACTTCCCTTTTTTTCAAGATATTAGAATTAACTATTTTGGTTCTCATACTGCAGATGCCATCAAAGACTGGATGATCTGGGGCTACTATGCATCTCCCATGATGTACGGACAAAATGCCATTGCCATCAATGAGTTTCTTGCTGAGAGATGGAGCACTGTAAGATCATCTAATTCTTTGCAGTGAATCTCCAACATTTCAATTTTGAAAAGCTATCGTATGAGCTTAATTGTTTTCTTTACTTATTTGTTACTTTAATTTTTAACTGGCACAGCCCGTGAATAGCACTACAGTTGGAAAGATTGTTTTAGGTGACCGAGGCCTGTTTACAGACGAATATTGGTACTGGATTAGCGTTGCAGCACTTGCGGGATTTTCTCTTCTTTTCAATGTTCTCTTCATCCTTGCACTGACATATTTAAATCGTATGTTTTTAATGCCCCACTTGATGTTTTGCATTTATGCTGAGATAAATGGTTGCCCGTTACATATTTTAACTTCGTTATGTTAAATTCAATCTCAGCTCTGGGAGATTCAAAAGCTCTTATTACAGAGGAGGATAATGAAGATAAGAATAAGCAGCGAATGGCTTCAAATGCTCAAGGTTTGTCGTTTGTTTATTTTGCTTCTTGTGTAGACTCTTTGTTCTGTTTTTCTCGCTTGATGGCATACATGCTGCGGATTTGGGAAGTAAATCAAGTAATCCTAGGACCTAATAAGTAATAACTGTAGATAACATTCAGACAAGAAAACAAGTTCAAGGGAGTGTCATAGATAGATACGACATAAGCGAAGCTACAAGAATTGGATTTCTCACAAGGGAACTATGTATTGCATTTGCTATTCATTAGAAAAATATTATTATAAAATGCAAAACACAATACCTGGAGTTACTTGAGGCACTCCTGTAAGTGCTGACATGGGTTGGAATATTAACAAGCTTTCCAATGAAAATACTCATCCTTGAAACATCCTAATATTTGCAGTGTTCTTCAAGGGGGTAGCTAATTCATTTTATGCCCATGTGCCATTGAATAGCTTGCATGTAAATGGTAAACTTTTTCTATGTTATTGTTATGCTCACTCAATTTGTACCTACAATTACAGGTATTCAAATGGCTGTGAGAAATCCTGAAGGAAGCTCAATTGGTGCAGCAAACAATGAATCAAGAAGAGGAATGGTTTTGCCCTTCCAGCCACTCTCACTTGCATTCAACCATGTGAATTACTATGTGGATATGCCTGCTGTGAGTCTCTGTTAATGCAAGTTTATATAAAAAACCTACAGAAAAAGATGTCCAAGAATGAAAAACTGTGACAGTCAGAATTATATGCTCAAGTGTTCATTTAATTTGTTTATCTGGCATGAATTTATATGCTGTTAACTATAGGTCTTCAGTCCAAGAAACTTCTGCTAACTGGTAAATGCTGTTTTACATCAGGAGATGAGGACTCAAGGGGTTGAAGAAGACAGACTGCAACTGCTACGAGATGTTAGTGGTGCTTTCAGACCAGGGATTCTTACAGCATTAGTCGGTGTCAGTGGTGCTGGAAAGACCACCTTGATGGACGTGTTAGCTGGTAGAAAGACTGGTGGTTATATTGAAGGAAGCATAAGCATCTCGGGTTACCCAAAGAATCAAGAAACTTTCGCCCGAGTCAGTGGATACTGTGAACAAAATGATATTCATTCACCATTTGTCACTGTCTATGAATCTCTATTGTATTCTGCCTGGCTGCGTCTTGCTTCAGATGTGAAGACAGAAACACGAAAGGCATGTAACTGAATGAGAAAAATTATTTAATTTCTCTCATGCATACAAAAATTGAACATGGGAATTGTTGTTTGACATGTTTTGCTTACTGTAGATGTTTGTTGAGGAGGTCATGGAATTAGTTGAACTTAATCCCTTGAGGAATGCTTTAGTCGGACTTCCAGGAGTAGATGGTCTATCAACTGAACAGAGAAAGAGGCTCACCATTGCTGTTGAATTGGTTGCTAATCCCTCCATCATCTTTATGGATGAGCCTACATCAGGGCTTGATGCTAGAGCTGCTGCAATTGTCATGCGTACTGTGAGAAACACGGTGGATACAGGTCGAACTGTGGTCTGCACTATTCACCAACCAAGCATAGATATTTTTGAAGCTTTCGATGAGGTATGGTTCAATTGAATAGTTTCTGCATGAGTACATCACCCTCAGTACAATTTTTGAAATTACATTTTTTGTCTTGCAGCTGCTGTTGATGAAGAGAGGAGGACAAGTGATTTATGGTGGACCACTTGGCCACCATTCTCACAAGCTTGTTGAATATTTTGAGGTGAGTTTTCTTTTTGTCTATACGTGCTTGATGCCATACTGTCTTGCTATCAAATCATCTACATCCTTTCTGCTCCTATATCAAGTCAAACTTCTTGCTTGAAGTAAGCATAGTTTCTCAGACTTCAGCATTGAGATGCTCCCTCGAATAGTAAGGGAAATATAATCCCCTTGATGATGATCTCCATCCATCTTTTGAATTCTATGATATTATACAACTGTAAGTTTCTCCATGGATAATGGAGATCTATTTAGCATAAAATTCTGACTGCTATATCCATAAACATGGAGTCCTTGAATGTTTCCTTCGATCAGAAGCTGAAGTGTCCTCAAACATGTTCTATCATATCTAAAGTTTACTAAAAATTACAGATGTCGGGAATTCAAATTTTATTAATATCTAATTCCTCTTGAAGGCTGTCCCTGGCGTTACCAAGATTAAAGATGGTTACAATCCAGCTACCTGGATGTTGGAGGTCAGCGCTTCTGCAGTTGAGGCTCAACTTGACGTTGACTTTGCACAAATTTATGCCAATTCTGACCTCTATCGGTAATTGATAGACAAAATTGTGGCCTTGATGTTACTTTTGATCCCACAATCTCTTTTTACTAAACCTTTCTTGAATTTTCCTTTTCAGGAGAACTCAGGAGCTTATAAAGGAGCTAAGCACTCCTGCACCGGGTTCCAAAGATCTCTACTTCCCCACCCAATACTCCCAGTCCTTTATAACTCAATGCAAGGCTTGTTTCTGGAAACAACACTGGTCCTATTGGCGGAACTCACAGTACAACGCTATCAGATTCTTCATGACAATCGTCATTGGCATCATATTCGGTGTCATCTTCTGGAACAAAGGAGATCAGATGTAAGTCAAAAATATTCGTTTTTTCCATTACAAACTTCCAAAATGCCAGTGCTCAGATCTGCAGAAATTTTTTTTGCTTTTATAAACTGAAACTGATACTAACATGAACTGCATATGTATATATCGGAAACAGAAATAGACAGCAAGACCTGCTTAATCTGCTGGGAGCAACCTATTCAGCTGTCCTTTTCCTAGGAGCCACCAATGCTTCTGCAGTGCAATCTGTTGTATCAGTTGAGAGAACAGTTTTCTATCGTGAAAGAGCTGCAGGAATGTATTCAGAGTTGCCCTATGCATTTGCCCAGGTAAAAGATAGAATAGACTTCTGAATTTTTCAATAGATAAGCATTTGTGTGTATATCATTTATCTTACTTCCACCGAGTGATTTCTATGGGAACACTTCTAATGACTATCTGTTTTTTACGTTTCAGGTGGCCATAGAGACTATTTATGTTGCAATTCAGACATTTTTCTATGTGCTGCTTCTGTACTCAATGATTGGGTTCCACTGGACAACTGAGAAGTTCTTGTATTTCTATTACTTCATCTTTATGTGCTATACCTACTTCTCAATGTATGGAATGATGGTTGTCGCCCTGACTCCTGGCAGTCAGATTGCTGCTATTGTCATGTCCTTCTTTCTGAACTTCTGGAACTTGTTCGCAGGTTTCCTCATCCCCAGACCGGTATGTGGCATAAACCCTGAGAGTCATCTTCATAGTTATATTTGTACAGAAAACTGTTTAGTTTTGCCATTTTTTTGCTATGTTTGGGGTTGAGCGTGGGACTGCGATTATCCATAAAATAACGAGCAGCAATGACAAGAATCAGGAAGAATTTGATGAATAGTCTTTCCATAATGATGTAGAAGTTGTGCTTAACTTTTATGATATTGCTGCTTCCATCTTGGTCCACAGTTTTGTAAATGAACTTTTCGATAAAAGTTGCACAGCAGAATTAATACTTTTAAGCTGATTCGATGATTGTGGCCAAACTGCATGTCTTTTACTTGAAATCATATATTCAACATAATTTTAATGAAGATGCTCAAATGTTTTGCAGCTTATCCCAATTTGGTGGAGGTGGTACTACTGGGCTTCTCCAGTTGCATGGACAGTCTATGGTGTCTTCGCTTCTCAAGTGGGTGACCGAACAGGTAACCTCACGCTCACTGGTGGAGAGGTGGTGCCGGTGAACATTTTTCTTAAAAACAGTTTGGGTTTTGATCATGACTTCCTTATACCAGTAGTTGTTGCCCACGTTGGTTGGGTACTCCTCTTCTTCTTCATCTTTGCCTATGGCATCAAGTTCCTGAACTTCCAAAGAAGATGAGAAACTGCATTTCGCAATGGAGAATCTTTCAATAGCTAGATTTGTACACAGTACACGCAGTTTGTGTTAGTGAGAGGAGGAAAAAAAAACACCTGTTACCTCTCTGTTGTATTTTTCTATACATTTTTCGCCTGTAATTTTATTTTGCTTGATTTGTTGTTCATGGTTATGTAAAATTATTCTTTTGTATGAATTTTGTTGATGTGGTTATATATAATAGAGAGAACTCAGTTTCCATAAATACAAAGCTTGCTTCTCCATTTGTGGTTATATATAATAGCGTAAATACAAAGTTCTTGAATTTTATTGCTTCTCCATTTATGTGAAATCAGCCAATGGTTGTTCTAATCATCCACACAAACTCTTACCTCTGAGTATAGCCTCAAGCACTTCAATGGATACAACAACTCGGTCATCTGGATTATAGTTTCCTGTGGAACTGTTATGAATGATCACAACTGGGGGCCAAATAATGAGATCCTCCTTTACAGCTAAGGTTTCAGCATCAGACAGTATCTCACAAACCCCGGGACTGTTGGGGGCCGCTGCACTTTTCCATCCCATTAGTGCACAAAGTGCTTTGTGAAAACCCAAGTGCTGCGATCTGAACCCAACTTTCGGAGACGTGAAGGCATGCCTCACCAAGCTCTGTGTGTCTACAAACTCTTGGGAGTCACGGACAGGTAAGGCAAAAATCATAATGAGGGCTGGAATACAAAACAAAAAGCAAGTGGGATGAACTACAGAAGCATCACTTCTAGGACAATGGGTTGGAAATCAGAGATTAACAAAGGCTATAACTTCTCGTATCCACAATTCAAAGGCCCGTTATATTTTTTCAGACAGCAAATGTAGGCATGTCTCTAGATTGCAAATCATGCATTACCTAATGTCCAGTGCTATCTCATATATGACTAACATTCTCCAAAAATATCACAAAGTACAAAAGAAACTGGAACAATGTCAAAAAGATTACCGAAGGCCTCTAGATAGCCTAGAAAATAAGAAAGAATAGGACTAATGAAGTTAATAAAGCATTCAGGCTAAACAAAACTAAAATCCCAAGTAGGAATATTCACCATGCACGACTGGAGAAAATCAAGAGGAGGTTTTGGATGTTGTGGGAGGAGGGGGCAGATAGAGAGAAGTGCAAATGATATTCTCGTCATTAGCAATTGCCAAAGACATTTTCTTTCAAGAAATGAGCTTTGTGGGAAGCAAGGTTCATGGTATCGGCCGACACCAATACGAGTCGACCGAGTCATATCCAATTCGGTACCTTACGAGCCAATAGCATTGGTTGTTACGCTTAAACCTTGAGTCTCGCGTAACAAGTCTTTGAGTCAACCCCCAGTCGCAAGCTATCGTCACCGAATCCGCCAACAACATTATGTGACGTCACGATATATCCTAAATCTCTTGTATTGTTCCACTACTTCTTTTGGGAGTGATAACGTTCCGCAACTCTAGTACCGATGCATCTTAGAGTGCTCTGAGTCGATGGCTAATACCATAATCCTTAATCGTTCATCCACAAAATGTTAGTGAAGGTAGCTCCAACACTCCAACAAACAAATAGAATCACTAATCAGAAGCATCAAACAAGCAGGAGAACAAGCACAACCTTCCCAGCAACTGAAGATATCTGAGAATATCTGTCCAAGCAAGAACATCATAAAATTCCAGCCACAGGCTACGAAACACCAACTCTGGTAACCAATGGAGCTCAGCAATTTAAAACCGCAATAGGCACCTGGGAAGTTTAGGCAAAGAAAAAAATTGCGAAAGAAAGCTGTTTTGTTCATTTAACAGTTGGCCAAGGGTTACTAGTTTGAATGAAGAAATTAAAACGAAAACTTCATTATGCATCCCAATAATTTGCTTTATCATTTCACCTTCCCTCAGCCCGCCCTGTTTGGCCCCAACCCACCATTGCCACCCTGTCGCCTACACCACCATCCTGCCAAGACCACCACCACTACCATGATACCCTTGCCACCCTTCCTCATGGTTCATAGTATCGGCCGACACAATACAACTCGGCCCAATCGTATCCGACTCGATACATTTTGTTCTGACAGAGTTCTATTCCTTGTAAACCACTACTCTCACGTGAGATAATCCTGAATTGGCCAGGTCATAGTCTTCAAATCAGCTGATATTGTTCTACGATGCCAAAACCGATGTGTCGTACTATCCTTCAAGTTGATGCTCGACATCACGATCTTGAACCATGACCCTTCTTTTCCTTTTCCCCACGATTAAGCATAAAGCGGAATTAGCTTTCTCCCTTGGACTTCTTCCTCTCATCTTATCAATCCTTCTAACCAATGTTCTACGAGTATTGTAAATAATTTCAATTTTTACTCCAAAAAAAAAAACTTAAGTTCATCCCACATCCGCTGGGCAATTGGCAGCTGCCAACCATAAGAAGAGTATTGGAAACATAACAAAAAATAATTGGAGTATGTGCCAAGCTGCTGCCAGGAAGCTTCCACATCTTCTGTTGCAGTACAGAGAGCTTGGAAAGTTTTAGCCATTAGTTTCTTCACCAACTTCCCATTCCATGGGAATAATCCACTCCGTATACTCCCCAAATAAAAAATACTCAGTGAACCTCAAAGCTTCCCAAACTGCAGGCAGCTAGAACTCTAATTTAATACAAACCTTAGCTGGGTAACTTATCATGTAACGAATGAAGCAAAATCTGTTAAAGGGTGCTTACTCGATTGCAGCACAAAGAGTAAGAATAAATGCAATCAAACAATGTCAGAAAAAATTGCTCCATCTATGAAAACATGCCGTGATGTAGAAGACAGACCTGCCACATATGCTGCACCTTAAACTACCAGCTTTTCCTTGCTCCATTAGTCTTCTCCTTTGACCAATATTCTCGTTCAACTGCTTCACAAAAATGGAAAAAGGCACTATGCACCAGATGCTTAAAGTCAGAGTTTTCAGGTGGCTCAGTTTTTGCAGGAGTGGCATTACCTTCAGAGGGGTCACCCCCTTGATCATGAAGACTTCCATCAGAACCATCTCGAATTCTTGGCAACTTGTAAGGTTCAAAATTATTTAGCCAAGGGAGAGGACGATGAACCTTCGGAGGAGGGGGTCCCAACCGTTTCTTCACTGATTGTTTGGTCTTTTTCACTAAAAAAGATGTGAAACATGAACCTTTGGAGGACCTGGTCCCAAGCGCTTTTTTATATCTCTACCTATGGATTTGTGGGATTTGCTTAGATGCCGTGGCATAGATACCGACAGATTTCCGTGGTTAGAAATCATTTGAGTGGCCATCTCATTAGATGTCCTTATTGGAAGTGATTCCCCTAATGGTGTTGAAGAACCAAAACAAGAAAGAGCAAATCATGGCAAGCTGTCATTTGATCACATTTTAATTGCAGAGCACAAGCCTTCTGCTATGGACATACACAAGTCCTCCTTAAATCACTCGCTAGTGACCCATAAACATAGTCTGTAATATTTATTTCCTCCTTTCTTGCTATTTACCCCTTGTAATTGATAGCAGCAATATATATCTATATAATAAAGTAGAACGATTTTGAATTTTGGAGACAAAGAACGGCTCAGATTGTTTCGTAACCAAAAAAGTCATTATCAAACGAACGGCGTTATCCCAAACTGTCTCAAGCTATTGACGTCTCAGATCGTTTCGATCCGACGTACCACATTAGCTATTGAAATATTTTTGCAGCTCAAAAAAATTAGTTTCCAAAATTGACATCCCTACATTAAATTCGCCAACCCAATTAAATCCGACAATTAAAAGATCTCTCATTCCTCAACTCTGTCTCTCTCTCCCTAAAATACAGATTACAACACTTATCATTATTTTCCTGATTTTATTTCCTATGTTAAGGGATCAGTTTCTATACTGAGACATTGATTGTATCTCACACTTTCATCTTTTATGATTCTCTTTCCAAACTGAGACACATGTCTCCCCAAAATTCTATCTTAATCAAGTTTTTATAATTTTTATAGTTAAAAATAATTTTTCTATAATAAAAATTACAATTGATAAAATCAATGTCAAAATCTTATCCATTTCTAATTCATCTACTATCATATGTCATATATAACGTCGTCCGACCGCTTCTTACACGCCATATTTCATATATAAAATTTAAAATTATTTGATAAAATTTAATATTAATTGAATAAATTTGATCTTAATTTTGATAAATTTAAATATTAATTTAGTATTAATTTGATTGAATTTAATGTTAATTGAATAAATTTGAATGTTGTTTTAATAAAATTAAATGTTCATTTGGTGTTAAATTAAAAAAATGACATTAATTTGATAAGGTTAAATTTTAAATTAATGGAATTTAATATTCTATTTAATAAATTAAATAGTTTAATTTAATAAAATTGAATGTCAATTTGATGTTGATTTGATAAAAATAAATAATAACTTAATATTAAATTAAAGAAATAATATTAATTTGATGAAATGAAATATTAAATTAATATAACTAAATGCTAATTTGATCAATTTTGTGTTGATTTGATGAGATGAAATGTTAATTTAGTTTAAATTAAATAAATAAAATTAATTTGATAAAATTGAATATTAAATTGATCAAAATAAAGACTAATATAATAGAACTAAAAGGGAGTGCATTGAAATTTCAGAATCAAGAGAAGGTGTTGTTAAATTTAGGTCTATTTACAGGGGTGTTGTTAAATTTAGGTCTATTTATAAGGGGTGTGGATAAAATTTACCCTATAAAACACTCGGGGATATTTTTATAAATCAATCATTGCCATTAACGGTGTAACCCGACAATCATTAATAGAGAGTGACAGTGAAATATCAAAATTGGAAGGATGTGTCATTGAATTTAGACATAATTACAACGGATCTGGATGATATTTTCTCTTAAAACACATAAGAAGTTGAATTTTATCCCCTATACATTTCCCACTAAAAAACCATCACATCACTCATTTCTATCATATGCTAAACCATTTAATATTTGATTAATTTGTAATTTAACATAATTTTTATTTTATATATTATCCATACACGATAGGATAGATCTGTTAAAAAAAGTTATCGAATTACTTATTTTGAGAAAAATTTGTCAACATTTTTAGGAAAATAATGGGTAAAAATAAATTTTGAATGATTTAATCAAATAAATGAAAGAAAGAAAAATTATTATTTAATATAGTGATATCGATTTTTTAGGACTCGAATTTTTTGTTCTATCGTGCCTTCAGGCACGGGTTATGACTAGTATATAATAAAGTAGAACGAATTTGAATTTTAGAAACAAAAAGTGGTCTAGATCGTTTTGTGACAAAAAAAAACATCATCTAACGTATGACGTTATTCCAAACTGTCTCGAGCTATTGACGTCTCAGATCGTTTTGATCCGACGTACCACATTAACTCTTTTTAAATATTTTTGCTACTCAAAATTTATAGTTTCCAAAATTTATATTCCAAAATTTAATTCTCCCAAATCTTTTACTTAAATCAAGCAAATCTCTCTCTCTCTCTCTCTCTCTCTCATTCTTCTGTATCTCTCTGTCACGCTCAATTCAGGCAAAAAATATCAATTTTCTACAATATTTTCGTTTGTATCTCTCTCTGTATCTCATGAAAATATTAGATAATGTCTGATTCAAGCAAATAGTATATCTCTCTATAGATAGATAGTATATATCACAAGAGAGATAGTATATTACAAAAATATTCATCTGTATCTCTCTCTGAAGGAAAATTAGGTAATAAATATTAGATAGATAGTATATATTACGAAAATATTCTTCTGTATCTCTCTCTTTCATTCAAGCAATACTACAAATATGAATCATACAAATTCAATAGTCAATTTTGTTTTTTCCATAATCAATAAAAAAAAAGTATAACTTGCAAAAAATCTAATTTAACAAAGAAAATATGCTAACATGTAAAATATAACAATATTAAATTCAAGTTATTAGGCAACTCAGATATCAAGAGATATATTAAAGAAAATATGCTTAACATTTAAAATATACAAAATTAAATTCATATACAAATACGAATCATACAAATTTAATATTTAGTGAACAACACAAAACAACAATATTTACTAAATAATCCAAATCTAAATACCCGAGAAAAATGATACAAAATTACAAGCAAGAGAAACGATACAAAATTATAAGTAATACTATGAACACGAATCATATAAATTCAATATTTAGTGAACAACACGAAACAACAATCTTTACTAAATAATCCAATGCTAAATAACGTTTACTTTAAGAAAATATATTAAGAATATAAATAACCGAGAATAATGATATAAAATTAAAAGCACTACTATAAACTCGAATTATACAAATTCAATAGTCAGGTCGTATCTTTTGAAAGTCGGTTGAATTTCTTATAATTATATTTGGTCATTTGACAACATCTGCAGACTTAGTTTATTTGTAGGAGTATTTTTTTAATTTTCATTCTATTTGTTATGAATTCTGTTATTATTTTGATTATGAATGTTAAAATCGTGGATTTTGAATCAAAAACAGAACATTGAATACTGTCGACTGATAAAAATTTTCAGATGTTTGAATTATTATGTTTCAACAGTTATAACATAATTTTCGTGGTGTAACAATTTAATGTGGAAATATATGATATGTATGTAGGTTGATGTTATAAAAAATATTAGATGACTCATTTTGTTCGTCGTTTACTACAATGTTGTATTTTACTTTACATTTATGTATAGACAAATATTTGTAAATAATTTATGAGTAATACCGTGCCTTCAGGCACGGGTAATTACTAGTATATATATATATATGAGACAATGAACAACTGTCACATTAAGGAGAGTACAACACAAAAACACTATCTGTGATTTACTTTCTACATGGTATCAGAGCCACAAGGCTAACCCCACTGAATTTCGATCCGTCTCAAAAAAAATGGCTACTGCCTCCATCAATGTAGGAAACTTCGTCACTCTTTGTTTGAAGCAGGACAATTACCCTTAATGGCGTGAGCAAGTGCTTGGATTGGCCGAGAGCCAAGACATTGTGGGGCTCCTCACTGGTGAAACCCCCATGCCAGCTCCGCTCGTCTCTAGTTCTGAAGCATCTAATGATGGACTCAAAGAGACCAATCCAGATTATGTGAAGTGGAAAAAATCAGACTGCCTATTGTGAGGTTGGATAATCGGGACTCTCACAGAGGAGGCTATTGGCTTAGTAATTGGTCTTGAGACCTCTGCTAAGGTGTGGACAGCTCTCAAAGAAGCCTATGCACAAGCTTCACAGGAGCGTGAGTTTCAACTTCAACAACAACTTACGTATATGCGAAAGGATTCCTCCACTTCTCTTAATGATTATCTATGACAATTTAAAAGTATTTGTGACAATTTGGTTGCGATCGGAAGCCCAGTGAGTGACAAAACAAAGGTATTTTCCCTTCTTAATAGCCTTGGTGCTAAGTATGAGTCATTCACAACTTTCATGCTCAAGCTGCCTATGCCCTCTTACGGCGAGGTCATCCCTTTCCTCCAAAGTTATGAGACTTGTATGTTGTATCAACCTTCATGCTGATTCTAGCACCTATGTTGCATTTTTTGGACACAAAACTAAGGCTTCCAACTAGACCAACCAGCGAGGTGGAGGACGTCCCAATCACAACGGTTTTTCCTCTAAAGGCAAGGGATTCCATCATAAGAACCAAAACAATCATGTTGTGTCTTCTACAAATCAGTCTGCTGGTCCTCTGCAGACTCAAAACAAAAAACGCAATCGAGATGGTAGCTGCCAAATTTGTGGCAAGGGGGGGATGAAGCATTAAAGTGTTGGTACCGATTTGACAATGCCTATCAGCCCAACGATGTGCTTCAGGCCCTGGCTGCGTTAACTCTCAACAGTGGGGCAGAAGATCAAGAGTGGACAATGGACACAGGAGCTTCGGCGCACATGACATCCAACCCATGTATTCTAAAAAATTTAAGACCTTATACTGGCTTGGATCATGTTATGGTAGGTAATGGTCATCTTTTGCCAATTAGGCATGTTGGAGAAACAATGATAGGAAATAACTTGCACACTATTAAACTTGATAATGTTTTATTAGTACACCCGATCTTGAAAAGAACCTCTTATCAGTTGGACAATTAACTACTGATTACCCACTTAATTGTGAGTTTTTTGGAGTTGGTTTCACTATAAAGGACAGGGCCACGAATCAAATACTACTTCGAAAACACAAACGAGGTAACCTTTACTTCATCTCAACCAAGCCTGAAGCCCACTTCTCAGTGCGATTTCAAGCTGTGAACAATGATGTTTGGCATCAGAGGCTAGGCCATCCACAGGCAGCTGCCGTGTCCAATCTACAATCCCGTGGGCTAATCAAAGTTCTCGGCAAAAATAAAATCACATCTATATGTGAAAGTTGTCAAATGGGCAAATTCAGTCGCCTTCCTTTTCTCAGTTCTTCAAATAAAAATTATTGTTTACTTGAAAAAATACATTGTGATCTTTGGGGTCCAGCCCCTATCAATTTTATTGACAAGTTCTCTTATTATGCTATCTTAGTTGATGAATCTACTCGATATATATGGTTTATTCCCTTGAAATGCAAGTTTGAATTTTTTACTTCTTTTTTGTTTATTTGTTAAATTTCTTGACCGTCAATTTTCGAAAAAAATCAAGATTTTTCAATCCGATGGCGGTGGCGATTTGCTACCAATGCTTTGAAGAATTATTTGCAGGAACAACACCAAGTCTCATGTCCTCGCACACCAAAGCAAAATGGCATTGCCCAACGTCGCCACCGAACAATTCATGAATTGGGGCTTACTATGTTGTTTCATAGTAGTATGCCTAAACGTTTTTGGGTAGAGGCCTTCTCCATGGCAGTATTTTTTATCAACCGCATTCCTTCTGTTACGCTTGACAATGAAACACCCTTCTTTAAGCTCAATGGTCGGCATCCAGACTATAACTCTTTAAGGGTGATTGGATCAAATTTTTTTCCATATATCTGGAATGCTCAAACCACCAAATTTGACCCCAAGTCCCTGCCATGTGTGTTCATGGGTTATAGCAATAGATTCAAAGGCTATAAATGCTTTTATCCCCCCACTAGATGCATGTATGTGTCAAAGCATATAGTTTTTGATGAAGGGAATTTTCCTTTTCAAAATCCAGCAAGTTTACATTCACCTTTAGCATCTCCTAAGGTGATATCGACCTTCTCGGAGTGGTTAGAATCACGGCCTACCATTACCACCATCAACACCTCACACACCACTAATATTTCAGATACACCCAATATCTCAGTGTTGCAGGATACTCATGATACAACCATGTCTTCTATGCTGCCAGTAATTCCCGAACAACCAGATCATGACACTGCTGTCAACATCGACTACCATTCAACACCTATCATATCCCCCACCGTGCTCGAAACTGAGGAGCAGTCTCTACCTTTTGAGCCAACGAGTGCCTTTATTAGAGTCTCACCCCAGAAACTAAAACATTATTTTTTTGGGAGGGGGGCAATGGGCCACTAACTAGCCAAAAATTAAAAATAAGCTAGGACCGTTGTAAACATTTTCAAAAATCAAGGGGGTAAATGTATTAAAATAACCAAACTATCATCCCTTAATAATACATAACTAAAGGGATTCAAAAACTCAGGAGGGGCAAGTGCCCACCCTCCTCCCTATGTGGCTCTGCCCTTGCTTGGTCCCTTGTTCCTCGCCAACCTGATATGCATGTTATCGGCTGCAAATGGGTTTTCAAAGCGAAACTCATTGCCGATAGGTCCCTAAATCGCTTAAAGGCACGTTTGGTGGCCAAAGGTTACCATCAAATGGATGACGGTGATTACGTTGAAACATTTTCTCTAGTAATAAAACCAGGTACAATTTGTACAGTTCTTACCTTGGCTTTAGTTTGAAAATGGAAGATTCGACAATTAGACGTCAAAAATGCCTTTTTTCATGGTTTTCTAAATGAATCCGTGTTCATGGAACAACCACCTGGCTTTGTCGATATATCTTTCCCCAATCATGTTTGCAAACTAAATAAAGCCCTTTATGGTTTAAAACAAGCTCCTAGAGCATGGTTTGATAGATTCAGTAGCTTTATAATCGCCTTTGGATTCTTTTGTAGCATGTCCGATCCATCCCTTTTTATTTGTCATTTCAATCGTGGCTCCTTAATTTTATTACTATATGTTGACGATATAATTTTAACGGCTTCAAATACCTGCTTACTAGAAGAATTTATTAATGCACTCCATCTTGAGTTTGCTATGAAGGATTTAGGTCCTTTACATTATTTTCTTGGTATTCAGGTGTCTCCTACTCCTGATGGTTTAGTGTTATCTCAGTACAAATATGCTCTAGATATTATCAAACGTGCACAGATGAAAGATTGCAAGCCGATTACAACACCAATGACTCAAAAAACGAAGAACTTTGTGAGCTCAGTTCCTTTCTCTGACCAAGCACATTACCGTAGCATTGTGAGTGCCCTTCAATACCTCACCTTGACACGGCCTGATTTAGCATTCAGTGTCAATTTTGTGTCCCAATTCATGCATAGCCCTACCGAGGATCACTACCGGATGGTCAAGTGCATTCTCTGTTATATTCAGGGTACGACTGATCTAGGCGTCCAACTACGATCCAATTCCACACTCGATTTATGTGCATTTGCGGATGCCGACTGGGCTGGATGTCTGGAGACTCGGCACTCCACCACTAGATTTTGCACCTTTTTGGGTAGTAATTGCATTTCCCCGGAGTCCAAAAAAACAAAATACAGTCTCTCGATCAAGCACTGAAGCTGAATACAGCTCAATGGCTCACACCGCAGCAGAACTAACATGGCTTGCCTCCATTCTTTGCGACCTTGGTGTTCGGCTGGACAAAACTCTTGTTCTCTTCTGTGATAACTTAAGTGCTCTCTACATGACTGTCAATCTGGTGTTCCATGCCCGTAGCAAACATATTGAGATTGACTATCACTATGTCTGAGAACGTGTTGCTCTTGGCCTCCTTCAAACTCGGCATGTTTCATCTTTTCACCAACTAGCTGTATCTTCACCAAGCCTTTCTCCCAGTTAAATCTTCAACGACTTCGTGCCAAATTGCACCTCACCAATCAGCTCAGTTTGCGGGGGCATATTGGAAGTGATTTCCCTAATGGTGCTGAAGAACCAAAACAAGAAAGAGCAAATCATGGCAAGCTGTCATTTGATCACATTTTAATTGTAGAGCACAAGCCTTCTGCTATGGACATACACAAGTCTTCCTGAAATCACTCCCAATGGCTAGTGACCCATAAACATAGTCTGTGATATTTCTTTCCTCCTTTCTTGCTATTTACCCTTTGTAATTGATAGCAGCAATATCTATATAATAAATTACAATACAATTCAAATCTCAAAAGATAAACAAAATGATTTTTGTTTTTCGCGGTTGAGATCTCTTTAAATTTTATTTTAAAGTTAATCTGACGGTTTATATTAACCTCCAAATTTAATAGGGAAAATGGACACCTAAGGGTGTGTTTTGGGTAATTTTTTAAAAATGTTTTTAGGATTTACAACTTCTCATAAATACGTTAAAAAAAAGTAATGTTTGGAACTGTTCCACTACCACCATTACCACTACCACCACCACCACCACCCTCACCGCTCTACCACCATCACCACCACCCCACCACCATCACCATCACCACTATCACTACTATCGTCATCCCACCATCACTACCACCACCGTTGCCACCACACCACCACCTCTACCACACTTACCGCCCCCCCACCACAACCACACCTACCGCCCCACCACCACCACCACACCTACTGCCTCATCACCACCATCACCACTACCACCACCCCAATCACCCCACTACCACCATCACCACCGCTACCTCCACCCTACCACCACCACTACCCCCACCGCTGCCACCCCACCACCACCGCTGTTGCAGCCACCACCACTGTCGCCACCCCACCATAGCCCCACCACCATCGCTGCTGCCACCTTACCACCACCGCCACTGTCCCACCATCACCCGTACCACCACCATTATCATTGCCACCCATGGCTGCCACCATCACAATCGGTCGTTGTCTCCCACCACCACCACTGCTGCCCCATTACAATCGATGTTTAAATTCATTTCTCTCTCCTCTATCTTTGTAATTTAATTTTGAGTGTGAATACAAATATACTTATTGTTGACTTTTTTTTTTTTTATTACTCCGTGCTTTCATGCACGAAAAATAACTAGTATATCTGTATAATAAAGTAAAGCTGAGTTTAAATTTTGGAGACAAAGAGAGGTTCAGATCGTTTTGAGACAAAACATAAACACATTCAACGGACAATGTAATCCCAACATAAAAGACGGTTTAGATCATCTCATAAATACAGATCCGACGGTTTATAGTGAGTACTGAATTTTATTTTCCCGCCCAATAACATTTCCTGACTCACGTCTCTCTCCCCCCTCCGAAATCTCTCAAATCTTTCCCAATCCCATCCAAAACCCAAATTCCACCCATTTTAACTGCACACACACGACACCCCCAAGCGCTCTAGTCCAAGCCAAACACTTTTTCTCTCTCCTCTATAGATAAAGACCCAACTCAGCCCCTTATTTCCTTCTCTCTCACTCTCTCTCCCGCACCCCCCCGTGTATCTCTGTCTCTCTTTTCCAGAAGACCACTCTCCTACCTCTCACTCAATCCACCGCCGTTCAACAAATGGTCGATGACAAACAGCCCAGGTACCTCTCTCTATCTCTCTCTCTCTCTCTCTTTATCGCTCCTCTTCGCACTCTCTCTGTCTCACATAGCACGCGCACACACACACCACATAGCGCGCACAGACACATACACATCGCACATACACAACTAACACCAGTCGCAAATAACCACGCACAAACACACAACACAGCATTCAAGACCCACACACACATCCACAGAGGCGCGCACAGATATCACACACACATATACACAGACGCATACATTCACACAGTTGAGCACACATTTTTTGGTGTCAATTTCAGATTTGGTGTTAATTTGGGTGTTAATTTTTCATGAAATTGAAATTAGGTGTTAATTTTTCATGAAATTGAATATTACAGTTAGTTTGATTCATAATGGGTGTTAATTTCGTGAAATAGAGTTTGTAGATGTTGAGTTGAAATTAAATGTTAGTTTCTTTCAATCAAATTGGACGTTGGGTGTTAATCTCATAATTTAATGAAATATTAGGGTTTTTATCGAATGTAAGGGTTTGAAAGTAAATGTTAGGTTTATTTTGATAGAAATTGAGGGTTAATTTTGAAATTGGATGTTGAGTTGACAGGTTATTGAGTGGTAATGTAAATTGTCATACCTTTTTTCTCTCATTTCTTGGTGTTAATGTTAGGGTTTTGTTCCCATACTTTTAGAGTTTGTTCTGTGCTCTTTCTCTCTTTGTTGATTTCAAGACTAACCATAGACAATCACACACGCCAAATGAGTCGAAACACATTACTCTCCATTGTAGGAAATGTGTTGTTAAGCTGTAGGTAGTGCTAATTCTTCTTTCTTTTGTTTTTTCCCCCTTCAGAATATTGACCAGGAGGTTGTGTATGAGTTTGTATCAAACCTGAAGTAGGGCACTTTTAACTTTGTACATATGATTTGATTGGTTATTGCTAATAAGAAGTATTTTTTTTTCTGCAACTGAAAGTTTTTGATTTTGGTGTAGTACATTTTATTGACTGAATATCACTGTTAAACTCTCTTTTTGGTCACTATGGGCGTGAAACACAATTTATGTCATTGGTGGTGTAATCTTGAACTTCACTGTTTCTTTTGCCTTGGGTCATTCTTTGTGTTACTGTCAATCTAGCGTGTGACAAATATTTTGACTATATGGTTGATGTTTTTGAATGTGGTTTTCATATGTTGTTATGTATATATGTGCATCTTTATATGAATTGCTGCAATGTCTAGGGTTTTCATACGTTGTCGCATTACTCTTGAAATTCTATCTACTTCAGCATTTGTGTTTTAATTATTGCCTGACATGTTATGAATTGAGATTTTTTTATGAACTACTAAAGTGCATTTGAAGGTCAGGTTGTTTCTTTTAATTTAAATTTCATTTTGTTCATCTTTCTTGGTTTTTTATTGTGTGTTCTACTTATCGTTTTTCCGATACTTTAGAATTCTGCAGAAGGGTAATAAGTGACTCATTAAATATCCATTTTTTTTATATTGCTTAAGGTTGGGGGAGTGAATAAGGGTGTAATTCTAGGATGGGATCGTGACATGATATTGGTGTGTTTTGGGTTGTTCTTTCTTTGACCCTGCCTATCAATTACGAACCTTTAAATTCTTTGTGAATTAAATTCATTTTTCTTTATTTTTAGAAACTTTATTGGTTTTTTGTGTTCTACTTATCGCTTTTTCAGTATTTTAAGAATTTTGGAGAAGGGTAATAGATTACTCATTAAATTCCCTCTTTCTTTTAAAAAAAAAATTTTGGAGGAGAATTTTTTAATCGCATGAAATTGGATGTTGACTTGATTGTTGGGTGTTAGTTTTATGAAATAGGGTTTTGGTGTTTATTTTGATGAAATTAGAAGTTGAGTTTATGAAATTTGTAGGCTAATTGAGTTTTTTTTTAAAAATATTGATTTTTATTAAAATTGTTGTTAATTATATTTAATTTATGAAATTGAGCGTGTAGTCACCCCTGTTGAAACCCCAGACCACCGAAAAATGGACGACATAACTATTTCTACAAACATAAATTGATTGCTTATTTAATTCTTTCCAAACATTTATATTCAACACTACACATGCAATCAGAACACACGCAAAGAGAAGAAGACAGAACACACACCAACACACAAAGAGCACAACCACCCACAGTCTAGCACACACACACCACACGCACCACACACACACACATCACACACTCACAACACGCACACACAATCACACACTCTTACACAAACACACCACACACAGAATGGTGGTGTGAAAGTAAGTATAGTGTTTTATCAAGTATACAAATTTTGTACCGAAATTGATATTTTTTGTGATATTATTTTTAAAAGAAATTCTATCAATTTTTTTTTAAGTAGTGTGCTCAAATTGATTTCAAATATTAAGTCAAATCGTATAGGGTCTTTAGACACGGATTATTGCTAGTGTATATATATACGAGACAATGGACAATTCTCACACTAAAGAGAGTACAACATACAACACATTATCTGTTCTTTACTTTCTACAGTCCTTCCAATCTTCGCATATTGGCACTGGCTCACTCTTGACTTCTTTGACAAAAAGAAATCTTCGCCATTCCCCTGATCATGGATCATAAGAGCATTCTTCCGGTAGCTTTCAAAATTTTGCTTTGTATTCTTATCCATGGCATACTTTCTTTTAAGCATCTTCTCAGATACTTGAAAGCCCAGTTCCCCTGCATTCGACCTGCGCTGGGAGCTACCATCAAAGCCCTCCAAGTATGGATCAAACTCTGCCCTTGGTAACACCTTCAATTCTTCTTCATGAGACCAAGGACCATCATCTGTCTCATAATGATGAACTTCTCCCAAGAGAAGGCTTCCATGGTCCTGACATACTTCTCTTTCATACTCAAGGTGAGTATTTATAGTACCCAGGGCGGCCCAACGGTATGGGAAAAAAAAAAAGTACGAGTTTTAGGACTCAAATTTTTAGAAGGGCCCAAAATTTTAGGTACATCACTAGCTTACAAAAAAAATTAAATTCAATCAAAATTTTTATTGTAATAATTTAGGTCTATAATCCAATCCATAACATTAAAAACTTAGAAATAAAAAAAATAAAAAAGGGAAATACTATGTATCCCAAATTTGTAACCCAAATTTGCATCCCAAATAAAAGGGGACCGTTGGATGAGTGGATCTCATTTAAAAAAGTTGATGGGACCCACTCATCCAACAGTTCCCATTCATTTGGGATGCAAATTTGTGTTGCACATTTGTGATGCATAACATTGCTCAATAAAAAAATACTCAAAAGTCAACTCATATTTATTCTCATCCTCTCTCCGGTAATAAAAAAAACAAAAGTTGAAATTATACACTCTCTCTCTTTATATGGTAAAAAACAAAAACAAAAGTTGAAATCTCTTTCTCGACAACATTAATACATCTTTTTTTTTGTCTCCTCTCACATAAAAAATTAAAAATAAATTATTTTTTTTAAAAAAAATAATACTAAAAATAAAAAAATCTCAATTTAATATTTTTACTTTAAACCTTCTATTGCTTGAGCCGCCCCTTCTAGTACCCAAGACTTCCTCATCATGCTTTCTCTTGTGTAAGGGTCCACTTACATCGTCATGGTCTAGAATTGGCTGCTGTTAATTTTGGTGGCATCTTCGTAGAAGCAAGCATGGTTTTCTAGTGTGTCTCTTTATTCTTTTATTAACATGTGAGACTTTGGATTTTAAAAACTAAGGAAATATTCACAATAAGCGCGGTGACATTTACCATGAAGGGTGTAATTAGGGTAGGTTACTGGGACCAATTCATTCGGAGAAATCACGAGCTAACTCTAAGAGATTAATCTCATTAAACTATTAAATTCGAGTATTGATTGCATTTAAACTTGTGAACGCAGAGTATATGCTTTTTCGAGTTAAAATTTGATTCAAAGGTTGTAAAACTTGATCTAGAGAATTCGACGTCAATCACAAGTTATGCTCGAATTTAAATCATGATTTTAAGTTTTTTTTTTTCTGCCCAACCCTAATACTAATATTCTCTACCCAAATAATAGATATTTTAATCTAAACCCAAAATGGGTACGAATTACACTAATATAAATAAGTTGTTTTGTATATGAGTAATTAGTAAGTCGTGAGCCTTCCATAAAAAAAATCAATTATGAAAAGTTTTACACATAAAAATAAACACACAAAATACATATAAAACAATATTTGTTCCACTTGATATTTTTTTTAATAAGCAATGATAAGTTACACAACAAGGACCGGGGAGGGGATCTCAGGAGGGAGTTTGAAGCAACGACTTCAACTCAATAAACATTTCGGATCGAATAAAAATTGGGTTAAGATTTTTTAATCAAACTATAACTCGAGTATCAAAATTCCTGCTTGAGTACTAAATAATTTTGGATTGAACACTCGGAATTCATAATTTCCAAAAACCTTAAAAACCACGAACATAACTAAGTAAATAAAAAATAAAAAATTTGAAGCAAAACTCCTAAACCAAAAATCCTAAAAACCACCTAGATTAATAAGTAAATAAGAAAATCAGTTGATTGGAGTTGTCAAGAGAGAGAAAGCCCACGCAGTCCACCCCTATCCAACGTTGCATGAGAGTTACTAGAAGCGGTTGAATAGAAGCTTCTTCTACTTGTTTTTAAATTGGTCATCAAAATACCACTACAGACTTTTGTGTGGGGAAACAACGGTTCGCACTTCGCAGCCTCGATTTGTCCAGTCTCTACAGAGAGAGAGGAATATTCAGAGAAGGAAAATGAACCTTCTCAGCCACCTCCTCCAACTCCTCTCTATATATTCCCTTCACCAATCTCCTCCAAGAAAATATAGACCCACGGGTTTTCTTTCTCCTTTCACCAAAGTCTTTGATGGAGAAACTGCAAGAGAAAATCATTCTGGGTTCATTATATTAAGGGAAGAAAAAGTCATAACCATTGTCATTCTTTCATTATTTTCAACAATCTACTGGTCTGCGTGCTTTGTTGATACTTTCTGGAGCGGGAATTCAAAGCAGTGTGGTGGCCATATAGTATATCCTAACAAGTCCACATAGTGTTTGATATATTGTCTGAGAGAGAATTCATATCAACTGAAGGACTGGTGAACAGAGGAGGTTGAAAATGGCGGCGGCGCTGGTGGCGGGGGATGATTTGGCGAGGAGTTCGGCTAGGAGTAGTAGGAGTTGGCGGTCGCAGAGTATACGGGACATTTGGCAGGGACCGCCGGATGTTTTCATGAGGAATAGTACGCAGAGGCAGGTGGTGGATGATGAAGAGGAGCTGAAATGGGCCGCCATAGAGAGGCTGCCCACGTACGATAGGATGAGGAAGGGGATGCTGAGGCAGGTGATGAGTAATGGGAGGGTTGTTCATGATGAGATTGATGTTGCTAACCTTGGTGATCAGGATAAGAAGCAGTTACTGGAGAGCATTCTCAAGGTTGTTGAGAATGATAATGAGAAGTTCCTCCAAAGGCTTAGAAATCGGACTGATAGGTAAGCCTTTCTTGTCTCTTTTAGATTTCTGTTTTTGTTTTGAACGATTCTGTTTGATTTCTGAGAAAATGGAAAAAAGAAGAACATTTTAACTTTAACAAATATTGTATGAAGCTCATATTACTGGAGACCTTACTTCACTTGGGTCTACAAAATTTTGGTTTCTTTTGGATTTTAAAGAAATATATCAGAAGGGTTTTTATCTGGTGTTTTATTTTTTATTTTCCATTAAATATCACATTGACCGTGGGGTTTTAATTTTGATGGAAATAGGGTAGGAATCGAGATTCCGAAGATTGAAGTTAGATTCCAGAATTTATCTATTGAGGGAGATTCATATGTTGGGAGCAGAGCACTTCCAACTTTGCTCAATTCCACCTTGAATACAATAGAGGTAATTTCTTATGGTATTCAGTTTATACTTTATACTATATAATATTATGTTAGCAAATTTTTTTGGGTAAATGTTGTTGGCAAATTTTATGTGAACGACGTTTTTCAGTACTTTTTCTCCATTGTTGAGTTGAAAACTCATATAAAGTACAGAGGATCAATTTTTCACTACGGGAATTATTTCCAAACATATCTTCTACTCGTTTTGAGAAAAAAAAATTGTGCAATTTTTGAGAATGTTCTCTAAATTTTGGATCTGTAATATGCGTAGGGATTTCTTGGAATGCTTCATCTGTCTCCATCGAAGAAAAGAATTGTCCAGATACTCAAGGATGTGAATGGAGTTATTAAACCATCAAGGTATGTTCATGAATTCCCAGATATGTAATTTGATTCTTACAGTAGTCTTCATAGTTGACATTGAGATCTCTCTATGAAAAGTCTGAATAGTAACGTGTGGGGGAGACTGGGGAAGCTGAACAAGATAGCCTAACACAAAATGTTTAGAACCTAACTCACGTAAAAGCTCAAGTCTATAAATAGCAAACCCACCCAATTACTCTTTT
This sequence comes from Ilex aquifolium, assembly GCA_951799425.1. Lineage (NCBI taxonomy): Eukaryota > Viridiplantae > Streptophyta > Magnoliopsida > Aquifoliales > Aquifoliaceae > Ilex > Ilex aquifolium. Next base: position 13,219,825 of record OX637394.1, on the reverse strand, counting down.
GACATGTGGCTAACCCTCACTTGTGTAGTTAACTATTTTCCCCTCACATGTGAACGACATCGGATTTGAACTTTTACTTTAGTAAGATCCACCAGTTTTTGAAAAGACCATGTTCTATTCGCTTTTTTTGAGTTAGTGAGTCCATTTTTCTGATGTAAGAGTGACCCTTGCATGATGTGTTAAAAAATCTCCCTCACTTAGGAACTGCATAGGGCTTCAACTCCGACCCTCTTGATTATGATAATTCACTGCTCCCCACATGACGTATGCTATGTTATTTGTTGTTCATGAGTCATTGTGTCCTCCCTCAAGAGTCTGGTGTGTGTTTTACTTTGCCCCAAGCAGCACTTTAACCTGCACCTTACGTTGCCCCCTGCATGAGCCTCAGTCCACTTCAACATTCCAGCGAGACAAAGCCTGTGATGGGTGACTTCCTCCAATCATGGAACGCTGCGTCATCATGGGGATCCACCCATAGTGGCCAGCCATTATTTGACCACCTCGATACCATGACTCCAAACTCCAAGAACCCATACATCCCCGTTCTTCTCCCGAGCCATTATCAATGCTGCTTTGAGAATTCACTCAAGATTTTCAGCCATCCTCTCTAATACAACATGTTGGAGAGAGGGCGGTGGGGGAGTCTAATAATCAAGGCCAAACCTATGTGTTTTGAATCAAATTAAAAAAAAAAAAGTTAATCCTGAATGTAGTGAGGCCACCAAATGTATATTATTACTTATTTTCCACACCACTCTTCCAATGTGAGATTGGCCCTGACACTTGTCATTACCACTACACTCTTCAAAAAGACCATATGTATAGTATACTGCTTAATTTTATGCCGCTATAATTAACTTACTGGTTATCGATTCACAGGTTAACACTGCTTCTAGGACCTCCTGGTTCAGGAAAAACAACATTGATGCGAGCACTTGCAGGGAAACCTGATGATGACTTAAGGGTTTGTCATCCTTTCTCCCATTTCCCTTGAGTTTCTATTAATTAGCTACTTGTATGTTCTCAGTTGGTTTGCAGTAGAACATGTGAAAGGAAAAGGCAGCTTGTGACCTTGCAACTTTCTACTCCATATTTTCTTTCATTTTCCATGTCCTCTCCACAATCAAGCTAATTATAATGGTAGATTTACACTATTGACCTATTGATTTCACGAATAGGTAACTGGAAAAATCACCTATTGTGGCCATGAGTTTAAGGAATTTGTTCCTCAAAGAACTTGTGCTTACATTAGCCAACACGATCTTCACTTCGGTGAGATGACTGTCCGTGAGACAATGGATTTCTCGGGACGTTGCTTGGGGGTTGGAACCAGGTATGAGATGCTGGCAGAGTTGTCAAGGCGAGAGAAAGAAGCAGGTATAAAGCCAGATCCTGAGATTGACGCATTCATGAAAGCCACAGCCATGGTTGGCCAGGAAACCAGTTTGATCACAGACTATGTTCTCAAGGTCTGTTCTCTTTGCAAGAAACTTGAATATTTGTGCTCTTATACTAGTGACTATTCTAACATCTTGTGATTCTGTTACAGATACTTGGATTGGATATCTGTTCTGATACTATGGTGGGAGATGACATGATAAGGGGCATCTCTGGTGGACAAAAGAAGCGTGTTACCACTGGTATGTGTGAATCACAGTCAAATTTTGGGGAGCATTTCATTAAAAATAATGCTAGCTTATGTTTTAACAAAACGTTTACGAATCATGTTGAGGTTTTTCAGCAGTTGGAACAGTCTCATCCTTAGTGGTGTATGAAGTTCCTACTTTGTCATCTGTATACCAAAAACATGCCTTAAAACCAAAAAACGTGTTAAAAGCAGTCCAACATATTTAAATTAACTTAAGCATGTTTTGGTGCGTTAAACATTTGTTTGATATTTGGTATAAACTTTCTTTTAAGTGAAAGCCTTATTCATCCTTGTTTGGACTTGAAAACACAAATACATACGGATGTCCTAAATGGGACTGGCTGTACTGAATGCAGGGGAAATGTTGGTTGGACCGGCAAAAGCATTTTTCATGGATGAAATATCAACAGGACTGGACAGCTCCACCACTTTCCAGATTGTCAAGTTCATGAGGCAAATGGTTCACATTATGGATGTGACCATGGTCATATCTCTGTTGCAGCCTGCTCCTGAGACATTTGATCTTTTTGATGATGTTATCGTACTTTCAGATGGTCAGATTGTCTATCAAGGTCCATGTGAGAATGTGCTTGAGTTTTTTGAACACATGGGATTCAAATGCCCTGAAAGGAAAGGAATTGCAGACTTTCTGCAGGAAGTTACTTCCAAGAAAGATCAAGAACAATATTGGTTCAGAAAGAATCAACCTTATAGGTATGTTTCAGTGCCTGAGTTCGCAGGGGCCTTCAACGCTTTCCACATTGGTCAACAAGTTGTGCAAGAACTCAGAATTCCCTATGATAAGTCCAAAGCCCATCCTGCTGCACTGGTGAAAGATAAATATGGCATCTCCAACTGGGAACTCTTTAAGGCATGCTTCTCAAGGGAGTGGCTGCTGATGAAGCGCAACTCTTTCGTGTACATTTTCAAAACTGTCCAGATAACAATCATGGCACTTATTGCCCTGACTGTTTTTCTAAGAACCGAGATGAAATCTGGAACCATACCTGACTCTGGCAAGTATTTTGGAGCGCTGTTCTTCAGTCTGATTAATGTGATGTTTAATGGGATGGCAGAGCTTCCAATGACAATAGTCAGGCTTCCTGTGTTTTTCAAACAGAGGGATTTCTTATTCTACCCAGCATGGGCTTTCGCTATGCCAATTTGGCTCCTCCGTATTCCCATTTCTATAGCGGAATCTGTGATATGGATCGTTCTTACATATTACACTATTGGCTTTGCACCTGCTCCCAGTAGGTTAGTGCAAATTCACGTTCAGCTTCATTTCATTTCTTCAATGATCTAAAAGTTCATCCAATGCTGACAAATCCCCAACATATTCAGGTTTTTCAAACAGCTTCTGGCTTTCTGTGGGGTCCATCAGATGGCTCTCTCTTTATTCCGTTTCATTGCAGCTCTTGGAAGGACTCAAGTTGTTGCAAACACTCTTGGTACCTTCACCTTGTTGTTGGTTTTTATTCTTGGAGGTTTTATTGTTTCCAAAGGTAAGGAAATAAATAGTTTCTGGATGTTACCAATACTGTTTTTGCTCAAATAAGTAGTTGAATATGCAACTCTTAAACAGGGCACTGCTGATTTCCCTTTTTTTCAAGATATTAGAATTAACTATTTTGGTTCTCATACTGCAGATGCCATCAAAGACTGGATGATCTGGGGCTACTATATATCTCCCATGATGTACGGACAAAATGCCATTTCCATCAATGAGTTTCTTGCTGAGAGATGGAGCGCTGTAAGACCGCCTAATTCTTTGCAGTGAATCTCCAACATTTCAATATTGAAAAGCCATCGTACGAGCTGAATTGTTTTCTTTACTTATTTGTTACTTTAATTTTTAACTGGCACAGCCCATGAATGGCACTACAGTTGGAAAGATTATTTTAGGTGACAGAGGCCTGTTTACAGACGAATATTGGTACTGGATTAGCATTGCAGCACTTGCGGGATTTTCTCTTCTTTTCAATGTTCTCTTCATCCTAGCACTGACGTATTTAAATCGTAAGTTTTTAATGCCCCACTTGATGTTTTGCATTTATGCTGAGACAAATGGTAGCCCGTTACATATTTTAACTTTGTTATGTTAAATTCAATCTCAGCTCTGGGAGATTCAAAAGCTGTTATTACAGAAGAGGATAATGAAGATAAGAATAAGCAGCGAATGGCTTCAAATGCTCAAGGTTTGTCGTTTGTTTATTTTGCTTCTTGTCTAGACTCTTTGTTCCGTTTTTCTCGCTTGATGGCATACATGCTGCAGATTTGGGAAGTAAATCAAGTAATCCTTGGACCAAATAAGTAATAACTGTAGATAACAATCAGAACAAGAAAACAAGTTCAAGGGAGGGTCGTAGATAGATACGACATAAGCGAAGCTACAAGAATTGGATTTCTCACAAGGGAACTATGTATTGCATTTTCTATTCATTAGAAAAGTGTTATTATAAAATGCAAAAAACAAAACCTGGAGTTACTTGAGGCACTCCTGTTAAGTGCTGACATGATTTGGAATATTACCAAGCTTTCCAATGAAAATACTCATCCTTGAAACATCCTAATATTTGCAGTGTTCTTCAAGGGGGAAGCTAATTCATTTTATGCCCATATGCCATTGAATAGCTTGCATGTAAATGGTAAACTTTTTCTATGTTATTGTTTTGCTCATTCAATTTGTACCTACAATTACAGGTATTCAAATGGCTGTGAGAAATCCTGAAGGAAGCACAACTAGTGCAGCAAACAATGAATCAAGAAGAGGAATGGTTTTGCCCTTCCAGCCACTCTCACTTGCATTCAACCATGTGAATTACCATGTGGATATGCCTGCTGTGAGTCTCTGTTAATGCAAGTTTATACATAAAACCTACAGAAAAAGATGTCCAAGAATGAAAAACTGTGACAGTCAGAATTATATGCTCAAGTGTTCATTTAATTTGTATATCTGGCATGAATTTATATGCTGTTAACTATAGGTCTTCAGTCCAAGAAACTTCTGCTAACTTGTAAATGCTGTTTTACATCAGGAGATGAGGACTCAAGGGGTTGAAGAAGACAGACTGCAACTGCTACGAGATGTTAGTGGTGCTTTCAGACCAGGGATTCTTACAGCATTAGTCGGTGTCAGTGGTGCTGGAAAGACCACCTTGATGGACGTGTTAGCTGGTAGAAAGACTGGTGGTTATATTGAAGGAAGCATAAGCATCTCGGGTTACCCAAAGAATCAAGAAACTTTCGCCCGAGTCAGTGGATACTGTGAACAAAATGATATTCATTCACCATATGTCACTGTCTATGAATCTCTATTGTACTCCGCCTGGCTCCGTCTTGCTTCAGATGTGAAGACAGAAACACGAAAGGCATGTAACTGAATCAGAAGAATTATTTAATTTCTCTCATGCATACAAAAATTGAATATGGGAATTGTTGTTTGACATGTTTTGCATACTGTAGATGTTTGTTGAGGAGGTCATGGAATTGGTTGAACTTAATCCCTTGAGGAATGCTTTAGTCGGACTTCCAGGAGTAGATGGTCTGTCAACTGAACAGAGAAAGAGGCTCACCATTGCTGTTGAATTGGTTGCTAATCCCTCCATCATCTTTATGGATGAGCCGACATCAGGGCTTGATGCTAGAGCTGCTGCAATTGTCATGCGTACTGTGAGAAACACGGTGGATACGGGTCGAACTGTGGTCTGCACTATTCACCAACCAAGCATAGATATTTTTGAAGCTTTCGATGAGGTATGGTTCAATTGAATAGTTTCTGCATATGAGGACCTCACCCTCACTTCGTACAATTTTTGACATTACATTTTTTGTCTTGCAGCTGCTGTTGATGAAGAGAGGAGGACAAGTGATTTATGGTGGACCACTTGGCCGCCATTCTCACAAGCTTGTTGAATATTTTGAGGTGAGTTTCCTTTTTGTCTATACGTGCCTGATGCCATACTATCGTGCTATCAAATCATCTACATCCTTTCTGCTCCTATATCAAGTCAAACTTCTTGCTTGAAGTAAGCGTAGTTTCTCAGACATCAGCATTCAGATGCTCCCTCGAATAGTAAGGGAAATATAATCCCCTTGATGATGATCTCTATCCATCTTTTGAATTCTATGATATTATACAACTGTAAGTTTCTCCATGGATAATGGACACCTATTTAGCATAAAATTCTGTCTGCTATATCCATAAACATGGATTCCTTGAATGTTTGCTTCGATCAGAAGCTGAAGTGTCCTCAAACATGTTCTATCATATCTAAAGTTTACTAAAAATTACAGATGTCGGGAATTCAAATTTTATTAATATCTAATTCCTCTTGCAGGCTGTCCCTGGGGTTACCAAGATTAAAGATGGTTACAATCCAGCTACCTGGATGTTGGAGGTCAGCGCTTCTGCAGTTGAGGCTCAACTTGACGTTGACTTTGCAGAAATTTTTACCAATTCTGACCTCTATCGGTAACTGATAGACAAATTTGTGGCCTTGATGTAACTTTTGATCCCACAATCTCTTTACTAAACCTGTCTTGAATTTTCTTTTCCAGGAGAAATCAGGAGCTTATAAAGGAGCTAAGCACTCCTGCACCGGGTTCCAAAGATCTCTACTTCCCCACCCAATACTCTCAGTCCTTTATAACTCAATGCAAGGCTTGTTTCTGGAAACAACACTGGTCCTATTGGCGGAACTCACAGTACAACGCTATCAGATTCTTCATGACAATCGTCATTGGCGTCATATTTGGTGTCATCTTCTGGAACAAAGGAGATCAGATGTAAGTCAAAAATATTCGTTTTTTTCCATTACAAACTTCCAAAATGCCAGTGCTCAGATCTGCAGAAAACATTTTTGCTTTTATAAACTGAAACTGATACTAGCATGAACTGCATATGTATATATCGGAAACAGATATAGACAGCAAGACCTGATTAATATGCTGGGAGCAGTCTATTCCGCTGTCTTTTTCCTAGGAGCCACCAATGCTTCTGCAGTGCAATCTGTTGTATCAGTTGAGAGAACAGTTTTCTATCGTGAAAGAGCTGCAGGAATGTATTCAGAGTTGCCCTATGCATTTGCCCAGGTAAAAGGCAGAATATACTTCTGAATTTTTCAATAGATAAGCATTTGTGTGTATATCATTTATCTCACTTCCACTGAGTGATTTCTATGGGAACACTTCTAATGACTATCTGTTTTTTCCGTTTCAGGTGGCCATAGAGACTATTTATGTTGCAATTCAGACATTTTTCTATGTGCTGCTTCTGTACTCGATGATTGGGTTCCACTGGACAACTGAGAAGTTCTTGTATTTCTATTACTTCATCTTTATGTGCTATACCTACTTCTCAATGTATGGAATGATGGTTGTCGCCCTGACTCCTGGCAGTCAGATTGCTGCTATTGTCATGTCCTTCTTTGTGAGCTTCTGGAACTTGTTCTCAGGTTTCCTCATCCCCAGACCGGTATGTGGCATAAACCCCGAGAGTCATCTTCGTAGTTATATTTGTACAGAAAACTGTTTAGTTTTGCCCTTTTTTGCTATGTTTGGGGTTGAGCGTGGGACTGCGTAACGAGCAGCAATGACAAAAATCAGGAAGAATTTGATGAATGGTGTTTCCATAATGATGTAGAAGTTGTGCTTAACTTTTATGATATTGCTGCTTACTTCTTGATCCGCAGAGTTTTGTAAATGAACTTTTCGATGATTGTGGTCAAACTGCATGTCTTTTACTTGAAATCATATATTCAACATAATTTTAATGAAGATGCTCAAATGTTTTGCAGCTTATCCCAATATGGTGGAGGTGGTACTACTGGGCTTCTCCAGTTGCATGGACAATCTATGGTGTCTTCGCTTCTCAAGTGGGTGACCGAACAGGTAACCTCACGCTCACCGGTGGAGATCTAGTGCCGGTGAACATTTATCTTAAAAGCAGTTTGGGTTTTGATCATGACTTCCTTATACCAGTAGTTGTTGCCCACGTTGGTTGGGTGGTCCTCTTCTTCTTCATCTTTGCCTATGGCATCAAGTTCCTGAACTTCCAAAGAAGATGATGAGAAACTGCATTTCGCAGTAGAGCATCTTCCAATAGCTAGATTTGTACACGGTACACGCAGTTTGTGTTAGTGAGAGGAGATAAAAAGACCTGTTACCTCTCCGTTTTATTTTTCTATACATTTTCACCTGTAATTTTATTTTGCTTGATTTATTGTTCATGGTTATGTAAAATTATTCTTTTGTATAAATTTTGTTGATGTGATTCATACAAAAGAATAATTATGAGCTGCATCACAAGTATACGAAATCTTTTTGTGAGCTGCATCACAAGTATTTCTCTTTTACTTCTTGTTACAAGTAACTTCCTATAATCAAGAGAATGAGGTCCAGAAACTTTCTAATGATCAAAATAAAATGTAAAGAACTTCACTTGGGATGACAGTGATGCAATCAAGATCTGTGGCTTGCATAGCTTCCCCTCATAAATTGTACCAGCAAAACTTACATCCACAAAATAAAATATCTGTGTGGGTGTGGGCGTGGGTGCGGGTGTGTTTTTTTTTTTTTAATAATTCAGTCTACATAATATTTATATTCGAAACTCAGAAGTATATGTTTTTTATAAAACTACCAGCAAGCCTAAATAATACATGAAGATGTGCATCACTTGGTCCAAACTCATTGTTCTAGCTCCCAGGTACTTCAAAATCTAATTCACTTTATTGTTATTATACTTCAACATACCACATATAAGGCTAAATACAATGTATGACTCTTTGGTTTTAAACAAATGACTTCAATACTTTTTACCCACAGAATGACTACTGAACTATGCATTATGCATCAATCGTGGATCCCCAATTTTCGAGTTTTACGATTGGCATAACACCTTAAAAAATATAATGAAATTCAAAACATTTTCCCAACTATATAAGGTAAAAAATAACTGGGACAGAAACATAAATCTGAAGAATAAGAAGGCAAAAAAAAAAAAAAAAGCTCATCTCTGAGAAAATGAAAAATGTAATGTAACCTGGGCAGCTGTCTTCAACACCTTGAGCGAGTTATCCGGGATAGTCGTAAATCATTCCATAACTTGGAATCAAAGGATAACCAATATAGATAATATGGTTGTATGCACAGTTATAGAAGATATATGGCCAAGACTTGTCACCTTCACTCAAGGATGGCAACTAAATAATGTTCAGTTCATGATAAAATTAGGCGCCTTAAACTTCATAAACTTGTATCCACTTGAAAAATCCGTAATAGATAATGTAACTTAAACCCCGTATCTGATTTTCCTCTTTCAGCAAATGCAAAAACCAAAACCACCATCTGCCAGTAAAATTCGTCACTGTCAACAACTAAGAGTATATCATTAAGTTTTAAGAGATGCATCTGCAATATCATGGATCTCCTTCTTACTCTTGATCAAGCATCGTTTCTTGGTCTCGAAATCAAGTTTATCCAAGTCCCCGGCAGTCCCCAGGTACCCATATAAAACATTTTCCACCTTGTCTGCTGTTGCTTTTTGTGTTTCCCCACTACTGTCAGTGCTACTAGTGGCATTGATCTGTTGAAACTCAGCCCGTCCATGTTTAGTTTCAGCATAGAACTTGTGAAGTATATCAGCTTCTTGCAACCCAGAAAAGGTGCTGCTGAATCTCACCACCATAATACTCTGATTTGCAGGTTTCCCACGGCACACCTTTGTCCTTTCCCCGAGGTCCAGCTCTGACATTAACCAGAGGTCGAAGAAAATGAGAAACAGCTATGGTAAACAACCAATCAGAGAAACAAGAATTGTCTCAATCAAAAACCCTAAAAAGCTTTATTCTTACAACTTTTAGTCAGCTAGATTAAGGAAAGGTATGCTCTGACACTGTTTCACATCCGCTTTTGACCTTTTTCAGTTGGCTAGGCAGATCACTTTTGACATGCATGTGAAATCAGCCAATGGCAAGTGCCTTATTGCATAGTGAACGTCCTGATTATATGTATAATCTTGGTTTGCATTGAATTGGTATATGTAAGGACAAGATTTCAATAATATTATTTGGAGTTATTATATTTTAGAATAAATCTTGAACAGAAAACAGAGCATGTTTCCGTTGAGATGTAAAAGAAAATGGAATATATTTCACATCCATATCAACGGGAAAACTTAAAAAAAAAAACAGCGAAAAATGATAGTTCTAATCATCCACACAAACTCTTACCTCTGAGTATAGCTTCAAGCACTTCAATGGATACAACAACTCGGTCATCTGGATTATAGTTTCCTATGGAACTGTTATGAATGATCACAACTGGGGGCCAAATAATGAGATCCTCCTTTACAGCTAAGGTTTCAGCATCAGACAGTATCTCACAAACCCAGGAACTGTTGGGGGCCGCTGCACTTTTCCATCCCATTAGTGCACAAAGTGCTTTGTGAAAACCCAAGTGCTGCGATCTGAACCCAACTTTCGGAGACGTGAAGGCATGCCTCACCAAGCTCTGTGTGTCTACAAACTCTTCGGAGTCACTGACAGGTAAGGCAAAATAATCATAAGGGATGGAATACAAAACAAAAAGCAAGTGGGATGAACTACAGAAGCATCACTTCTAGGACAATGGGTTGGAAATCAGAGATTAACAAAGGCTATAACTTCACGTATCCACAATTCAAAGGCCCGTCATATTTTTTCAGACAGCAAATGTAGGCATGTCTCTAGATTGCAAATCATGCATTACCTAATGTCCAGTGCTACCTCATATATGACTAGCATCCTCCAAAAATATCACAAAGTACAAAGAAACTGGAACAATGTCAAAAAGATTACCGAAGGCCTCTAGATAGCCTAGAAAATATGAAAGAATAGGACTACTGAAGTTAATGAAGCATTCAGGCTAAACACAACTAAAATCCCAAGTAGGAATATTCACCATGCACGACTGGAGAAAATCAAGAGGAGGTTTTGGACGTTGTGGGAGGAGGGGGCAGATAGAGAGAAGTGCAAATGATATTCTCGTCATTAGCAATTGCCAAAGACATTTTCTTTCAAGAAATGAGCTTTGTGGGAAGCAAGGTTCAAGGTATTGGCCGACACCAATACGAGTCGACCGAGTCATATCCAACTCGGCACCTTCCGAGTCAATAGCATTGGATGTTACGCTTAAACCTAGGGTCTCGTGTAACAAGTCTTCGAGTCAACCCCGAGTCGCCGAGTTATCGTCACCGAATAGGCCAACAACATTCTGTGACGCCATGATATATCCTAAATCTCTTGTATTGTTCAACTACTTCTTTTGGGTGCGATAATGTTCCGCAACTCTACTACCGATGCATCTTAGAGTGCTCCGAGTCAATGGCTAATACCATGATCCTTAATCGTTCATCCACACAAAATGTTAGTGAAGGTAGCTCCAACACTCCAACAAACAAATAGAATCACTAATCAGAAGCATCAAACAAGCACAACCTTCCCAGCAACTGAAGATATCAGAGAATATCTGTCAAAAGCAAGAACATCATAAAATTCCAGCCACAGGCTACCAAACACCAACTCTGGTAACCAATGGAGCTCAGCAATTTAAAACTGCCATAGGCACCTGGGAAGTTTATGCAAAGAAAAAAACTGCGAAAGAAAGCTGTTTTGTTCATTTAACAGTTGACGAAAGGTTACTAGTTTGAATGAAGAAATTAAAAGGAAAACTTCATTATGCATCCCAATAATTTGCTTTATCATTTCACCTTCCCTCAGCCCTCCCTGTTTGGTCCCAATCCATCATTGCCACCCTGTCGCCAACACCACCGCGACACCACCATCCTGCCAAGACCACCACCACTACCATGATACCCTTGCCACCTTTCCTCATGGTTCATAGTATCGGCCAACACAATACAACTCGGCCCAGTCGTATCCGACTCGATACATTTTGTTCTGACAGAGTTCTATTCCTTGTAAACCACTGGTCTCACATGAGAAAATCATGAATTGGCCAGGTCATCGTCTTCGAATCAGCTGATATCGTTCTACGATGCCGAAACCGATGTGTCGTACTATCCTTCGAGTTGATGCTCGATATCACGATGTTGAACCATGACCCTTCTTTTCCTTTTCCCCACGATTAAGCATAAAGCGGAATTAGCTTTCTCTCTTGGACTTCTTCCTCTCATCTTATCAATCCTTCTAACCAATGTTCTACGATTATTGTAACTAATTTCAATTTTTACTCCCAAAAAAAAAAAAAAAACTAAAGTTCATCCCACATCCGCTGGGCAATTGGCAGCTGCCAACCATAAGAAGATTATTGGAAACATAACAAAAAATAATTGGAGTATGTGCCAAGCTGCTTCCAGGAAGCTTCCACATCATCTGTTGCAGTACAGAGAGCTTGGAAAGTTTTAGCCATTAGTTTCTTCACCAACTTCCCATTCCATGGGAATAATCCACTCCATATACTCCCTAAATAAAAAATACTCAGTGAACCTCAAAGCTTCCCAAACTGCAGGCAGCTAGAAATCTAATTTAACACAAACCTTAGCTGGGTAACTTATCATGTAACGAATGAAGCAAAATCTGTTAAAGGGTGCTTACTCGATTGCAGCACAAAGAGTAAGAATAAATGCAATCAAACAATGTCAGAAAAAATTGCTCCATCTATGAAAACATGCCGTGATGTAGAAGACAGACCTGCCACATATGCTGCACCTTAAACTACCAGCTTTTCCTTGCTCCTCTAGTCTTCTCCTTTGACCAATATTCTCGTTCAACTGCTTCACAAACTTGAAAAAGGCACTATGCACCAGATGCTTAAAGTCCTCAGAGTTTTCAGGTGGCTCAGTTTTTGCAGGAGTGGCATTACCTTCAGAGGGGTCACCCGCTTGATCATGAAGATTTCCATCAGAACCATCTCGAATTCTTGGCAACTTGTAAGGTTCAAAATTATTTAGCCAAGGGAGTGGACGATGAACCTTCGGAGGAGCAGGTCCCAACCGTTTCTTCACTGATTGTTTGGTCTTTTTCACTAAAGGATGTGAAACATGAACCTTTGGAGGACCTGGTCCCAAGCGCTTTTTTATATCTCTACCTATGGATTTGTGGGATTTGCTTAGATGCCGTGGCATAGATACTGACAGATTTCCGTGGTTAGAAATCATTTGAGTGGCCATCTCATTAGATGTCCTTCCAGTCTTCCCATATTGGGAGTGGCTCACTCTTGACGTCTTTGACAAAAAGAAATCTTCGCCATTCCCCTGATCATGGATCATAAGAGCATTCTTCCGGTAGCTTTCAAAATTTTGCTTGGTATTCTTATCCATGGCATACTTTCTTTTAAGCATCTTCTCAGATACTTGAAAGCCCAGTTCCCCTGCACTCGACCTATGCTGGGAGCTACCATCAAAGCCCTCCAAGTATGGATCAAACTCTGCACTTGGTAACACCTTCAATTCTTCTTCATGAGACCAAGGACCATCATCTGTCTCATAATGATGAACTTCTCCCAAGAGAAGGCTTCCATGGTCCTGATATACTTCTCTTTCATACTCAAGGTGAGTATTTCTAGTCCCCAAGACTTCCTCATCTTGCTTTCTCTTGTGTAATGGTCCACTTACATCGTCACAGTCTAGAATTGGCTGCTGTTGTGAGAAAAGATGGTGGTCCAAGAGTCTGCTCTCACTCAAATGTTCTCTACTTCCAATTCTGTCCAAACTAGGATCCACAACACTAGCTTTGAATAAATCTCTGTTGCCATATTCTTCTTCAACTTTCACCATCTTTCCATGGAAATCACCACACATCGTGCTCGTATCACCTTTCTCACCCCTCCGAACTTCAGAGTAAGTATAATCCCTATGTGCTCCCTTAAGTGAACTAAGGTATGGCCGTGGGTAGTTTCTCTTGTCACTCAATTGCACTGCAGGGTCTACAGGGGATCTGGTATGCGATTTTTGAGCATACCCATTATCACCAACAGGCCTAGAAACCATTCCAGAGCTCAGTTTATAACCACCAGAAAGAACATGGGAGGTTTCCTCGAAGGAAACAAAAAGATTCTCCTTTGCGAGGCTCGACGATCCTGGGAGAAAAGCCTTGGACCGAGATGATGATATCATATAATCAGTGTCACCTTTTAAATAGGTCATCGAATCCTCCTCTTCCTTGCATAGTTTTCTGGCTGATGGTTTATCATATGCTAGTTTACCCAAATGCAGGCATTCTCTAAACCCAAGGTCTTCATCCTTGCGAAGATCCAGACCCACATTCAAACTTCGTGATGGCAATAAGCAGCTGTCACCAACATGGCCAGAACTCTTCACCACATCAACATCCAGCGGGTAAGAAGAGTAAGTTCTTGGCTCCTCAGTTTCTACAGAAATGGGTCTCTCAAGTAATATTCTAGACCGAGCCATAGAGGGATATCCCCTGCCCTGATAGCTTCGCTCAGTACTATCTCTTGTAGCAGCACTATACTCCTTTTCAGGGCTGATTCTTCTATCAATATAGTACCTTTCAGCACGGACTCTGGTAGCACTATCAACACCATAATCATTAGCTAAATACTTGAAGCTATGATAGTCCGCATCACCACTAGATTTTGTGGTTTCTTCCATAGAATGCTTCCACTGAAACTTTCTAGACGTTGAGTCCCTTGGACCTGACAAACCGTCCTCACAGAATCTCAGTAATAGCCCATCTCTACCTCCACCCTTGAAATGGGTACCGTAATCTCTCCTCCTGGATCCCCCATCTCTATCTCCCTCATCCAAACGCCTATCATAATCTCTCCTTTCCCGTGACCCACTACCCTGCTCAGTCCTCCTAAAGCTCTCAGATTCAAAATGTCTGTCGTAATAGTCTCTCCTCTCCATTTCACGTCTAGGGCGAGAACGAGAGCGAGGGCGAACAGGCGAGTATTCCCGCTCCCGAGTCTTGCTTCTAACATCTTCTCTTTCTCCTCCATATCTTCTTTCCCTCATCTTTGAATATTTAGTAAAACTTGGAAATCTTTGTTCGACTCCGATCAGACCCAGGAATAGATATATAGAGTATGTTGCATAAATAGAGATAGATTGAAACCCTACGAGAGATGATAACCCTAACACTAAAACAACAGGTAATCTGATAGTCAAACGACTCCACAAACAGAGAACAAAACACAAAGCAAGCCCCTAGAAAATACACAATGAATCGAAGGATTACTGCAATCGCGATATTATGTGTATGTGTCAGATATATATTTCTCAATATCAATTCATACAAGAGATAGAGAATCAGTATGTTTGTAACCACTGAGATTTCCAACCTTTTCTTGAGGGCGAAGAGGGAGAGAAGGAGCCATTTTTGTCTTGTGCTTTGAACTGCCTACGATCTGTTTGTATATATTCCTAGGAAGTAGAGAAAGTCAGTCATTACTACTACATTTTCGGAAGGTAAAAGAGATCAAAATCAAGTGCCCTTTTTTTGTGAGTATGAGGGATTGCGGACGAGAATGGGGAAAATGAATCTGAAAGAAGAAGTGGTTTGTTTTTGCAGCCGTAAGTGTGGAGGCAGTGAGGACTCTGGTAGCGGTCCTAGTGGGAGGAGTGAGTTAATTATTTATCGGGTAATTTAGAAGCCGGTACCAAAATTTTGACTTATTTGAGTTAAACTACATTAAAAAAACTTATTTGGCCCTAAGTGCATTTTTTTGAAAAAAAGACTAAAAAGGTATTTATTACTCCATTACTCTCTCTCCTCTCTCTTCATTACTCTTTCACTCTCTCTTTCCTATTTTCTCTCTATCTATTTCTCTCTCTCTCTCATATTGATAATTTTTTTTTAAATATGTAAAGATTTGATTTAATTTTTTCATCTCTTTCTCCTTATTTTTTTTCTCTCTCTCTCACTCCTCCCCTTATTTCCTTATTCTCTCTCTTTTTCTCTCTCCTTATATCAATATTACACAACACAATTATACTAATCAGTTACACCAATTAGTTACAATTACCCTATAATACACTAAACAGTTACTCATGTGTTCTAATAAACTAAACAGTTACACTAAACAATTATACGAAATTACAACACCAATTCAATTTGTCATTTTGTTATTTACATAAATCAAAGAGTTACACAATTTAGTATCACGACATGGTTACATCAATTATATACACCAAATTGGGTTTATCATTATACAAAAGACTTTATCATTATACTAAATTTGATATATATGATTGGTGTAACGATGTCGCGATACTAAATAGTGCAACTATTAAGTTTATGTAAACAATTGAATGACAAATTGGGTTGATATTATAAATTTGTGTAATTATTTGGTGTAACTGTTTGGTTTATTAGAATGCATGAATAACTGTTTGGTGTATTATAAGACAATTGTAACTGATTGATGTAACTGATTAGTATAATTATGTTGTTGTAATGTTGATATAAATAAAGAGAGAAAATAGGGAGAGAGAGAGAGAGAGATAGAAATAGTTACAGAAAATAAGGGGAGAGAGAGAAAATAGGGGAGAGAGATGAAAAAATAAATCAAATATTTACATATTTGAAAATAAAATGAATTATTAATGATAGATATAGAGAGAAAATAGGGGAGAGATAGTGAAAGAATCTAATGAAATCTTTATATATTTGATTAGATATATAACTGTCAATTAAGAATGCATAATTTAAGGGAGAGTGTTTAGGTAAAAAAGATCTTAATTCATTTGAATTTTGTACCTAAACACAAAAAAATTTATAAAAATTGTACTTAATGGAATAAACAACTTATCCATACACTTTTGCCTAAATAAGTCTAAAAAATTGTACCCATACCTAAAAAACCCTTATTGGCCTTACTTAAATCACTTTTTGTGTTAATCAAAGTCTCTTGTGTCAATTATGGCTTGTTTGGATGATCTTTCATGAAGGGATTGATACTAATTTAATAAGTGAAGTAGTCGTCGTCTGATTAATCGGCTCGGACACCAGACTGCCCGTATCCGTCTATTTTGTCTCGCCTTAAATGGAATGACTCTTTGAGTTTTGCTGCGCCCCGACCCGAGTTCCCACGTCCGTTTTTCTCCGCCCACAATCCAAGAGATTGGTTTCCCCAAACCCAACTCCACCTTTGTTTCCATGGAATTCAATAACGAATCCAATTCATATTCATGTTTGATATGCAACCTATACACATATGGGACTTACCAATGTATTACCATTATCATCATATAAATGACTATATTGCCCATTAGATAATCTAATTCATACTCATGTTTATTTAACTTAGGACTTAGGAGTACAAATGATATTTGTCTCATTAATCTGGGTATGGTTTGACCAGAACCCACCCCCCATTAATTTGATGAAACTCATATTTAAGGGTTTAAATATAAGGCCCTACTCCACTACCACTTTAAGTGGCGGTGTAGTAGTGGTCCTGTGTGTGTGTGTTGTGTGTTTCTTGTCAAAAAAAAAAGTTGTCAGGTCAGCTGCAGGCCAAAACTGTTGTCCATGGCTTGAAAAAGCCATCAAAACAAATATTTTGGGAGTGTATTGGATTATTTTTTCCAAACCCATATTGTCAAGCCACGCTCCTCCCCCCAACCCACTTACCAAACAATCCCTTAAATTCTTGAACTTGGTAGTCTGATTCAATACCTTTCCATGAAAATTCTTCGTTAATTTTGACAAAAAATTTTACTTGCACATCACATGAGTTAGAAATTATGTTATCGTTCAAGGGTCACGTGATGTGTATATGAGAGTTTTTTTTTTTTTTAGTTCAATGGTCAGGTGTGTCCAGGTCAACTTACACGCACCTCGACTAATTCTCTTTTTGGTCCAATTAAAAACAGGACATCCACGTCGGACTAGGATATTCATGATTGATAAATCCCTTATGGCTTGACCCCAATAAATTGTCAAAATTTATACTCAGAACGTCTGAATGTACAGCTCATCCCTATTACTACCTCTTGGGTTCACGTGAGGATTTTTGTTAAAGTTAACGATGAATTTAGACGAAAGAACCACGTTAAGTTAGATTGTATAATTTAGAAGTTAAATTGATACAGATTGATTAACATAAATAATATAATTCATCGGCTACACTAGTTAACTCTTTTTCTTTTGACTGTGGGTGGTCCACCTATCATTCCTTGTGTTCTTTGATGAGTGGCACGACCCTAGACTAGATTAACCCAAAACCTTAAAATGTTTCATTAATTTTTGGAGTGAACTACAATTTTCTGGGAACCAAAGATACTAGTATCACAAAATCTCAATCCGTCCCAAATATTGGTAGATTGATCGGTCATTTGTGCGATGTACGAGATTTATAACTTTCACCCTCTATTCGTAAATCTTTTTTCTCTGTCTTCTTTTCTACCGCCCTTCAAAAATTATAGAGATAAAATAATTAAAATGGCATTTGATCACATGTCGGAGGTACTTGCATCAGAAAAAGAATATTTGCGTTTCAAATCTTCACTCAAACAATCTATCGGGTTGGCTTTCTGTCGATTCTCATATATTTGGAGGATTCTTATATAATTTTTTTTTATATGGTGAGACTTTTTCCACATCAACAAATTTACTTTTATTTTAAATTTTGGAAATGAAAATTGACGAGCCCAGATTCAAGAAGAGTCAACGCACGTGGAAGAACAATCATCGGAATAATAATTAATCTAAGATAGTGCTCATCCCTAATTGTAACTATCCTCCCCGATAAACTAGTACATTGACCCTCACTTCACCGTCTCAGTTAGGGCTTTGTGCCTATAAATTGTAAACCCCCCACACATGGGGACAGATGACACACACCTCACCTTGAGCATACTCTTGCTCTCTCTCTCTCTCTCTCCCTCTCCTTCTACCTTACTCTCTCTCATTAATAGAATTCTTCGGCCATCGTTGTTGCCTTCAGTGGTTAAGTCCCCAGACCCAACCACACAATTTTTGTGTCTTATTATTGATTGTTTTATTAATTGTTTCACAACACTCACTCGATCGATTGATTGTGCATAAAGTTATTTTTGTGCATCATAAAAAATGATTACTAAATAAGATAAAATTTGTTAAAATTGATAAATCCTTATCACACAAAAGCAAATTCTTACCACAAAACAGAACAGAGCTTTTTTTAAACAAATAGATTGATAGTCAGGGAGGTACAGAGCCCCCTTGTGGCCAAAGGGGTCATCTCCCCCCCCCCCCCCCCCCCCCCCCCCCCCCACCAAAAAAAAAAAAACAAAGATTTTCAAAATTATTAAAATACGTTCTTCAAGTTTTAAAAATTCTTATTCCTCCCTCTTAGTTGTTTTTTTTTTTGGGTCAATCCTCTAAACTTTTCAAAAGTTCTTATATGTGTATATTGTAGTTCATCTATTATATTTAAAACTAATGGCCTAACTATTGACAACCAAATAGGTCATAGTTTAATCTAATAGATGAGTGCTGATGAAGGCACGCTATGTTAACTGAATTTGATTATCAAAAGAAAAAAAGTTGATGGGCCAAGTTCAAGGGTCCAACTCATGTTATAAGTTCGATCTGAATTAATAATCCAACTCTAAGAGATCTAGCAAGTCCAGTCTAAAATGATCCATGCTCGGTCAAGCTCATCGGGTTCGAGGAGCTACATCAGTAGGGGAGCATGCAGAGTCATCCAAGAGCCTCATCCTCGCCGTCTTGGAAAGAGTCAACCCCCACCTCATCATTTGACTGAATCTTATGGAGAGCACCGCAACTACCTCATCTATTGAGAAGAAATCGCCTGCTCCACCAGATTAACCATTTAGTTACTATTAAATCGCCTCAATATGTTAAGAGGCGACTATAAATTGTAAGCCCCGCCAACACTTGGGGGGCAGATCACATTCAGTTGAGTACATCTCTGTAACTCTCATAGCTTGTATCTCCCTATTCTCACTACACACCTTGCAGTAATAAAATACCAGGCGACCGTAACCCTTCAAAGTGGACGTAGATCACGTTGACCGAACCACTATAAATCTTTTTCTTCTCTCTCAATCTACTTGACTACTGCATTTATTATTAATCACTTGACAGGTGTTGTGCAAAGTCAATTTGTGCATCATCAGTTTGGCGCCGTCTGTGGAAACGACAAAATTCTCACATGATCACTTTTCTTGCTATACCAATGACGATCACCATCAGATCCATGAATCAACCTGAAGACAATCCACCACGAGAGAAGGAGGTTGCTACTCCACCAACCAATCATGTTCCAAATGCACAGCAGATGCTAGAGACAATGCAATAGCTCGTAGCCCAGAATCAGCAAATCCTGCAACTGATGCTCACTGAACAACAAGGAGGAGCACAACCCAGAGAACCTCAAGCTAGAGGAACTCCACGCCCTGGGCGTCAAGGAGATCCCCACTTGGGTGCTCCCTTGGGAGCCCCCTTTGGCGCCCCACATAGGGTAGCCCACTATGAAGGACCTCCACCTCCACCTCCTCCTCCAGTTCCTTCTTCTCATAGTGGAGACCCACATTTCCAAGAGGATGAGGGCGAAAACCAAAGTGTGGAGCATGGGAGCCATTTTCTCGACAATTCCAAATGAGCTCTCAACCACTGGGATGAAAAAATCAAAGAAGTGCATAATCAGTTAGGCGACGTCTTCAACGCCATGAAGGTATAAGGACTCGAAACCGTCGATTACCTGGTAAGGCGAACCAACACACCCTTCATACCAGATGTGGCGAACTACCCACTTCTCCAAAAGTTCAAAATGTTATCTGTAGAAACTTTCGACGGTACAAAGGATCCACTTGATCACCTTGAAACCTACAAGACCTTAATGCAGCTGTACAACATCCTCAACGAAATTATGTGTAGGGCATTCCCAACTACCTTGAAGGGATCAGCGCGACAATGGTTCGTCAAACTCACCCTGATCTCCATAGGCTCTTTCGCCGAACTGAGTAGATCCTTTGTGGCACAATTCATTGGCGGACGCCGCCACCAGAAGCCTGCCACCCATCTGCTCAGCATAAAACAGGACTGTGATGAAAGCCTGAGAAGTTACTTCACTCGTTTTAACGAGGAGGTCCTTCACATTGAGGAGCCCGATGACAAGGTTACCATGACCGATTTCTTGGGAGGCCTACGCTCATCTAGTTTTTTCTTCTCAATGATGAAGCACCCACCAAAGAGCATGTCAGAATTGTGGGCAAAAGCTCAGAAATACATAAACACCAAGGATGTCACCAAAGCGAGGCGAGGTGAGTCCTCACCGTCATCATCACCACCTACGCCCGACTCTAAAAAAAGAAGCCACAAAGGCACTAACAAAATTTGAGGCTGAGCTCATACCGCTTGAGGAGAGAGATTGTCAAGAAGACTCAACACCCCAAGCGCCGAGCACCCCAGACGCCCAGCACCTTAGGCGCCCTCCTCATCTCAATCTATTGGAATGAGTCTCCGGCTTGGTGACCCTCCCATGGGCTAACCTCAAATTCTATGCTCTGCTCTCAAGCAGGCAGCCTATTTACAGCTTATCGCGGGTCGCCATAACGCTTGGCCTTTGCTCTGCTCTCAAGCGGGCAACTTATATCTCCAGCTGAGCGGCTCTCTCGCAGGTTGTCAGAAGCTTGGCATATCTTTGCTCTGCTCTCAAGTAGACATCTTATATCTCCAGCTGAGCGGCTCTCTCGCGGGTCGCCAAAAGCTTGGTCTATCTCTGCTCTGCTCTCAAGCAGGCATCCTATATCTCTAGTTGAATGACTCTCTTGCAGGTCGCCCAAAGCTTGGTCTATCTCTGTTCTGCTCTTAAGCAGACAACCTATATCTCTAGCTGAGCGGCTTTCTCGCGGGTCGCCAAAAACTTGGCCTATCTCTGCTCTGCTCTCAAGCAGACATCGTATATTTCCAGTTGAGCAGCTCTCTCATGGGTCGCCAAAAGCTTGGCCTCTGCTTTACTCTCAAGCAAACAACTTATATCTCCAACTTAGTGGCTCTCTCGTGGGTCGCCAAAAGTTCGGTCTCAAAAGGTGTAGCTCTCTCACGAGCAATCATCAAACTCTGTCTTTGCTCTCATGCAAGCAGTCTACTTCTCTGTCTAGGTAATCATGTTAGATATTTTGATGTTGGAATAACATTGTTTTTACCATCTCTAGGCACACTTTTGAAACTCAGGCAGTTTGCAACCCACGGGACTATATTAGATTGAATGTCAACAATCAGGTCTCATCTTTTTGCGGCCATTCAGCAGCGCCATAGGCGCCCGTCCAGTAGCGCACAGCGCCATGGGCGCCCCTCCAGCAATGCCTAGTGCCATAGGCGCCCCTCCTGCGTGCCCAGCCCGCGCAACAGCCCCTCCTGCGCTCCTAGCTCGCGCAGTAGCCTCTCCTGCGCGCCTAGCCAACGCACACAACAGCCCCTCCTGCGTGCACAACAGCCCTTCCTGCGCGCACGACCAGCTCGCCCACCTCCAAACGAGACCCATAATATATCAAATCGAAGCTCTCGGCGAGCCCTACAAGACTCATTGCCTTTGGATTTGATGGACGTTGTTAAAATCCCAAAAAAGGACTAGAAGCATCTGTTTTGGCCTCCCGAAGTTTTTCCAGTTGTGCGTTCAGCCGAAATTCAAACTCAACCGAATGCCCTCCTTTCCAAGTTCCATTGGACGCAGGGCATTGGGGGGTAAATGATGGGTCAAGCTCAAGGGTTCAACTCATGTTATAAGCCCGGTCTAAATTAATCGCCCAACTCCAAGAGATCCAGCAAGTCCAGCCCAAAGTGATCCACGCCCGATCAAGCTCATCAGGTTCGAGGAGCTACATCAATAGGGGAGCATGCAGAGTCATCCAAAAGCCTTATCCTCGTCGCCTTGGAAAGAGTCAACCCCTACCTCATCCTTTGACTGAATCTTATGGAGAGCATCGCAACTACCTTATCCGTTGAGAAGAAGTCGCCTGATCCACTAGATTAGTCATTTAGTTACTATTAAGTCGCCCTAATTTGTTAAGAGGCGACTATAAATTGTAAGCCCCGCTAATACTTGGGGGGCAGATCACATTCAGTCGAGCACATCTCTGTAACTCTCGTAGCTTGTATCCCTCTGCTCTCACTACACACCTTATAGTAATAAAATGTCAGATGACCGTAGTCCTTCAAAGTGGACGTAAGTCACATTGATCGAACCACTATAAATCCTTGTCTTCTTTCTCTCTACTTGACTACTGAATTTATTATTAATCACTTGATAGGTGGTGTGCAAAACCAATTTGTTCATCATCAAAAGTCAAGTTCTTGAAAGGTTGGCCCAACTACAAACTTAATTTATATCACTAACAATATATTGACTTATGGCTTACAATAAATATTTATCTTATGAAACTAATTTTTTTATGGTAATTTATTCGTACTTGTTGCATTCATGTGAGAAATGAGAAAATAGTGGATGTGTAGAGTCTTCTGAAGAGCTTCGAGATAGACGAAAGTTGTTATGGTCACGTTCTGAGAGGAACTTTGTTAAGACTTTATTTATAGTTTGATTGAATAATTGATTTATTTTAAATAATTATTATTTGAATAGTCAATAGTTTTGATTATTAAGAAAATTCATTATTTGAAGAGATGTGACCATTGAAAAAAAATATCTATTTAAAAAGGTTGTGACTATTAAAAAAAGACAACTGTTTAGGAGGGTCTAACTTTTAATGAAAATACACATATTTAGAGGGTTGCGACTTTTGGAAAAAGATACTAAGAAGTTTATAAATAGGGTCCTAAACTTCATTAGTAAATACACTAGAGTTCTATATAACTCATCTCTCCTCCTCCTTTCTTTCTTTCTCTCTCTCTCTCTCTCATAATTAAACATGTTCAAGGAGATTTATTTTGTAGTTCTTCAATATTGCTAATTACAATTCTTCATCTAAAAAGCTTTGTTGAATCCTGGAAGTGATTTTTCAAGAACTGTCTAACAAACTCTTCGAGTGAGGATAAATATCATTTTAAAGAAAGCGATTTTACACGCCTCAAAATCTCAATTTTATCATATTTGTCAATCCGTTCAAACCCAATCTCCCAACAAACTTCACACATGATGACCCTTGCTTATCATCATTTTTATCCGAACAAAGTAGGAAGCCCAAAGCACTTTGCTTCCCATTTATATGGATTTCTTATACAAAATCATAATGATACTCCATAAAAAAGTGGCTAGAGGGCCTAAACGTTTCATTATATCACCAACCTTTTTTCTAGGCAAGCATGCAGCAAGAAGATTGCATGTAATTGAATATGAGAATGTTATAAGATTAAAATTAAGAATGTTATAAGAATAAAATTAAGAATGTTATAAGAATAAAAACAAAAAATAAGAATGTTATAAGAATAAAAAGAAAGAGCATGTCTATGAGTCCGAGAGACGTGCAATCACTGTCCTAAAGCAGTTAGGCGTCTCCATGTCAAGGTACTGACAGACACTAGTAACTCCAAGATTCAATTCAGAAGCCCGCAGTAACACATATTCAAGTCCATTGAAAGATAGGAGTGAACCTGATTCGAATCAGATCGTCCAAAATAAAATAATTCATAGTAGTAGAAATTAGAGAGCTTTGGAAACTTTTAAGAGTTGATGATTGAGACGTGAGGTTTCTGATTGAATACAGAGAAAAAAAACAAGCTAATTTGAGTATAGATCGGACAATAGGACAGCTACAACAGGTTGTAAAGAATGGTATATGCCACTATTCCTCAAGATCCTTTATATAGACAATTGACGAATCAATTTTTACACCCATTCATCAAAATCATTTATCACTATAACACAAACTTTAAAGCAACCATCTCACCACCACTCTTTGCCATGCCAGTGTGTGACTCTGTGTGTGTGTGAGAAGAGAGAGAGAGAGAGACCAAAATTGAGGAAAAGATGAAGATTTTGCTGGAGTGAATGGCCATAGGCCCACCAAGGCCGAGGTTCCATCAAAAAGAGCAGACAGTCACACAAGCCTTTTGGACCAGGTAAAGAAAAAGAACGACAAAAATTGTCCAAGGAATAATAGATGAACCATGTACGATGGCATCTCAGCTATATAACCTTCCACTTTTACCCATAACTCTTTTCCTTACAAATCTTGAATGATATGCTGTATAGAAAATCAAGGTGGGCCTACCAAATATTCATCATATAATCCTTAATCATAGAATTAACAAGACAGGTTTTTCGTCCCCGGTAAGCAAAATATTTTGAACCCGATGCACAAAATGATGGATCTAAGAGAGGTTAGTGTGGGCAATCGTCCCCCTCCAAAGGTTTAGAAATCACTTTTAGTATATTATTATTATTATTAGTTACAAATACCTCCAAATCATCCCCAAAATTTCTTACAAATCTAAAAAGTCGCCCTCCCATATACTTTTGACCCCTCGGCTAAATTCTTGAATTCGGGTCTTCATGTGTTACAAAAAAAAAAAAGTTGCAGCAAGAATCTAATCTAGCCTAATCTATCTAACATATAGGTCATTTTTTTTCCCTTTCCTAATGTTTCGTTTGGTACGATGAAAAAATGGAAGGGATAGATAAAACATCATGTTTGGTAAGGAAGGAAAGTAGGAAGGATGGAAAAGTAGATAAATTAACTTTCCTTCTAACTCACCAAAATCAATCCATCCAAAATCGGAAGGAAAGTGGATGAAAAATTAATTATTTATGTTGAGATGTATCTTATTTGTCTATATATCTTTTAATATATACATATACATTAATTTCATATAAAGATACAATGATAAAATATATATATATATATATATATATATATATATATATATATATATATATATTTTTAAATAAAAATAAAAATAAAAATAAACAGGTCAACTCGCAACTCGACACGACACAATTAGTTAAATGAGTTGAGTTAGGTTTGACTAATGTTCGACACAAACCCGTAATGACTTAACATGAATCTGACACGACACGACTCTATTGTCGCTCCTAATCTTAGCCAGCACAAAAAAAAAAAAAATTTAACCATTTTTATTTTTCCATTCATCCAACCAAATACAAAGGAAGGAAAATGTATCATTCATATTTTCTTTCCTTGAAGGATAGAAAATATATCTCTCATATTTTTCATCTTTCCTACTTTCCATCATTCTTACATTTCATCCTTCATACCAAACGGAGCATAAGTGTTAGTTATATGGCATTCTATCTGTTCAAGTGTTTCATTTTCTAAAGAATGCCTTGTCAAAGGTGTACTTTAATAGGGCTCCTCTCTCTCTCTCTCTCTCTCTCTCTCTCTCTCTCTCTCTCTCTCTCTCTCTACTAAATGAAAAGATGAAAAAGGTGCAGATTCTTTGTTAAAAGCCCAAGCTGGATGAGTAATCTGTAATCATATGTGATAAAGGCAGCTAGTAATTGCACATCTCTCCTACTCTGTCTTGGCCCCAAAGCCTCTGATTTATTTTTGTATAGGTGAGCCCTTACTGTCCACTCCTCAACATAACTTCTATATCAAGCACCCCTTTTCAAGGACAAAGAAGATTTACCACCAAGTTTTAGGACCTCCCAACAAATGTTATCAGTATCCATCATACCATCATATGAAGAAATGTTGAGAATAAGAAACTATATCGAAAAATGGATAAAAGTTATCACCCCAACATAATGCATATTATGATATACGCCCAAGCGATACATCGTGGGTACAAGTCTGTTTTTTAAAATTGACGGTAAGACTATCAATATTTAATTTTTTCAAATCTTATTATAGATAAGAAACTTGTGCACTGGATATGACATTTTAAGACCGGGAGAAGATTTTAGAACTCATAAACTTTCTCAATGTTTGAAAGTTTTCTACAAGTTAAAAGGGGGCTTTGGAATGTGTCACATTCACCAAACTATACTTTGGCACTATAGGTAAATATACTGACAGTTTCCAATTGAGAAGAACAGCAGTAGTTAGTTGAATCTGCCAATATACCTACTTAAGAAAATAGTTATCATACCAAAAGAGGCCCCTCTAGGCCCTTCATCATCTTTTCATAAAATTAATTCTAAAAAGAAAAAAGTATGTTAAGAATGGGTTAAATTGGGAAATTGTGAAGGTGTTTATAATGGAGAGATCGGATTTGGAGTGATTGATAAGTGCTCATCTGTTTGAGACAATTTTGAGCATGAGAATCAACTTCTTTATAACGGGAGTAAGACTGCTTACCACTTACCTTTCTCAAACCCCATATAAATAGGAGTCTTGTGTATTAAGAACGACCTTTACGACTTGAAAATGTCTAAGAGGGGTTTGTTCTAGGCAGGGCCAACTGAAACTATAAGCAAGTGAAAATGCTTGCTCAGGGCCCAAAAAATGAGCGGCCCAAATTATATTTTTAGTCTTTATAATACGGGTTACTTTAGCTCAGTAATATTATGGAATAAAGGGCCTAAAAAGATACAAAATTCAATTCTTTCTCATCTTTTTGAAATTTTACACGCTCTCACCAACTCAACTGTCACATCTGACATCACTTATTTAAAGGATCACATCCTGTCTCTTCATTTATTGTCAATCCAACCACTCTCTATAATTAAGGCACATATAAATACATTTGAATAATAAAATCCCGTCCCCCTCTCTATCTCTCTCTATTTTGTCTGATTTTAAGTTCAAAATGCATTGAAAAAAAGAATAGCCATAAAGTATTTCATTAAAAAAATAGTATAGCCATAAAATAGCACATATATTTATAATAAATTTGTAAACGACCGCTTAAAGTTTTTGCTTAAACCCCAAATGCTATTGAGCCGACCCTGGTTTTAGGCAGAGTAACTGTACAGTAAATTAAAGGGAAACACTCCCTAACTTTTGCATAATACCATGAGTAGGCATTTTGGTCTTTTCATCTGATTCAAATATTTGTTACAAAGAAAGCCAGTTGGTTTCATACCTTTAAAGCTAGTTGTTGTTCATTAGCATCTCTAACAGGGGAAAGAGAAACCATCATTAAAAGCACAAAGCCAAAGAAGAGAGAATATAAAAGAGAATCACCAGGAATACAAGAAGGGTTCTGTGGAGGCATCAATGGAAACACAGATGCAGATACCGGAGCAGCAACAATCACAGATGCTGCGCATGAAGAAATCAGGAATTATTAGTTTCAGTGACAGCCCAATGAATGAAGACAAGGAGGAGGAGATGACAAAGTCAGCTCTTTCTGTGTTTCGGGCTAAGGAAGAAGAGATCGAGAGGAAGAAGATGGAAGTCAGGGACAAGGTTCAGGCTAAGTTGGGCCGCGTGGAAGAAGAAACCAAGAAGTTGGCTGAGATTCGAGAGGTAAAGTTGAACAATAAATTGGAAGTTCTTTCTTTTCTATAATCACTCGACAAACTATCAGATCATTAATGTTGGAACAATGAAAGATCACTTTTGGATATGTCTTGCTTTAACATACACAACAATTGTACATAATAAGATTGAATATAAAATTGTTCATTATGTGTATATATAATTTACACTTCTTATTGTGTGTGATTGAATTTTATTAGGAGCTTGAAGCTCTTGCAGATCCAATGAGGAAGGAAGTTTCACTTGTACGAAAGAAGATCGATGTGGTCAATCGAGAGTTAAAGCCATTGGGACAGACCTGCCAGAAGAAGGTGAAACAGTATAAAAACTTTGGTGAACTTTACTTCACTTGTAAGAAATTTGTTTGATCCTAATGTGTGTTTTCTTGAATAGGAAAAGGAATACAAAGAAGCCCTTGAAGCTTTGAATGAGAAGAACAAGGAAAAAACTCAACTGCTAACCAGATTGATGGAGGTAACTTTTGTGATCTTTTGGTCCAACTTAAAACTCAGCCACCATATATATGTGTGTGCGTGTGTGTGTGTGTGTGTGTGTAGATTTGATTCTAGTTTTGCTTATGTTGTTCTTAATATGTATGATTAATTGGCCAGTTGGTGAGCGAAAGTGAGAAAGTAAGGATGAAGAAGCTGGAGGAGCTGAGCAAGAACATAGATTCCCTTGTCTAAAATCATACCATTTGTCTTAGGCACTGTTATTAGTATCTTTTGCCTATTGAATTGTGTTACAGTTTATGGTTTACATTTGTGTAATTAACTATATACCTTTGGCGTAGTAATGTTGTTACTTATGACCTGGACGTCACCGGATAAAGTCCCGGGAATAGTACACATAAGGTATGACCTTTCCAAACCTTGCAGAGATGGACGCCTCGTGCACTGGGTTTTTTTCTTTTATCATTTTTTTTTCTTTCAAATTTGTGTATGTCAGTGGCTTTTCATGGAGGTTCTATGGTTGAGGAATGATAGGGCCTCCAACCAGGATTGTTGGTTAAAACTGTTGTAAAATCTAATATTCAAATGGACGATATTCCTTCTTAACATCACAATGCTCTTGCTTTCTAGTTGTATCAGCATCAAAACCACCAACTTGAATCTTAAAATTGAGAGGCCACCTGTATGATAAGATCAGTTAAAGGCTTCATATATTCTTCTCTTTACTCTTTTGTTTTTTCGGGTGACCTAATTTATTGACCTAATCACTCACAATCATTAGATTGACTGAGAATCCCAGTATTCATTAGAATTTGCTATTAGTTCGATGGTTGTGATGGATTACGTCCCAATAATATTGTTGTTTCACAAAAAAAGCGATGTTATTGAAACTTTATTTTGGGACTGAATTTATTGTGACGGTTGGATTAGTCGTGTATTTCAGTATTCAATGAAGTACACTAACAATCCAATGATTTCAATTCGTTAAGTCCCACAAATAGGTACAAGTAGCATTATTCTTTTATTTATTGGGAAATACTTCTCAGGACATCTTTGTTAATTTTTCAGTTGAAGAGAAAATCTATCACTTAAATAAGTCTGGTGGATGTCCTCTATTAAGTTCCTATTTGCACCCCCTCCAACAAAAAACCTTTGGATCTTTATTGAGAAATTTCATAAGCCCTATTTATGGAGCATAGTGCTGAGCTAATAACAAAAACTATGGGTTTTTGGGAAACTGGATGAGTGATAT
This sequence comes from Ilex aquifolium, assembly GCA_951799425.1. Taxonomy (NCBI): domain Eukaryota; kingdom Viridiplantae; phylum Streptophyta; class Magnoliopsida; order Aquifoliales; family Aquifoliaceae; genus Ilex; species Ilex aquifolium. The sequence goes on along the minus strand of OX637394.1, from coordinate 13,190,153 downwards.
TTTCTTGCTTTTCTTTTAGAGAACGGTTTGTAGTCTTATTTATGACAGTGACTTTTCTTTGTTTTTAGCTTTGTCTGTGAACTTAGACTTTAAGGTGAAATCGCTTAATCTTCACGTGATCTATGTTCTTTCTATTTGATTTTGTAATATGTTCATAATCTTGTGCTTAACATTAAAGACATATAAGGCCGGTGAATTAAGTCATGGAAACATACATAACTTATTATGTATGTTACCTTTAATACCAACTCTGAAATAAACAGACATCCTTATTGACAAGACCCTTCAACAACAGGATGAAAGAATTTACTAACAGATGAAGCATTCCATGTTATTATTAGCTTTAAGGGAATAGTATAGTTAATGTACCATTTATTGTTCATTTTCGAAGATTAATGATTAATAGTAGAATTGAAATGCATAAGATCTTCGGTAGTTGCTTTCTATTCTGCGACATATGACTTTGTCACATAAAAAGCCGTTTCATTCCCCTATGATCTGATCGAAAAGAATGATTCAACCTGCCTGGCATCAGGAATTCTGAAACTTTCCAAATCCAGCATTTTAAGAAGTCTCACCCATGGGAGTGAGTTCTTTGTCACCGCGTAATTTGTTTGCTTTCAAAAGTCTTTTGACTAAATAGAAGCTCGTAGAAAGGCTAATTCCAACTCGACAAGGGATAGCGATTGAAGAAATGACAATTGGTTTACCAATGCCCCTATCTCCATCCGCCGACCTATCACTTTGCTTTATGGCATATGTTCCTTAGCTTGCATGCCAATATAGAAAAAGAAAAATCTAAAGGCTAAACCTCCCACTACCTGAAATTATCTTGGAGAAAAAGATTACGTTTCATTGGTAAATATATTTTTGCGGTTAAGTCTAATATTTTCGTGATAATTTTTTAAATTTTATTGGAGAAGTTAATAAAAGGAGAAGGCTTTTAAGGCATAGAGAAAACAAATGATTGGTTTCCCCCAGTAAATTTCCTTGTAGATTGATTTATAAGCCAAATGACATACCACATTCCATTGGTAATAATCACCAAGGACACAATCATTTTCCTTACATTCGCAAATTGCAATACAGCTGATCCACTTTAGGTTTTGTCCCCCTCTGGCATGTCGCTTCCACCAACTTTGCTGAAACTTTCAGCGCTAAACATGAATTTGCAATATACACAAACAGGGGTCATTTCAAGAAAACCAATGGTAGTAATAACTACCAAGGTACTCATTAGGCATAATTGTATGATTTCAATGATTCAATTATAAACCATACCAACTCATACATTCGAGAGGGCTGAACAGGGGTCTGAGTAGAACTCATGTTATGGCATTATTGAAGTCGTCCTTTAGTCTCTCATTCTTGAAAAAAATCAAGGGAACAGGAAGAAGTTAAAAATGAAAAATCATTTGTTTCCTGTTGTCTAGGATAGGGAAAAGGGTTTCACGTTGTTTTAGTAGTTCTTCAGCTTCTATGATAAATTCAACCATTTTGATTTGAACCACATATTGTGAAAATGGGTATTTTCCTGCCTTTTTATTTAATGCTAAGTCGTCAACTTCTGTATGCTGCATGAAGTAAGAAGAAAAAGAAACCTCTTAACACCCACCATCGCCATAAACCACCAACCACCACCACCACCACCACCACCACCACCACCATCATGACCCACCACCCATCACCACCACCTGCCACCAACCCCACCCATTAACACCCACCATCGCCATAAACCACCACCATCACCCGCCACCAACCACCACCACCACCACCACCCATCGCCACTATACCTCACCCACAACTCCCACCCACTAACACCCATCGCCACCACCACCCACCACCAGTATCACCCACCATCGCCACCAACCACCACCATCACCCACCATCGCCATCAATAACCACCAATCACCCCCGCAACCACCATCAGCCGCCAACCACCACCATCTACCGTTGCCGCTACCTACCACGCATTGCCACCCACCATCACCATCAACAATCACCACTAACTGTCGTCCACCAACCACCACCACCACCACCCATCGCTGCCAACCACTACCCATTGCCACCTCCACCACCCACCACCATCACCCACCATCGCCATAAACCACCACCACCCACAATCGCCGCCAACAATCATCACCCACCACCCAAAATAGTGAATAACTAGCTCACCACAGTCAACAACCACCACCATCATCACTGTCACTACCACCACAACTACCACCACCGTCACCGTCGCCCACCACCACCACCACTCGTTGTTGTCCACCAACCATCACCCACCACCCACCAACCACCATTACCCACCACCACCTACTATCGCCGCCAACCACCACTATGATCCAACCACCACCACCACTACCCGCCACCCCACCCACACCCAACACCACCCATCCCCAATCATCATCCACCATCGTTACCAATCACCACCTCTCACTATCACCGCCAACCAACACCACTCACCACCCAAAACAATGAAAAACTAGCCTACCACCACCCACTACTCACCATCGTTGTCAACCACTATTACCTAAAACTCACCACTACCCACCAACCGTCAACGCCACCACCACCACCTATTGTCACCAACCACCACCACTTACCACCCAAAATAATAAAAAAAATAACCCACCACCCAAAACAGTAAAAATCTCACCACCTATCGCCGCCAACCAACACCATTCACCACCCAAAATAATGAAAAACTAGCCTACCACCACCCACCATCGTCGTCAACCACTACTACCCAAAACTCATCACTACCTACCAACCGTCGCCGCCGCCATCACCCACCATTGCCGACAACCACTACCACTCACCACCCAAAATAATAACAAAATAACCCACCACCCAAAACAATAAAAATTAACCCACCATCGCCGCCAACCACCTCCATTCACGACTCAAAACAGTAAAAAACTAACGCACCACCCAACATCGTCGCTAAACCACCACCCACCACCATAATCCACTACCACCACCACCAACAACATCACCACCACCCACACCCCACCACCACTACCCAAAACAATAAAAAACTAGTCCACCACCACCATTGCCACGCCACAATAATTCCACCCACCATCATTGCCGCCACCACCCATCATCACTGCCAACCACTACCACCAGCCACTCAAAACAGTGAAAAACTAGTAAACCACCCACCATCACTATCAACCACTACCACCACCCACCACTAAAAATAGTAAAAAACTAGTCAAACTAAAAAATAATGAAAAATTAGTGAACTAAAACTAGTGAATAATAGTGAACTAAAAAATAGTGAAAAATTATTGAACTCAAAAATAATAAAAAATTACTGATTTCAAAAATAGTAAAAAAATTATTGAACTCAAAAATAGTGAAAAACAGTGAACCCAAAAATAATAAAAAAAAGTGAACTCAAAAACAGTGAAAAATTATTGAACTAAAAAATATTTGATCACAACATACTACTCCAAATTCAATCAAAACAACAAATGTAAAACAGTTAAATTTATCTAATTTTAATGTTTAGGACAGTAAAAATTAAATTTATTTCTTTGTTTCGATCATTAAAATTGGGACTTAATTTACTAATTTACTTGACGTTAAAATATACAAAATTTTAAACAGTGAATTTCATCTAATATTAATGTCTTCAACAGTGAAAATTTTATTTTACTGTTTCAGTCATGAAAATTGAGACTTAATTTTACCTAATTTATCCAAAATCCCCTTTTTGTGGGTTCTATTGAGATCTCTGTCAGGATTTTCTTCTCTCATTTGTAGATGTTTTTTCATCTGTTATAGATGCATTCGTCGAAAGTTGTGATAGTTGTTCGGTATAATAACAATAATCTATTGATGTATATATAAAAAATGTTCAACTGAAATCTTAAGCTAGAGTCTTGTAATTACCTTTCTATTCTAATATATTCAATTCAATTCAACTCAACTCACATGTTTTCAACAAATAAAACGTTGTGTTTCATGAAAGTTCCGTAACATTGCTCACTTTTTTTTTTTTTTTTGGGGGTAAGTAATAGAGTTCACTCTTTATTAGCATAGGAATGCGAAAAACATATAATAGTATAATTCAACGAGGAAGTGTTACTTTTCAGGAAAACATATAATACACAATTGACCAAGTGTTAACACACATATGAGAATTTAAAATATGGTTATTTTTTGCTTTTCAAATTAAAAAAAAAATCCTCTCCATAAAATAACTTTTTAATCTTCCTGATGGGACATTTTCTGTGATCAAGGGGGACGAGATACGTGTCCTCGACATATTGGTCGCAGAGTGTTCTTTGGACGACACGTGACCTCGGCACCTCGGAGCTTCCTACGAGTAACACGTGTCCTCGACACTAAAGGTACCTCGGAGTCCACGACATGTTGTCCGCGGAGTCCACGACATGTTGTCCGCGGAATTCTCGGCATCTTGTCCGCGGAGCATTCTCCCCATGACATGTCACCTCGGCACTAAAGGTACCTCAGAGTCCACGACATGTTGTCCGCGGAGTCCTCGGCATCTTGTCCGCGGAGCACTCTCCACATGACACGTCATCTCGGCACTAAAGGTTAGGGATGTTAGTGGACCGAAGCGGGGGCGGGGAGTGTAGTCTTCATCCCTATACCCGTTTAAAAAAACTCCGTCCATCCCCCGGTCCACCCCCGTTAACGGGGATAGTTTTCATCCCCATCCCCGTCCACGGGGAAATTTCTAATCCCCGTCCCCGTCCCCGCTTCCCCCGTACCCGCCCAAGCCCAAGCCCAAGCCCAAGCCCAAGCCAACATAATCCAAAATTTTAAATAAATTCAACATTTTAAATAATCCAACAACATTCTATATAATCTAACACAACATAATAGGATAACATATTTATGCTTTCAGACGAAAATTAGTCATATCTAACACACATAATGAGAATGAAGTTTAGGCTGCAATAATGAGACTGAAATTAGTCATATCTAACACACATAATGGGGACTCTTTGGAAAATGAAGTTTAGGCTGCAATTATTTATGCTTTCAGATGGAAATTAGTCATATCTAGATTTAATAGAAATATGAGAATGAATGAAGTGTCTCATAGAATGGATTAAGGAACAAAACTATAACAATTTAGTCCTCGAGAATGTAGATACATCAAGCCAATCCCAATAACAAGGCAAAGGGAACTCATCCCAATACATCTAGAATCTGCTCCCAAAGATGAGTCAAAGATCAAAGCCCCAGCACACTTTAATATCTACACAACTCATGTAAAAATTCAACACAATTAAGCAGAATCCAACACGATTAATCAGAATCCATATGACAACCTCATAAAATTTACTTGGTCTCTGTTCAATTTGTCCCAATTTCCAAAATTATCACCTGAATTAGATAAAAAAATATATTCAATTTCCAAGAAACACAAATACCCAGAAACAAACGCATCAAAACAGAGCTGATACGCAAGCAAAACCCAATTGAATTCCACACCATTCATACTTTTTTGTGGTCATTGTATTTTGCAAATAAAGAAAAATTTACAGGAAGAATCAGCTATACATGCAAACATACAAAATTTACATCAGTAGCCCAGGACTTAATCAATCCCTTCGACTAAATAAACGAAAAAAACACATAAAAATCACAATCACTCGGAAACGACGACTAATAACCAAGTGAAATTCAAAGAGACGAAGACAGAGAAAGAGAGGGGGAGAGAGAAGTACCTATACAGAGAACATCTATGAATCGTTTACTGCCAAAAGAGAGAGGGGTGGGTAAAAAAACTAAAGTCGTCGTGAAGAAGAGAAAGTTATGCACAAACAACAAACGTCAATATATACCAACTTCAGTTCGCAACGCCGATGGAGATGGAGCAGTCGCCGTTGAGAGGTTCAGTTCGCAGCGTCGATGGAGATGGAGCAGTCGCCGTTGAGAGGAGAGGAGCAGTCGCCGACGGAGAGGAGTGCAGCGATTGAACTTAGAGGAAGAGGAGAGAGAGAGAGACGGGCGTCGCTGAAGCTGATAGAGGAAGACGAGAGTAGTAAGATAGGGCTTAGGGCTTTAAGCCTTTAACTTGAGTTTATTTATTTATCTCTATATATATATATATATATAACGGGTATAACGGGGACGGGGACGGGGACGGGGACGGGCGGGGGCGAGGGTAAGGGTAAGTCCATCCCCGCCTTCATCCCCGCACGGGTTTATACGGGTATCCCCGTATACGTCCACCGTCCAATACGTATAGTCAATCCCCGGTCCAAACGGGGCGGGTTTGGACGAATACCCGTTTTTTCCCGGTCCACTGTCATCCCTACTAAAGGTACCTCGGAGTCCACGACGTGTTGTCCACGGAGTCCTCGACATCTTGTCCACGGATCACTCTCCACATGACATATCACCTTGGCGTCTAGACCTCCACTCCGCCAAGGTGTTGGCGATCAATGTAACGCCCCAAAATCCTCATTGGACGGCAGTACAATCTAAAACCATTCACATCATGAGAGCAACTAATAAGATCCATACATAAAGAAAATTCCATTTCATCATCCATAATATTTACAACTTCATCCAAAAAAATATGTCAAGTCATGGTCATTGCATCCAAAAGAATATGCCCCAACTACGACAATTACATCCCAAAAATTAACTATTATCTTGCAGCGGAATAAGAAAAATACTAACATGAACATTATCTCAAAATAAACCTCCTATTCTAGGACATAAAAAGAACAGTTCTAGATATCCTCCTCTAGGTCCACATGCCCATCAAGTTGAGCTTCCCAAGCTACCTGCTCGTCAACTCTAAGCTTCTCCTCTAAACCAAAATCTGAAAAGAATGTTGTTTGTAGGGGGTGAACACTAAGCTATGTAGGAAAATCCTCTCAAACTCGAACAAAGTTTAGAAAACATATAAAACAAGTTGGTCTCATTTCACAAATATCATATATAACTTTTAAAATAAACCGGGACAATTTATAAGATCTCAAGTTTACACAGTAACAATATATGGAATGAAGAAGTAAAACCAATTCCCAACAATAAGCCATTTCCAACAAGTTCTTGTAATAAACCATTTTCACAACAATAAATAATAACCCACAAGATATCATTTCCCAAAACTGTATATCAAACCACAACTTGTATCTTTCACAACATTATGTATATGTATCTCAAGTATGATGTATGACATCGCATGAATAAACATATCGAGAATATCTTGGCCCACACACACACATCCAATCCTCGTAAGGATACACAACTTTAGGAAGGGCGTATACCGACGCATCGGCAGGGACGATCCAACCCAGGAATAGTATACTAACTCTCAGCCTCGGTACCACGTGAGCGAATAGTGGTTTGGTCCTCGCAAGACACCAACCCCACTATGAGTGATAGAGAACATTCAAACCCACACGGAGTAAGAAACGCATCTAACCCACTCTACGATACTCGGTCAACGGCCACTCATGGTCATCCAAACATCCACAAGAGATACAACACCAACTAATTTCTTCAAATCACAAGCAAATCCAAAATCCCCAAATTTTACATGTATTATTCCAATAGAATAATTTAAGAAAATAAGTAAGAGATCATCAAAAATACCATTTTATTGTTCAATACAAAACACTAGAGTTTTGAAATCAAGAACAAAGAAAAAATCAAGAGAAAAATCAATTTCTCTTGAAAACTAGGGTTTTGAGACAAGAAAAAGAGATTCTATAGTTATCCGACCATAGCTTTGTTCAAAACATGATAATATTTACAAGAGCATCAAGAAATAATGATTCCATAACATATATCTAAGACTTATAGTCAAAACATATACATATATAAGCCTTAGCCTCAATGAACAAGAGTGAGAAGAAACTCCTACCTTGCTTTCTTGGTTTTGGGTGAAAACTTGAAGATTTGATCTTTCCCAACTTGAATCAACACTTTGATCTCTTGTTTTTCCCCTTCTTTCTTCATCTCTAAGACTATCTAGGGTTAGAAATGTTGAAATGAGGCTAATGGAGGTGTCCTTAAGTATTTATAGGGGAAGAATTGGCCTCTTGTGCGCGATTCTGAAAGTCAGAATTCGTAACTCACGTTCGAACGTCATTGGCGTTCGAACGTCAATAGTGCAAATTATTGATTTACGTTCGAACGTCACTTTGGCGTTCAAACGTTGGTTGCTCCCAGTACTTTTGCATTTCCATCAGAGCTTTGCAGACACCAAAGTACTGGGACTCACTCACGTTCGAACGTCGATTCACGTTCGAACGTCCTCCTAGTTTTTAGTGGAACTTCCAGTGAAATTTTGGCCTGTTTATAGGTCGATTTGGAAAATTTTTGTGAAATACTATTTTGTAACCCTGGAAGTCTATTATCTACTGTCAAAATTTCAGATCAAACGGACATTAGGATAAAAATTTATGATCCAAATATTAGGCAATGTCCAAAATCTTTTCTACCCAAATTTTCTCTTAAGTGTGCTTTCACTCCGGAATACTTCCTAGCTTCCAATACATACCCTATTACCTCGCCTAACATTTTTATTTCTACTCTTACAATATACATAGTTCATGCATACATCATCACATATATTAGCATTTCAAAACATAATTATATTACTATATAAAGATACGAATGTGGGGGTTTACAATCACCTTGGGACTTGGGCTATGGCTAATGATGGAGTTCTTAGAAAAGTCAAGAATGACGTCACCACATCAAAGGTGGGGGCGACTCTTAATCATCAAACCCTCTTCCCAAGGTAGTCAGAATGACAAGATTGGCAACCTGGTAACCAATAGAGAGAGTCCACGAAGTACAAAGTCCAGACGACGTGACCTCCTGGATGGCAAAGGACGCAAGTGCCCCAACGCATGCGCAGCCACAACGAAGGACATTAAATGATCCCTCAGAAGGATGAGACACATTTATTGTCCGGCGGACTCCGGGAGGAGTGTATTAAATGCTCGGGGATCCTGACATTAAATGCAGAGATTTCTTTTGGCATGACAAGACAGACACTTTGCCCTAGGACTGTGCTCCACATGCCGCCTCCCAAATGGACCAATGGGGGACTTCCTCTGGACGGGACCCGCCTAACAGCAATGATGACCTTCATAGAAGGTATAAATAACTCTCACAAATGCAAAGCAAAGGTACGCAAACTAAGACTAAAATGCAAAATATTGATTTCTTATGCCCCTCAAAGAACTGACTTGACTGTCGGATGAGATACACCGGAAACACTCAGGCGCCCTTCTAACCCTTCTTTTGAGTGTTAGGATATGCCGAAAAATACTCCAGCCCGTCGGCATCGAACGGACAGCCTGAAGGCCAACTCATCACCACTCCTTAGGCCACTTTTGGCTGTTCCCTTGCCACCGGATCATCGACTTTTGAGGTAAATACGAGTTCACCAATGGAGAGAGCTGTTTTTATTTATTTATTATGCGAAAATCACCTTGCACAATCTGGCGCCGTCTGTGGGAAACGTCCAAGCTTTCCCAAGAACAATAACCATGGTGAATACTCGTCAATCGGGAAAGGGTCTTCAGCAAAGGAACATAGATTTACCGGCTCCCTCCATGTTGAGAACGAAGGGCCGCATTGAAAATGTCAACAAAGAACTTTCCGTTCATTCTAGGGAGAAAACCTGCCAAACTAGTTTGAATATCGGGGCTGGAAAATCGACCCCTTTGGCCCGTCAACTTGCTGATGTGATTGAAGCTCGGTTCGGGGATCGACTACGACAGTTAGAAGAGGACAACTTGAACGTCCTAAATCGGCTCAATGAATTCGCACTCTCCAGCGGAGGATCTCGAGACTTGCATAGTCACGGGAGCCATCCGTCAGGGAGGTGGGACCTGGGGACTTCAGAAACCGTCTGAGTAGCAGAGCAAGGAGCTTCAAGGCTCCGAAGCGCCCAAGGGCCAAGGGACAGCTCCTGGAGGTTCCAGCCAAGAGGACTAGGCCATTGGCTTGGAATGACCTTTGTCGGGGACTGTCCGGGCGAGGGGGCGTGGAGGAGTCCGAGGAGGGGTCAACCCTCTCCGTCCGACACCTTGGAACTGGGGGGCATGTTGACTGATGCTGAGAAGGTGGAGAAATGCACCCCAAGTAGAGGGAAGACCTCGGGGTATGGTTGGATCCTACGAGGAGGGATAAGGTCACCCTGGAGGATGACACTGACAACGAAGCTATCTAGTCGCCCTTCACTATGCATATCGTGGAGATGGAGGTCCCAAAGAAGTTTGCGGTACCAAGGTTCAAGGTTTATGATGAGCGTTCTGACCCGGAGGCCCATCTCAGGCAATACAAGCAAATGATTTCTCTGTACCACTTGAATCACCGGTTGCTATGCCGGGTGTTCTCAATGAGCCTGGGGGACAATGCTATGAAATGGTTTGAAACCCTTCCACCCAACAGCATAGGGTCTTGGAAGGAGCTGACCAGACAATTTTCTGCCCGATTCATCACAGGGAGCAAGCGCCCCAAGGATGTTGGGTCACTACTAACCCTGAGATGGAAAGAAGGTGAAACACTCCGCCAGTACGCCACTCGATACTGGGAAGAAGTGAACGAGGTGGAGGGATTCTCAGAGGTCATGGTTGCGACCTCTTTTAGACTTGGCCTTTCCAGGGACACCGACCTTTACAAGTCCTTAACAAAGAAAACGTCAGCGGATATGGGCGGGTTGATGGCCCGAATCAATAAGTACTCCAGGATAGAAGATGGGACCCAATTGAGAAGGACCATATAAAGTCACATCAATTGGAGGCTCCAGGTCATACAAGTTAGAGGATTTGGAAGGAAATACTGCACTTCGGCCCTGGAGTGTAACGAATTTCAAGAAGTATTATTTTTGAAAAGACTTGTTTTCACTAAGTGTGATGTCCTGGATGGGGCATGGCCCCGGAGGCAAAGTCTACAAGGAAGACTCTTGCCTTCAAATAAAGAACAGGAGCAAGCCTCCTAGAAAGGGCATGACCCTAGGGGCAGAGTCTCAGGGACTCCTGCCTCCAAATAAAGAACAGGAGCAAGCCTCCAGGAAAGGGCATGACCCTGGGGGCAGAGTCTCAGAGACTCCTGCCTCCAAATAAAGAACAAGAACAAGCCTCCTAGAAAGGGCATGGCTCTAGGGGCAGAGTCAGGGACTCCTGCCTCCAAATAAAGAACATGAGCAAGCCTCCTAGAAAGGGCATGGCCCTGGGGGTAGAGTCTCAGGGACTCCTGCCTCCAAATAAAGAACAGGAGCAAGCCTCCTGGAAGGGACATGACCCCGGAGACCAAGTCTTCAAGAAGACTCTTGCCTCCAAAGAAACAAAAGGATCAAAGCCTCCTGGAAAGGGCATGGCCCTGGAGACCAAGTTTTCAACAAGACTCTTGCCTCCAAAGAAACAAAAGGAGCGAAGCCTCCTAGAAGGGGCATGGCCCTGGAGGCAAAGTCTACAAGGAAGACTCTTGCCTCCAAAGAAACAAAAGGAGCGAAGCCTCCTGGAAAGGGCATGGCCCCGGAGACCAAGTCTTCAAGAAGACTCTTGTCTCCAAAGAAAAAAAAGGAGCGAAGCCTCCTGGAAGGGGCATGGCCCTGGAGACAAAATCTACAAGGAAGACTCTTGCCTCCAAAGAAACAAAAAGAGCGAAGCCTCTTGGAAGAGGCATGGCCCCGGAGGCCAAGTCTCCAAAGAAGATTCTTGCCTACAAAGAGACAAAATGAGCACAGCCTCCTGGAGGGGGCATGACCTAGAGGCAAAGTCTTCAAGAAAGACTCTTGTCTCCAAAGATACAAAAGGACCCAAGGAGCCAAAGTCTGCAGGAAGAGACTTAGCCCCGAAGACAAAAAAAGGAGAAAAGGAAATGAGCAAACATTTGGTAAAAGAAAGAGGTCCTTACATTACAAAAAAGGAGGGATTTGCGTCCCTCAAGCTGCAGAAACAGAAACTAAGTTACAAGGAAAGTGAGAAAACAGATCTATGGAGGACTAGTGACGTCGCTCCCAATGTTTCCTTCGATGTCGACAAAGAACTCATTGACACTAGCAGATAAGGAATTGGTGCTCTAAGGGATAGGAACAGTGTCGGAAACACTGGAGCATCGGTGAAAAAACGGCTACACGAAGGGATAGGACATTCAAGCCCTTTCATCTTCATCTGCCACGTCTTCCAATCAATATGAAGATCAAGGGCTGGGGAGCAGTTGATGGGACATTTTCTGTGATCAAGGGGGACGAGGCACGTGTCCTCAACATATTGGCCGCGGAGTGTTCTTTGGACGACACATGACCTCGGCACCTCGGAGCTTCCTGCGAGTAACACGTGTCCTCGGCACTAAAGGTACCTCGGAGTCCACGACATGTTATCCGCGGAGTCCACGACATGTTGTCCGCGGAGTCCTCGACATGTTGTCCGCAGAGCATTCTCCACATGACATGTCACCTCGGCACTAAAGGTACCTCGGAGTCCCGACATGTTGTCCGCGGAGTCATCGGCATCTTGTCCGCGGAGCACTCTACACATGACACGTCATCTCGACACTAAAGGTACCTCGGAGTCCACGACGTGTTGTCCGCGGAGTCCTCGATATTTTGTCCACGGATCACTCTCCACATGACACGTCACCTCGGCGTCTAGACCTCCACTCCGCTAAGGTGTTGACGATCACCTTGGGACTTGGGCTATGGCTAATGATGGAGTTCTTAGAAAAGTCAAGAATGACGTCACCACATCAAAGGTGGGGGCGGCTCTTAATCATCAAACCCTCTTCCCAAGGTAGTCAGAATGACAAGATAGGCAACTTGGTAACCAATAGAGAGAGTCCACGAAGTACAAAGTCCAGACGACGTGACCTCCTGGATGGCAAAGGATGCAAGTGCCCCAATGCATGCGCAGCCACAACGAAGAACATTAAATGATCCCTCAGAAGGATGTGACACATTTATTGCCCCGGCGGACTCCGGGAGGAGTGCATTAAATGCTCAGGGATCTTGACATTAAATGCATAAATTTCTTTTGGCGTGACAAGACAGACACTCTGCCCTAGGACTGTGCTCCACATGCCGCCTCCCAAATGGACCAATGGGGGATTCCTCTTGACGGGACCCGCCTAACAACAATGATGACCTTCATGGAAGGTATAAATAGCTCTCATAAATGCAAAGCAAAGGTACGCAAACTGAGACCAAAATGCAAAATAGTGTTTTCTTCTTCCCCCCTCTCAAAGAACTGACTTGACTGTCGGAGGGGATACGCCGGAAACACTCCGACGCCCTTCTAACCCTTCTTTTGAGTGTCAGGATACGCCGAAAAAAACTCCAGCCCACCGGCATCGAACGGACAACCTGAAGGCCAACTCATCACCACTCCTTAGGCCACTTTTGGTCGTTCCTTTGCCACCGGATTGTCGACTTTCGAGGTAAACACGAATTCACCAAGGGAGAGAGCTGTTTTTATTTATCTATTGTGCGAAAATCACCCTGCACACTTCCTATAATTGATGATACACAAAATAGACTTATGCACAATCGACAGTCGAGTGAATGATGCAAAGGAATTAGTGAGACGATTAATAAAGCAATCAATGGCAAAAAGGTAAATATTGGGTCAACACACAGACATATAGTAGTTCAGTTAGGGTGACTTACTCCACTCCGAAAGCGGCAACGGTATCTGAAGAACCTTTATTGATGAAATAAAGTTAGAGAGAGAGCTCTGAGAAAGGTGTGGTAGCTAAGAGAGTAATAACTATGTGAGGGGTGTGTAGAGAGGTGTAGAGATGTCCCTCTCAATGGAGAGAGCTTACAATTTATAGGCATGAAGCCCTTAGGTGAGGAGGTAACGTGAGGGTAAAGACACTAGTTTCTCGAGGAGGATAGCTACAAAAGGTAAGTACAATTAAAGGTAGTCTTGATCTTCGAGAGTGGGGATCTCGATGATTACTCCCCACGTGCTCTAATCTTCTTGGACTCCTTGGACCTTGGGCTGGGTCGAATTGACGAACTGAGCTTGACTTGTCTGTTAGCTGATTTGGACTTACTTGATTTATTGAGCTTGACCCGATTAGATTTGGGCTCATCAATAAACATCTCTCTCTTTATCCCTTCACTTTCTTCACCAACCACTCATCCCACTTGTCTATTAAAAATTGGGGTTTCCACACTTTGCACGACAAAAGATGTTAAAATTTTCACTTTGCACTCTAAAAGATAAATTTTCTCATATTACACCCTCATTGTTCTAAATTGGTTGCAATGTGGCCCCTCAAACCAACACCGTCTCTCTTCCCATCAAAAATATTTGCACATGCGAAGCACGTGGTCTCTTCATGGGCAAAAATGACTTTTCTCATCAACATCTCTCCAAAACTTTAATAGACAAGTGATGGCGTTGATTTGAGGAGCTACATTACAACTAATTTAGAATAATGAGGGTGCAATGTGAGAAAATTATTATTTAGAGTACAAAGTGAGAATTTTAACATCTTTTAAGATACAAAGTGTGAAAAGCCCTTAAAAATTCAACAACATCCCCCTTCCCCCTCTTTAAGTTTCTTCACCAACCACTCATCCCAGTGATCCCACCTGTCGCTGGACCAAGTCTTTCCCGTTGATGCCCATTAAAATTTTGGGCTTGGCTCAACCAATGTTTCCAATGGGCCTAACCCGTATCCTGCAGTTAAAAAGTGTTTAGGCTTCAGTTCTCACCTGAGTTCGAATGTGATGTGAGAGCGGAACAGAGAGAGATGGAAAATAGCCGTGAAACGGAAGGACTCCAAAACCCTAGCAATGGAGGACAAGGGGAGAGAGAAAAGGAAGATAACCCGAATTCAAGTTCGAAACCGAAGATAGTGGTGATAATGGGCCCAACTGGTTCTGGCAAATCAAAACTCGCCATCGACCTCGCTTCTCACTTACCCATCGAAATCATCAACGCCGATTCCATGCAGGTATCAGGCATACCGTATATATACATATCTCTGTGTGCATATTATGTGTAAGCTTACCAGATAATCACTTTCTCCATTATTGTTTTGTGGTTAGGTTTACCAAGGATTGGATGTTCTCACTAATAAAGTTCCTGCCCAAGACCAGAAAGGTTCTTCCTACCTTCTCAATCTACACACATGTATGAGTCAATGTTTTCTTTCTGATACGCATAAATTCTTTTGATTTTATGTTTGGGTTTATTTACTTATAGGAGTGCCTCATCATCTTTTGGGTACAATCAGCCCAGACGTTGAGTTCACCGCCAAGGATTTTCGGGACTATGCGATTCCTGTGAGAATTTCTATTTATCTCTCAGCAATTGCAAATTTAGTTTCATTTAAATTCTCCCTCTCTCTCTCAGGCAAAGATGGGGAAGGGGGAAGTAATGAAATTCCACTTGCCCCTACATGCCCACACTATCATATAGCTACTTCTACTTGCCCTACTTAATCTCTGTTACTTGATTTCTGCTGAAAGAAGGTGGTATTGTTTTGATGTATTTTAAAGCAAAAATTTGACAACATTGTTGCTCTTAGAGAATTCTAGTCTCCAGTAACCATTTGTTCACTATGCCTGCATGGGTTGGCTTCAATTTATAACTTAGCAATCTCACGTATATTGTGCATAAACTAATTACAAGACCTGAATCACTGGACACCATTTGCAATTGATTTATAGAAGTTCTTTTTAACAAGGTGATATAAATAACTTATAAATGGATTCGGGCTCATAATGATACATGCAGTCTTTTTTGGTAAGAGGGGATTGGGGTGCGGCCAATTTCCTTGATTTCCAAGTTGATATGATTTCTTTGAGAAGTTAATTAGTTTGCTTCTAATTCTCTAGTATAATATAGTTTCCAGTGTTTAGCATAACTGTGGCTCAGTTGACATCACATCCTTGGACACCACCTACAAGGTCCTCAAGAGGACTCATTTGGACCTGCTGATCAACCTACAAGGTCCTCTTGTTATGCTGGGACTAGAATTATCTTTGGTGTGCTTATAGCTTGCCACCTCCTCTTTCTCCCTCATTCCCCTTTAGTCTCGCATCACGTCCTTTCAAAGTAGTCATTGTCTACATACGACTGCCAATATGCTTCAATTTTTGGAAGTTCATTCTCACCTAAACACAACTTTCTATAAGCCTATTTACCAAAACATTAAAATTGATAGAGCAAATTAATTGTCCTCTCCCTTTTTTCACAGTTTAAACTATCTACCTTTTTTTTTTATTAATTGTTTCTTATGCATTCTCTTGTAATCATATGTTTTTCTTTCCTGTTTATGACCTGCAAGCAAAACTATGTATTTGACAATTTGTCATAATAATGTATTGCTAAGTGTCTGTATGTTTATACCTTTCAAATATCTTTACTCAGCAATATTTTTTTCAGCTCATCAATGAAATATGGTCCCGCAATCGGCTGCCGGTCGTAGTTGGGGGAACAAATTACTATATCCAGGTAGGATGCTGCTTTGTTCTGTTTTTTATGCTCATCCAGATCAATTTAGTAGCTGCATTTAATTATGCATCCATATCATCTCTCGTACACCATTCTCTTTTTATATAGGAATTATATTTGGTTCGTACAAACTGAATTTTGCTCTAAGGTTTTTTTGGTTTAAAAGACGTGGATGTGAATGGCTTACCTTTTGTCAGATACGATTACGAATAGTAGTTTATGGGCCCAAATCCATGGAATTATTCTTTCTCAATATCTCTTTGCAAGGTATTTTACAAGCTGGTAATGTGCTGCTTCTACTTTTTGGGGGTATGAATCACATTCTCAAATCAGTTCTTAAATATATTGACCTACTGCTTCGATTTCTGGCGTTTGATGACAAGATATCTAGTGTTTGTCTCTTGGGATTGCATCACTTTTTCCATGCTTATTCTTGTTTGCTAGGACATGAGGTTTAGAACTATCTCTAGCTGAGTTTTGTCAGGGGGAATCCGCTGTGAAGGATAACATAAAGACTTCCAATATTTTCTTGCATGTTCTAGTCTTCAGCACTTGTTGCAATACTGATTTTATTTATGTTGCCATTTTCTTGGGTTTTGCCACAATCCTGTAATACCAACTTTGAACTGGAGCTTATTCTAAAACTCTGTTAATCTAGCATGAGCCAGAGTTTTGTTCTTCAGAAGATCTTGTTCATTGTTCTGCATTCTTCGGCCATTCTTATTTACCTTTTAATAATATTTCAGTTTTTGATGCCCTTCACTCAGCAGTATTGCAGATCATGTAATTATGTGTATGATATGTTATGTTACTTTTTTTTTTCTTTCTGTTTTTTCCTTCAAATTTATGTTCGTTATGCACCCCATATGTTATGTACATAATTGTGTTCTTCATTTGTCTGTTTATTGTACTCAGGCTCTTGTGAGTCAATTCCTTCTTGATGACTCGGTAGAAGACGTGGATGAAAGCTGCTTAAGTGATCAACCTGGTAAACAATTATTAGTCACTTTAGGAGTTTGAATTGACAATATGTAAGGGCCTATAGATATTGGGGAGTGTGTCTCTGTCTGTACATATTTTTAAGTGTTATTTAATATACCCTTCCCGTTCACAGGGGATAACCAATCAGATTCTGAACTGGAAGTTGAGGGAAAGAATCTTAGTTATAATTTCGATTGCCTTAAAGACCTTGATCCAGTGGCAGCTAATAGAATTCATCCAAATGATCATAGAAAGGTAAATATCATCTAGTTAACTAGTGGTTCTGCTTTGACCATATAAACAAGAAGGCTTGTACTATGTAAATTTGATACTGAAGCACAAATGTGTGGAACTTTTTTGGTGCTTCTGCCTGCACTAGGGTACATTCAGTATGCATAATGATTCTAATGATCCTGCTCCTTTGAGGACCAGTGGTTGGGAAAATGTTATTGAAATAGCATTGATACTATGTCATTCTTTCTGGCATACTCTGGCTGTGTTGTCTATTTTGCTTAGTGCTATCAATTATGGGGCATGGCCTAGGGTTGATGTAATAACTGGAGAATTCTAATTTGGCCAGGATTCTGAGGACTTATTGTTTTGGTAGAGTAGGGTGATGATCCAGTTAGAGTGTATCTAGGCTATATACAATGCATGTTTACATGTTCGAGATTGGCAATTAACAGCGGATGGGCAGACCCTTTGCTCAATATTTTTCTTCGAGTAAATGGTGGAGTTCCTGGATCGAATAGGGCTAAGGGTAGTTTGTTTTTATTTTATTGAGCTTTATGAGTTCATTTTAATGATATTTCATATGCTAAAAAACTGCTTTTTCACTGCTGCTGATAGTTCAGGTTAATTTTCCATGTTTAGTAGGGTATTTTAGGAAGTTCTTCTGTAGTTTTTGAGAGAGGTAATAAATTGACGAGTTTCATATTTGTATTCAGTTTTTGAGTGGTTTTAAGGATTTTCTTCAGAGCAAACTGCTAGTGAGGATTTCCCTTGCTGTTTTATTATTATTACTTGGTTTATGATGCTTCAATATCCTTGTTTAAATTTCCCGTGACTGGTGTTGCTGTGTTTCTGTATTTGTTGCCATGGCAGTACCATTGCGATTTTGTATTGTTAATGTGTTCAGTGTCAAGATCACTTTGTTTGGCAATCAATTTTAGAATTTTGCAAAAATAAAGACTGAATACTATTTGAGATTGTGTAGTTCTTCATTCAGTAGGAATATGAAAGCATTTGTGCCACATATGTTTGTCATGATTGGTTATCCTAATGGCATAATTTGGATGACCCCTTAGTTGGTCCAAACTTGTGCAGATCAAGCAATACCTTTGTATGTATGCTCGCTCCGGTGTTCTTCCAAGTAAACTTCTTCAGGGGACATCCATGCAGGTTTGTACTGCTTTCTCAGTTGCCTACATGGTTGTAAGTGGCTAATGTCAGCAGTATTAGGCATCTTCTTTGTAAAAAGAGGTTTGATTGTGGGACACTTTTATCAGGAGCAACAATGATGTAGTTGTTCTGCCTGCCTATCTTTTATTGAAGTTGCTTTTTAACTACTAAAGAAGCATTAAATGCAAAAATTTGAATTATGAGATGCTTATTGGTTACTGGAAAAGAGTTGGTCAAAGTTAGAAAGCTCAATTTGCATTACTCTTTGCAAAAAAAGAAAAGGAAAAGGGAAAACGAAAATATTTTGATATTTTCGATATGGTAATTTGCTGGGTTTTCAAACTTTGACCTGTTTTCCTACTGGGGAAGTTGGAACAGTATAGATGGAATCTGTAATTGCCAGGATGAAACCAATTTATTTGAGCGCATGAGATAATGCCAATCTGACCTGTTTGCTCTTGAATAATTTCCTAATATCGCATGTGACAGGGCAGAACTGGGGTAAAGCTGATAGTTTCAGATACATTTGCTGTTTTATATGCGTGGATGCATCACTCCCTGCATTGGATCGATATGTGGAGCAAAGAGTAGATCACATGGTTAATGCTGGTTTGCTTAATGAAGTCTATGATATCTACAACTTGAATGCAAACTATACTCGAGGTTTACGGCAGGCTATTGGTGTCCGAGAATTTGAGGATTTTCTGAGAGTTTACACTTGTGGTGCGAACAGTACAGATGGCTCCCATTTTCAGATGTCATCAAATGACAACTGTAAGATGTTGAAAGAAAATGTGTGGGAATTCCTGAATGCCTCCAAGGAGAACCAACAAAATCTTTTATTAAATGATGCCATTGACAAAGTAAAAGTGAACACTCGAAGACTTGTTCGTCGTCAAGTGAGCAATTTCTTTTTTTTTTTTTTTGGGATTTGTTTATTCGTTTGCATTATTTTTCTCCTTATTACACTGCAGCTAGTGGCAAGCATCTTGATTTCTCATTAAATTGCTCATAGAACCTATGGGCTTGATTGAATCCTTCTTTTGTTTCGGTATGATGCTCCATGAGTAAGGAGCAAGAGAACCAAGTGGGCTGTAGTTTGGTTTGGTATTTATTTGGTGATTGCTCATAGAACCAACTAGTTTGGAATTTCTCATTAAATTTCTCATTTGGTATTTATTTGGAATTTCTCATTAAATTGCTCATAGAACCAACTAGTTTCTTTGATCCCACTTGGTGTTCCTTTTCCAGACAATTTCTCTGGATTTTTAGTTTGCCTCTCCCTTTTCTTTGTTGGATCATATTTCATCCCATATTTTATATTGAGAAAAGTAATGGTTGCTTGACTTTGTGAGCAATTGGCTAATCATTCATGAAACTTCCAAATTCTGCCCATACTTTTGAAATCTACTTTTACTGAGTTAATGTGCTGCCTCTCCCTTGATATTCAGTTTTTCTTAAGTTGTCTTTCAAATAGTGTAAAGTGTTTCTGTGAAACTGTTGTTCCCCCATTTTCTCTTCTTATTCATGTTTTTCGAAAAGCTAGATGAATTACTTTGGTAAAAGCAGAAAAGATTTAATGTGTTCGTAAATAAATTCTCACCAAGTTAGTAAGTTATTTCTATAGATCCATGTCAGAGTGGTTTACCAACCTTCTTGTTTTGATTATATCTAAAAAAATTTGTTGCTTTTCAGTAAGAGGAGGTATAATCTTCTTCAAACATTGAACGTTTTTTGAATAACCAAAACCAAACCAAGCCTTATGAGTCCGTCTTCGCCATTCATTTCGATCATGCGCTATACCCTCATTGAAGTTAAATATTTTTATATCTTTTCTTATTATTTCGTTCAATATTAATTTAGGTCTATCCCTACTTTTAGTACCATTAAGAGATATTCTATCACTTTTTCGAACCGGTGCATCTATCGGCTTCGTTGAACATGACCAAACCATCTTAATCTATTCTCTCTTAACTTATCCTCAATTGAAGCTATTTCTACCATTTCTCTAATTGTCATTTTGTATTCTATCATTTCTAGTTTTTCCACACATCCACAATAGTATTCTTATTTGCGCTACACTAATTTTGTCACCATGTTGTTTCCTAGTCGCCTAACAATCCGTCTCATACAATATTGGTGTCCTGAACATTTTTGAATGTTTAGATAAATGTGTTTCCAGTATTGAATTAAACATCATGGAATGAGCATTGAAACTTTGTTGTTGTATATTAATTTGATGCTTTATTGCTGATAACCCTGTTGTTTCCCAGAAGAGGAGGCTTAGTAGATTACAAACGTTGTTTGGCTGGGACATAAATAGTGTTGATTCCACGGATTCCTTAGCAGGCATGTCTTTCGAAGTGCTAACAAGTTTTTCATAGTCAGCATGATTTTCTTGTTTCATGAGATGACATGTTCCAGCCTCCAGGTGTTAAGACTGAATCAGATTGAACATTCAATACGCAGGTACAAGTAATGATTTATGGGCAGCACATGTTGTTGAGCCCTCCGTGAGAATAATCAAGTCATTCCTTGATAAGGATGCCTGTGCAGCACTTGACTCCGAGGCCATAAAAGGCACCCAAGCATTGAAATTGATCCAAAGGGACCTGTGGACTCAATATGTGTGCAAGGTTAGTGATAGTTGTGGTACTCTCTCTCTCTCTGGTGTTTGTATGGGTGCCCTTGTGTGTGCATTTTATGCTGTTAATTCATATGCATTGATTGGAATATTGATGGGTCTACGACTCTTTTCACTGGTAGGCATGCAGCGACAGGGTACTCAGAGGGGCGCATGAGTGGGAACAACATAAACAGGGCCGTGGCCACCGAAAACGCATTTCTCGGCTTAGGAAATTGGAAGTTTCTGCTTTGTAGAGTAGCATTAGCAACATCATTCAGGCTCTTACAGAGATCTCTACAAAGGGTTAGCAGAAAGCTCTTCCCACTAATTGTTTTCTAAGATTGAGCTCTTTGCACTTGCAGAGGTAGGCCTTGACCAAATTCAAGTGGCCCATGTTAGGGCTGCCAAATTGGGGAATGGGAAATGACGTGTGCAAGGATGTCAATATATATGAATAATTCGATTTTAACATGATAAACTCTTTTAACTTATTTATAAGAATGCATATACATATATATATATATATATTTTATTTTTTTTAGTTTTTCAACTTTTTTTAATCAAGCGAGTGCACGATACAAAATTCGAGTTCCCTAATTCCTGGATCTGCCTTTCTGTTGTTTGGATTTATAATACAAATGGTCAGCCCTCTTGTATAGTATCTTGGGGCTAAATGAGTTGTTTTCCATGTGCTTGGAAACATTATAGAAACCATAAAGGAAAGAAAAAGACAACAAAGATTACTTATTTTTAGTTATATAAATTGTACGTATTGGGGTAAGGTTATGTACATATGATTCTCTTTTGATCTTGCAGTGACGAAAAACTCATGCTCTTAATATATATATATATATATTGTTAAGCTGCATATTGGAAACCTGATCATTTATGATTGTGGAAGAAAGAACAAGTACATGAAAAAGGTGGTCTTGTTTGTTGGCATACAATCAAACAATAAACTTTTGGGAAAATTTCATCTACACCCTTTCTAAATAGGTCTATCTTCAACGACACCTTTTGCATTTTCTAAAATTTCACTGACCTCCATTCTAGTTTATATGTCCTCTTCACCTAGACCTCCTACCGTAACCAACCGTTACTGATCATCATAAAAGTGTTGATGTCATACCAAAATTTTTATGAAATGCCAATTTTACCCTTTTTATTCCCCATAAAACCCTTATTTCACCCCCTCTCTCTCTCTCTCATGCCTCAACAACTCAATCACCTAACTGCAAAAACGTGACAATGAACCCAAACCATTGGTCCTAGCATGAATAGGTGAAGAATAATATAAAAAATTCACATAAAAAATAAAAAATCTAGTGCTATGAATCAGTGACACCATAAAAAAAAATAAAAAAAATAAAAAATCGGTGACATCCTACGCTTAAACATAATACAAGGAAAAAATTCAAAATAATTTTTAAAAAAAAAATTAAAAAAAAACCGGTAACACCGTATGCTTAAACGTAATACAAGGAAAAAATTCAAAATAATTTAAAAAAAAAAAACTGATAACACCGTACGTTTAAACATAATACAAGAAAAAAATTCAAAATAATTTTTTTAGAAAATTTTTTTAAAAAAAAAACCGGTGACATCGTACGCTTAGACATAATAAAAAGAAAAAATTCAAAATAATTTTTTTTAAAAAAATAAAAAACGGTGACACCGTACTTTTAAACATAATACAAGGAAAAAAATTCAAAATAATTTTTTTAGAAATTTTTTTTTTTAAAAAATCGGTGACATGAATCGGTGACACCGTAAAAAAAAAATAAAAAAATCGGTGATATGGTACGCTTAAACATAATACAAGGAAAAAATTCAAAATAATTTTAAAAAAAAAAAACCGGTAACACCGTACGCTTAAACATAATATAAGGAAAAAATTCAAAATAATTTAAAAAAAAAAAATCGATAACACCGTATGCTTAAACATAATACAAGAAAAAAATTCAAAATAATTTTTTTAGAAAAATTCAAAATAATTTTTTTAGAAAATTTTTTTTATAAAAAAAACTTGGTGATATCGCACGCTTAAACATAATACAAGGAAAAAATTCAAAATAATTTTTTTAGAAAAATTTTTTTATAAAAAAAACCTGGTGACATCGTACGTTTAAACATAATACAAGAAAAAAAATTCAAAATAATTTTTTTTTTTAAAATTTAAAAAAAAAAAAACGGTGACATCGTACGTTTAAACATAATACAAGAAAAAAAATTCAAAATAATTTTTTTAGAAATTTTTTTAAAAAAAACCGGTGACATCGTAACATAATATAAGAAAAAAAATTCAAAATAATTTTTTTAAAAAAATTTTAAAAAAAAATTGATGGCACCGTACACTTAAACATAATATAAGGCAAAAAATCAAAATAAATTTGTTATATGTGGACTATACATAGGGGGTATTTGTGTCATTTTCCTTGTTTGTACCATTGGTGAATATGTAAATCTTTATAAAATTCATGGGTAAAATGGTAAAACGTCTATTTCCGTCACGTCTGTTAGCCGACCAACACTGACAGGGGAGGTCAGTGAAATTTCATAAAAGGCATGGGGTGTCGTTGAAGATAGACCTATTTAGAGGGGGTGTAGATGAAATTTTCCCTAAACTTTTTGGTAGGGGTTGTTGGCAATGTATGAGTATGGCCCATCTTGGTTGGCACCAAGTCCTTAATTCTTTAACTTACCCAAAAAAAGGTCCTTAATTGTTTAGAGAAAGAAACAAAATTGGAAAGGGAAGACAATCCCTCATAATCTTTATCCTCATTAATTATCATTAAAAAGTGAAAAACTTCTCAAATTTTATCAAAATCACGAAAAAGAAATAGCAGATCAAATGTTTTTAAGGGTTTTTTTATCTTTTTTTTTTTTAAAAAAAAAAAGGGTAAGGATTGGAGATGGTCTAACATCTGTTAGCCAAAAAAAACTCTCTCTCTCTCCTCATGGATAGACACTTTTTCTTCTCGAGTAATATTATGCTAACCAAATCATTTATCAAATTTTATATCCTAAATCAGTATGAGTAGTTAGATCAGTGGGGTCTACTGACTCAATCAAAAATTCAATGCATAAGATTTTGACATATCATTTGGAATACAAGATTTAATAAATAAATTTGTGCAGCATAATTTTAGCCTTTCTTCTCTACCAACTCTTTCTCATTTGTACAAACCGTTTCTCTCTCTCTCTCACACACATATTTGCAGGAACTTGGATGAGCAACAATGCTGTGGTATTTTTTCAAAACAACTTTTGTTGGATTTGTCAACAACTCAGACAAGCAGATCTTTAAAGAAAATTCAAGCAAATCTCTAAAAGCTAGAAGATTATTAATTCAAGCAAATCTCTAAAAGCAACTCAGACATCTTTTGTTGGATTTGTCAACATTCAATGAAGTTCACTATTAATCCAACGACCCCGATGTGCTAAATTCTCAAGTTAGATACAAATAAGATTATTGCTTATCACCAAACTACTTTGACAAATTAGTTGAAGACGAAGATTGAACAGTAAAAATAACACCATGTACATGGTGTTATGTAAACCCAACTGGGGATGGTGCTCAAAACGCCCTGATCAGCTTAGCCAACCAATTTTCGGATATACGTCTGCATCAATTGAATCATAATTGTTTTAGGAGTGTGATGTTAAAATTGTCAGCAAGTAAAAGTTTCTTGCAGCCCACAATTTTCATATTTATTAACCAAACACGTGATTGATTGACTAGAAATAAGTCTCTTCCAAGTGACTGGATTGGATTGAGAATCCAGGGGCGGAGCCATCCATAAACCACCTCAAATTTTTTTTTTTTTTTTTGACATTAGATATATATTTTTTAAAATAAAATTTAGATATATTTAATTGTGTTCACCCTCAATTTTTTTTACATTAAATATATATATTTTAAAATAAAATTCAGACATATTTAATTGTGTTTACTTTTTTATTGTGATATCGATTAAGATAGATCACTACTTAAATAATAATTAATTTTCAAATAATGTTATTGAGACTAATACGTTGTGATATTAAATCTAGTAGTGAGTTCCTACATTTAATAACGTTCACTATTCATTCAATGGTCACAAGTCATTGGGTTCTTACCAATTAAAATTTGAATTTTTTTTTGTCAAGATGTAAAATTAAATTTCGAATTAGATGCAACTACTATTATCCTTAAATTTTTAGATACATTTCGGACATGTCCGAATAATTTTTAAACATATTGGAGTCATTTTTCTAAAGTATAGGATTATTTTGTTACTGTATAGAAATGAGCGTCATTATGTAATAAATTACAAGGTAATAAATAAAAGATTGTTATTACCATTTTGTATATAGAAAAAAAAAATTATTAATATCATTGATTTGTAATTCTTTTAAATGATAAATAATAATCAGATTTAATCGTAAAATGACAATAATTAGTCTCATACAATGTTTTTAATTAATTTACTTTTATTTTTTGTTTGTTCATTTCATGCAAATCATTTTTTAACCTTTTATGTTTAATGAACTTCTATGCATAATTATAGTAAATATGAATTTATAAACTTCTGTGGTCAATTGAAAAAAAATAAAAAAATGCTATTTAGATCTAATTTAATGACGTAATTCAATGCACCTCTTTAATTGAAAGTAGACTCTACAACTAAAATAATAGTTACATTGAATTAAATCTCTATAACATTGATAAAAAAAAAACTTATTAATGTGCCCACCCTAAAATATTTTTCTGGCTCCGCCCCTGATTGAGAAGGAATGGATTGGATGAAACACACCAATTCTACTATCCTATCTTATCCGATGAACCAAACGGGTTCTAAAGATTCATTAAGACTAGCTTTGTATCATAGTATTTTTGGTAGGAGTAATGTTATTGAGACTAAAAAAAATTGATCTAATTTGTTGATACAACAGTTAATATGATTCAATAGTATCGTTGTGACGAAACTCTCGGACTTTCGATCACTTGATAAATTACTCGGTCGATAAATTAGATTAATTCATTTGGTCTCAATAACATTACTCTTTTGATCACCAAACCCGACAAGTTGGCTAATCAATCAACGGTTTGGATGCACTGTTCGCTCTCCGTCATGGACTGGTAACTGGCAGACTGGGTAGGCTTGTCCAGGCTTACTTGTCCCACAGACACACACTTCTCACATGAGAGTTGAATCCTTTAATCTCCTTGTTGAGAAAAAAGAGAAGATTGGCTACAGGCTAGAACCCTTTTGGTGATTAAAAACCTAGCCCTAACCAGCAGACAAACCGACTTTGACATGCCGTATCAATGGTGGCTTTGAGAATTTTTCTTTTAAAACTAAAAAGAAAAGATTGGCTACAGGCTAGAACCCTTTTGGTGGTTAAAAAAAACTAGCTCTACCCAGCAGACAAACCGACTTTGGCCTGCTGTATCAATGGTGGCTTTGAGAATTTTTCTTTTAAAACTAAGGTTGAGAGAGAGAGAGAGAGAGAGAGAGAGAGTGGATCAATAACGTTGTGATTAGTGAGACTTCATGTTTTTTTGGCAGAACTGTCATAATCATAAATGTCTTTGTTGTTCATTATTATTGAATAAGTTGGAGTTTGGTTGCCCCTGTTTTTAGGCATGTTGACCAAACTCTATTGGTCACTGTCATGTCATAGCTCCTTAATTTTTAATTTTTTTTCCCTAGTCTTAGTCCACTTTAAATAAAAAAAAATAAAAAATGGAGGAGAAGATGATTAAAACGTTTTATCCCAAAAAACTATAAAGAGATAGATGTGTCGATTTCTTTATAAAAAAATATCTATAAGAAAGATAGCACAATCCACGAGATGTGTTTTGCATGTTTTTCTTTTTTACATGACAATGAACCAACAATTGAGTCAAGTAAACCTAGAGTGCGCACACACGTGTTTCAATATATATATATATATATATATATTGCCATGAAAAATAGTTGGGGATTGTAGCACCAACAAAGACCTCTCATACGCTTGATGGGTAGGGTTTTACATTCTTCAAACCCTACATGGTGTCCTTGCAAGTTTAACATGAAGCAAGCTTAACCGTCCGATCACTGATCCTAGATAAATCAGTTTATGTATCTATCACTGTTTTTGTGCCCATGTGGGGACACCATGTGATTACTGATTGCTTCATTCTCGAATCCTTTGCATCTTTATTTAGTAAAAGATATGATCAAGGTGCTTTTCGCATGTTCTTATTCATATGGAAATAAAGGACATTCATGTTGCGGATGTGTTGGATGGGATAGATGGAAAGGTGGTATAATGAAAATTTTGGGTGATATATTTTCTATCATTCGATATTATCATACCAAACAAAGCATAAGTGCAAATGAGTAGCCTTCTTGGTTAGGGCCGAAAGTGCGAGGTTGTTGTTTCTTTCCACTTTTGTCGTTGTTTCAACTACTGGAACTCGTGATCCACGCCATAGGGTATGCATTCTTCGGAGATGTGTTTCGTTCCAACACAAAAACTTTATGAGGTTTTATATCATTAATGTAAAATTAAGGGTTCTTCGTGTAATTACTGAAGAACAGATCCATTTACAGAATATATTCTAAATCAGGGGTGCCTATATCATTACTTAAAGATTAAGGATTGTTTAGGTAATTAAAGGGCACCGAGACACCAACAACTCCTCGAATATGTATTAGGTAAAATGATAAAACGTGAGAAAGAAAGATTGAGAAACTCATGAAGATCCAACCTCAGGGCATGGATCGACCTAGCATAATGTTCCTAAAGCCTGTTTGTTTAGCAAGATAATGGTAAAAGATACAAAAAATAGAAATTTTTAAAAATTTTCATGTGTTTGGTTAGTATGAAATGGAAAATGATGAAAAAATAATTTTTTTCATGTTTATATTTTCTCACAACCAACTATTTTTTTTCTTGTAAAAAACGCAAGGAAATATAGGAAGGTTGTATCTATAACTAAATTCTTATTTTACCCTTATTTTTCTTAAAATATATAAATTTTATTCATTTTAAAAAGCTTAGTATAAATTTGGTTAACCATATAATTTGACCTAGAGAGCTTTGTGTTGATTCTTGTCCTAGAATTAGGTTAGGAGCTATTTTTTTTTTTTTTTTAAATATTAACTTTTAATATAATTAAGGGTATTTTAGATAATTAAAAATTTACTTGTAACTTTTCCTTTTTCAAACAATAGAATTAATTTTTTTTTAAACAATAGAATAACTACTTTCCTTTTTCAATATCGTACAAAAGAGACAGATTCCTCTAAATCGTTTTAGTGCATAGAGTTTATTTATGTATAAAATTTACTTATTTTTAATAAGATACTTCTAATTTTTTTTTTTAAAGTTTAATATCTTAAGCTATTAGATGGTGTTTAAACAAGGTGTTAGAGTATAAAGGTCCTGAGATTGAATCATGTGGAACGACCACCCAAAGAGAGGCCGCACGTGAAATATTTATGTTACACTCTTCTCTAATAATTTAAGCTTTTAGATCAAATAGTGTTCAACAATTTTCTTAATGATTTTTTTTAGAGAGAGAGAGAGAGAGAGAATTAAGAGTAGTCATGTGGAAAACAAGTTTAATGTGAGAATTCTCAACCGTATGCATATTAAATCACTACTATTCAAAATTTAAAAAAAAAAAATTCACATGGAATTGTTTTTCGACCCCGGACATGATGGGGTCAGAACAAAACTGAGCTATTGGTACGTTGAAATTTTATGTTGGTATTATGGCTAAGAGTGTAGCCCATAAAACAGTGTCTCCGAGATTAGTCAAGTTTGTTTGTAGTTTTTCTCCTTCATACCCTATTATAAAAATTATAAACAGAAAACTTATGTATTGGGTAAAGTTAGTATATAGTTTTACCTTTAGTTACGACCCTCATTAGAATAAAATAAATTAAATGGGCATTAATGTCTTCGTATAACAGCTATTCAAATCAAACTAATTACAAGTTTGAAAATTCTGAGAAAGAAAAAAGTATTTGTTTTGCAAGGTGCCGTCAGCCATGAAAGCCAACCCTAGTTAGTCCTTCCACAAGGTGAAGTCCATGTCATGAGCCATCTCACCATCCCAATTAAACCCTCTTTTCATAGCTGGTGGAGTAAGAAGCATACCCTCTGCCATGCTGTCAATCAAACCAGGCATGTTAAACAATGCCTCCTCGTCCATGAACAATGCCGTGGATGTTTCCGAACCCTCTTCTGTTGGTCCATGAACACAAGCCGATGCAGAAGGCTCTACAACCTTCTTCTCACTCTTCACAGTTAATGAGGAAGGTCTATTGACCTCCCTTAGACTTGTGTCCTGTGAAAAGTTAAGTGAAGAAGATGAGGACGAGGAGGGTGAGGCAGCACGTGGCCGGAAAACTTCAGCAGCGGCTAGAGCTGCCACTTGTATGTCCCTGCGTGAAGTTGACTTAGCTCGGGGAAGAACCTGAGCTGAGTCGGGAAAGTTGAGAGCGGTTGCTTCCCCACGAAGTGCTAGGGCAGCCACGTCATGTGCCCTAGCAGCCATTTCTGGTGTAGGAAAGGTCCCTAGCCATATCCTTGACTTCTTGTTTGGTTCGCGTAATTCACACACCCATTTGCTTCCATTTCTCCGCCGCACACCTCGGTAGATGGGGTGGCGCGTCTCCTTGAACTTCTTCCTCCCTGCCTTTCGCTTATGGGAGAGAGATGGCAGATTGCTTCGTGATTGGGTATTAGGGTTTGTAGCGATAACATCAGAAGAGGACGAAGAAGAAGATGACGTAGTTGAAAATTGGTCATCCTCAAAATCCATACTGAGAGAGAGAGAGAGAGAGATGTGCATGGGGCGATATGAAAGTAGTATATATGTAGTGAAGTGAAGTTTAAGAAAACAAAGAGAGTTGGGATTGTGTACTCTATTATGCTTTGACGAAGTGGACACTGAGAAGACACGAAAACACGTGATAAAAACCACTGAAATATAAGCACGTTGCGAAAACGTTTAGGATTCTTTTATAGAAGCCACGTGTGAAATCAAGGCTAGAACTGCGGGGGAGGACGGTTGTAGGGTCCATGACATCTGACCTTTTCGTCACAAAAAGTGGTCGACAGATCCACGTTGGCAGTTCACTAAGCTTTTTTTATTTATTAATTTTTGAGCAACGAATTAGAACATAATTTAAGGAGATAATTTAGGAATTTAATGATTGTGGTCATTAGATTATTAGTAAGTTCCAACATTAAATTATCATTAGGTCCCAACACTATTAATCCAATGGTCATAATGCATTATGTTCCTAAATTATGTTCCAATAGCATTAGTGTTAATTTTTTTTACCTGAAAGTGAATTTTAGATTATAGTTGTTGGGTTTAATTAATTAGTCATTTTCAGTAATATTCTTTCAGTTTTTGTCCAATAAAAACGTAATATGCATAAATTTATTATATTTTATTATTTTCTTAATCAATGACTATAAATATATGAAATCATTTATAGTATGTAGGGCTGATAATTTAACCAAATTACTTGGGCTCGGTTCGGATAGGACTCGACTTGAGTTCGCCTAGTGTTTTAAACGAGCCGAGTTTGAACTATTTTTTAAACTCGCTTAAAAAAAGTTCATCTCGTTTATATGTAAAACAGTCGAGCCACTTGAACTCAATTCGGTTCGAGCTCGGCTAATTTTCCAAATGAGCCTAGCTTGAACTATTTTTTAG
The DNA here is from genome assembly GCA_951799425.1 of Ilex aquifolium. Classification (NCBI taxonomy): domain Eukaryota; kingdom Viridiplantae; phylum Streptophyta; class Magnoliopsida; order Aquifoliales; family Aquifoliaceae; genus Ilex; species Ilex aquifolium. Next base: position 13,159,000 of record OX637394.1, on the reverse strand, counting down.
CCTCATTTAAAAAAACGAATTCAACAGACTCAGTTCGATTATTAGCGCTAATAGTGTGATAAAAAGTCTTTTTAAGCACACGACTTATCCATAAATGTGTCGACATGTTTTGGTTATTTGACCAAATTGAAAGTGGTAATTCTCAAACTTTACGAGTCGACTGCGTGTGTATATTGTTTCCAATGAGAGGGTGGGACATATCACGAGTTATTTATTTAGCATTATCATTGATACTATAAATATTTACATTTGCAAATGGCAGTCGTGATTTAATATTTATAATTTATTTTAATTTAAACATAATATAATTGAATGATAATGTTGTGCTAAATAAAAGATACGAGATGACAATGACTCGTGAATAATCCATCTTATAAATAGGTAGTCAAACTTGAATTAGTAATTTTTCTGGGTTCCTGCGACTATAATATGATGTTGTGTAAAATATGTTTAATATATATATATATATATCTTCTTGTGTATATTCATCAAAAAATAATTGAAGTTAAATTTTAGTTTGAGTATTATAATCTGAGAAGTAAATTCGAATTAAACCCAATTACAGCCTAAATCAAATTACACTTTTTATTCAAAATTGAATTAGAATTTCAACCCAAATTTAAACTCAAATTGATGTAATACATGGGCATTCTCGAGTTAAAGGGTTCGGTTTAAATTCAGATTTGAATCGTGCTTAGATTAAAAATTTTATAATTTGAATTGAATTCAAATCTTTTCAACTTCATTTTAATGCTACGTTTGGTACGCTATATTAAATCTTAGGAATGGAATGATCATTCCTTAGTAATACTCATTCCTTTGTTTGGTTTGTAAGAATAGAATTTCATTTTCATTTCTAAGAAATAACTAATCTCATAAATCATAGGATATATAAGTCATTCCCAAATAAACCAAAGTATTACCCATTCCTTACCCAGACGGTAATCAAGCTAAATCGTCGACGAGAAGTATGGTAGTCCATCCCTCCCAACCATTGTTTGCTTCTTCCTCATTTCTTTGTGATGCAAGGGCTAGATTTCACATTGTCACCAATTTCAGGTAAGTCCTCACTAAGTTTAGCCAACAGTCTCAAATCTATTTTAGAATTTTGTGTAGGGTTAAGATATTGACTTTCTTTTCTATTTCCTAAAAGCATGATCATCAATGGAAATTAGTGTTATTTGAAAATATAATGCATTGGTAGATTCTAAAATCAACTGGGGAAAGACATGAAATTTTCTTTTGAGTTTTTTTGAAATTTATGTTTCTTTATTTCTTATTTAGTTTAGAATGCCAGCCTTGGGAATATATGAGCTTTAGTTTGATATTTATTTTTCAAGTTTTGAATGTTTGCCGTCCTTATTTAGCATTTATGATAAAACTCACAGTTGATAATATTCTCTTGTATTCACTTTTGTGTCGACAACATCTTGTTTTTTGCATATATAAAATACTATGTTTGACTGTGTTATTGGCGCTGATTGCAATCCATGATTAGAAAAAAAAGATTTGTGAAGATGAAGATCTATGACTAAGAGACACAAAACTTCGAGTAGTTAGGCCCACGACTTTCTCATATTTTGTAGGATGCTATGCGGTGCAAAAACATGGTACTTATTATTATTATTACTATTTATCTATGGCTAAGAACAATGTACAGACAGAATTATGTTTGATTTGAAAGTAAATTCCATTCTCGCATATAAACAAACCTCAACTGTTATTAAATATTAGAAAGGTCATTCTTGCGTGTATTCAATTCACACGTTACCACCGGGGCTGGTGGTCTAGTGGTAAGACATGTCCGTCTTTAGGTTGTATCTTGACTCCCACGTGATTAGCAAGCAGTGTTCGATTTACGGAATCCCCATGTCTTTATTACTTAGGCTCCGGTAGTGGTGTGGTGACGGACTACTCCAAAAGGGTCTATAGCTATGACTAACCGAACATTTCACATTTGGGGGAAACCCTCATGGTCACGCCTAATGGGGTCACTACCTATTGGTTGGCCTCCGTCCCCTTTTTCTGTTTCAAAAAAAAGAAAATTCGCATGTTTATTTTATTTCTATTTAAAAACATTATTGTTTACTAAACAAAAGTGACCAATTATCATAACATATGACATTTACTTACACATGCAACGAATCATATTTTGCTGGACTATGACAAAATGACTTAGACTTGCACATGTCAGGAATCTACATGTGTCTCATGTTTTCCCTCACATCATTGTCAAACGTACACATAAATTTCCCGTGGCAATGACGAGTGTGGTATTACCAGCCTCTCGATTCGTGGCATTTAAGTTGCCTTATTTGTTTTTTTGTCTCGTTGATGACACACAGTACAGGCAGGTCCCTCCCTCAAATGCCATGTCAACGTCAAACCGAGCCTAACGGGTCATCAGTTGTCCGACCCGACCCATCATGTAAAATTTTGAAAACAAGAGGGTTTAATTACTGAGGTTGTTATTCTTAGTATGTCTAAATGAAACCTATATTTCTTTACCTTTTGTTGGTATAATGGAAAAATAAAAGGTCGGAAAGACGGGAAGTGGGGGCAAGATAGATAAACATTATTTTTTGTAAGAAAAGAAAAAAAAAAAGGAAGGAAGAAAAAATAGATGATGAATTGATTTTTATTCCAAATTATTAAAATTTATCTTTTTAAAATTAAAAAAAAAATAGATGAAGAGTTAATTATGTGTGTTGAAATATATGTATAATAATTCTTTTAATATATACATATATTCTATTTATCTATTAGACCATCTCCACTTTTCACTGAAAACCAAACTCAAACTTCAATTTTTTTTGGGCCAAAAAAGTCATCTTCTTCTTTGTAGATCTGCGAACTAGCCCTCTTTTTCAATGCCATGCGAATCAACCCCTTCTCTTCACTGCCTATTTTAAAGAAATGAACCCGATCTTCGCCATGGAAGCTGAAGATCTGCTCATTCCCGAAGACTTCGCCATAGAGCACCATTTCAACAGAAAAAAATTTAAAGAAATATGTTTTGGGATAATATGGAAATTTATAAAAAAAAATTGAGTATAAATTTTGTTTTTCCTATTAGAGATGCCCTTACATTTTATGTACACATTAATTTTATATATATATTTTTTATCCTTTCAATTTTTCCATTCTACCAAACATAAAAAAATAAAAAAAATAAAAAAGATAAATCTCATTTTGTCCTAAAGGTTACAAAAATTTTTAGTTTGACTCTCAACTAATTAATTTTTTCACATTGCCTCCTCAAATAAATAAAAACGTTGCAATGTGATCTATCGTCTTATTTTTCGTTTGATCATCTGGCTATTTTGTGTTAAATTAATCATTCAAGAATTACAAAACATACAGATGACCAATGAAAATAAGTTAGTAGACCACATTATAATTTTTTTTTTTTTTAGGGGGAGCAATGTAGAAAAATTAATCATTCAAAAGGCAAATTGAGAATTTATGTATTCTTCAAAGGGAAAAATGAGATTTTACCTAAAAAAATCAATTATTTTTATTTTTTTGTTCCTCCTACCAAATACAAAGGATGAAAGAAAATATTCTTCCCATAGGCGGTGTTTTGATAATGGATTAAAGGGATTAACACAATAAGAATTGGATAAAATTCTAGTGAATTTCATATATCCCATGTTTGGGAAGCTAAAATTGAGGCTGGAAATCCAATCCGGGTTTATCCCTGACCCGACAACTACAGTACTTTTTTTCCTCCTCACCTGGGTTAAATGAAACCCACCTCACAGGTGGGTTGGAAAAGCAATCGACCGGATAACTCACTGAATTTACTCACTTACCCTTCTACTTAACAAAATCCCTAGCCTTTCTTGTCTCTTTTCAGCTGCTGCTTCGCACTCCTCCTCTGTTAAAGATGAACAAGGCTTCTCTTCTTCAAAGGCAAAATTCTTCCTATTTTTGTCGTCAAGTTGTCTTGCCTCCTTATTGATTCATGTTTGATTTCTTATTTTTGGTCTCTAAAATTTTGCCAAAATGCAGTTGATGCAGTGGTGTTGTGCACTAGTTGTTCAATTTTTTAATTATTTTTGTTGTGTGTTACTCCCTCCATTCTTAAATATCTGTCGTTTTACCCAATTTTTTTTGTTCCATAATATCTGTCGTTTAATGAAACCAAAGCACAATTAATATTTTTTCTTCCAAATTTACCTTTAACTCTTCAATGCATTAGATTAGGTGTAGGGTAAGTGTCTTTCATATTCATTTCCTTCCCAATACATATTGAATAAGAGTATTTTAGTCTTGTGCAATTATTTTTTACTCATATTAGAGCTATTTAATAACTTCTTTAATCCTTGTGCAAAAACCTTAAACGACAGATATTTAGGAACGGAGAGAGTATTAAATAAGAATTTTTTTAACTATTTGAATGCATTGTTCATGTGAGTACTTGCATACCGGGGGGGTAATATGTTAAAGGGTAATGCTATGCTTATCAATTTTTTTTTACTAAATCTCTATCTCAAATGATGTAGCACAGTTTTTCACCATCAGATAAATAGGTCTTATTAATATTTAATGATAGAGATTATGTCACATCATTTGATATGAAAAATTAGATAAAATGTTTTAGTAATTATAACATTTTCCTATGTTAAATTGTTATGTTGGGTTTCCTTATTTTGGTAGACACATTCTTCTCTTTTTACATTTCTACTACATTAGTAATACTCATTCCTGTGCTTGGTTTGTAGGAATATAATTTAATTTCCATTCCTAATCTCATAAATCATGGAATATATTAGTCATTCCCAAATACACCATAGTATTACCCATTCCTTACCCTGTCAGTAATCAAGCTAAATCGTCGACGAGAAGCATGGCAATCCATCCCTCCCAACCATTGTTTGCTTCTTTCTCATTTCTTTGTGATGCAAGGGGCTAGATTTCACATTGTCAACAATTTTAGGTAAGTATTCACTAACTTTAGTCAACAATCTCAAATTTGTTTTAGAATTTTGTGAAGGATTAAGACATTGGCTTTCTTTTCTATTTCCTAAAAACATGATCATCAATTGAAATTAGTGTTTTCACATGTTTATTTTATTTCTATTTAAAAAAATTATCGTGTACTAAACGTAGGTGACCAATTGTTGTGGCATATGACCTTAACTTACACATGCCACGAATCATATTTTATTGGAGGACTTGGCTTCGGTACCGAAAAGGTAAAAATCGGTACGATACCGAAAAATTAAAAGAACTGAATGCTCGCCACGTGTATACTTCAAAATTCATAAAAACCTATAACCGGTTTCACCGGTTTCGATATATACTTTAAAAAATTTAAAATGATGATTATTCATTATATTTAAACATGAAATAAAAATATAAGAAAAAATGTACAAGTTAATGAGTGAAGATGAACATAAACCCTATACACTTTAAAAATAAGTGATAATAGAAATTAAAATAATAATTATTTATTATATTTAAACATGAAATAAAAATATAACAAAATCAAAATTATCATCATCATTTATTAAAATTAAGATTGAGATTATAGTAAAAAAAAAAACTGAGACGACGAAGAAGAAGATGGAGTTGCAAAATTATTTTTGTTCCTATGAATAGATTTTAAATCATCATCATTTATTAAAACTAAGGTTGAGATCATACTAAACTTATATTTAAAAAAAATAAATACATTTTTTGGTTATTTGCTTAAATTACACTGGTACCATTAACAGTAAAATTGGTTAAGATTATCACTTTTTTGGTTAATAATACCACTTTTATGGCTGAAATTACCACTTTTTTGGATAACATTACCACTGGTTAAAAGTACCTCTGTTTTGGTTAAGATTACCACTTTTTTGGTTAAGGGTACTATTTTTTTGTTTAAAATTAACACTGTTTCGATAAGAGTACCACTTTTTTTGTTAACATTACCACTGTTTTGGTTAAGAGTACCACTGTTTTGATTAAGAGTACCACTTTTTTGGTAAAGATTACAACTTTTTTGGTTAACAATACTACTGTTTTGATTAAGAGTACCACTGTTTTGGTTAAGATTACCACTTGTTTGGTTAAAATTATAACTTTTTTGGTTAAGAGTACCACTTTTTTGGTTAACAATATCACTGTTTTGATTAAAAGTACCATTTTTTGGGTTAATATTACCATTTGTTTGGTTAAGAGTACCATTTTTTTGGTTAATTTTACCACTGTTTTGGTTAAAAGTACCACTTTTTTTGTTAACAATACCATTTTTTTGGTTATGATTATAACTTTTTTGGTTAAGATTATAACTTTTTTGATTAAAGGTACCACTTTTTTGGTTAATTACCACTGTTTTTTCTAAGAGTATCATTTTTTTTGTTAACATTATCACTGTTTTGATTAAGAGTACAATTGTTTTGGTTAAGATTACCACTCTTTTGGTTAAGATTACAACTTTTTTGGTTAACATTACCACTATTTTGGTTAAGAGTACCACTGTTTGGTTAACATTACCATTATTTTTGTTAAGAGTACCACTGTTTTGGTTAAGATTACCACTGTTTTGGTTAAGATTACCACTCTTTTGGTTAAGATTACAACTTTTGTGGTTAACATTACCACTGTTTTGGTTAAGAGTACCACTGTTTTGATTAAGATTACCCTTTTTTGGTTAAGATTACAACTTTTTTGGTTAAGAATATAACTGTTTTGATTAAGATTACCACTTTTTTTGTTAAGATTACAACTTTTCTGGTTAACATTACCACTGTTTGGTTAAGAGTACCACTGTTTTGGTTAAGATTACAACTTTTTTGGTTAAGAGTACCACTTTTTTGGTTAACAATACCACTGTTTTGATTAAAAGTACTATTTTGATTAAAATGTAATAATTTTAACTTAACCCAAAATATAACCCCAAAAAATGGCAACGTAAAATAGTGGTGAACTTAGATAACCTAATCTAACATTCTAATATTTTTAACTTAAATTTAATGTCAACCAACAACCCCAAATATTATAATTTTTTTAGTATATTTTTATTTAGTTTTAAATAAGATAAATAATCATCATTTATTAAAACTAAGATTGAGTGGTAGTCTTTTCATAAAAAAAAAAAAAAAACTGGGAAGATAAATGAGAAAGATTAAAGTATGAAGTTGCAGAATTATTTTTATCTTATGAGATTATAAAATCATCATAATCATTTATTAAAACTAAGATTGAGATTATATTAAATTCATAAAAAAAAAAACTCACACGACAAAAAAGAAGGAATAAAGAAGAAGATGGAGTTGCAAAATTAAAACGAAGGTTAAAATTATAGTAAACTTATATTTAAAAAAAATAAATACACTTTTTTTTTGTTAAGATTATCACTTTTTTGATTAAAATTACAAGTAAAACTTTTTTGGTTAACAGTAACATTTTTTTGGTTAAGATTATCACTTATTTGGTTAAGAGTGCCACTTTTATTATTAAAATTACCACTTTTTTGGAGCGCTCATAGCGATCCACTATTCACTTAAGGATCAAGTTTGCAAACCAATCTGGATTGGATCCCTACTATTCTTTGAGCGCTCAAACCAGCGATCAAGCTTGTCCAATAAATTTAACTTATACCCCTAAATTATCACATTTTTTAAATTTTTTCATCATATTTTTCATATTACACCATCAACTATATAATTATTTTCATATTACCCCAAATGTTTTTACCTATTTTAATTTAACACCGGTCTACCAAAAATATAACTTTGTTATAATTTATTTAGCGTGAAAAATATAATAATTTTAACTTAACCCAAAATATAACCCCCAAAAAAAGTAATTTTACCCAAAAAATTGTGGCAGTATGTAACATTGTAATAGCCAAAAAAATTGTGCTAAACTTTAACATATAATTTTATACAATTAAAATTTAATTTATCAAATTAACATTCAATTCATCAAATTAACACCAAATTAACAATAAATTTCATCAAATTAACATTCAATTTTTTCTAATAAGCATTTAATTCACTAAATTAACATTCAAATTCAACTAGTTAACATTAAATTAATCAAATAAACTTTTCATTTCATTCAATTAATACTCAATTCATCAAATTAACATTCTAATTATCAAATTAACATTCGAATTTATCAAATTGACATTCAATTTCATCAAACTAACATCTAATTTATCAAATCAACACCAAATTAACATGTAATTTCATCCAATTCAAATTTAATTTATCAAATTAACACCAAATTAACATTCAATTCGTCAAATTAATATTTAATTCATCAAATTAACATCAAATTAACAATCAATTTCATCTAATTAACATTCAATTTTTTCTAATAACCATTTAATTCACCAAATTAACATTCAAATTCAACTAGTTAACATTAAATTAATCAACTAAACTTTCAATTTCATTCTATTAATACTCAATTCATCAAATTAACATTCAAATTATGAAATTAACATTCCAATTTATCAAATTGACATTTAATTTCATCAAATGAACAGCAAATTAATATTTAATTTATCAAATTAACACCAAATTGACAATAAATTTAATTTCATTAACATTCAATAATTTCTAATAACCATTTAATTCGTTAAATTAACATTCAAATTTAACTAGTTAATATTAAATTAATCAAATAAACTTTCGATTTTATTCAATTACCACTCAATTCATCAAATTAACATTCAGATTTGTCAAATTGACACTAAATTTTATCAAATTAACAAGTAATTTCATCCAATTAAAATTTAATTTATCAAATTAAAATTAAATTAAGATTCAATTCATCAAATTAACACTAAATTGACACTCAATTTCATGTAATTAACAATAAATTTTTTCTAATAAGCATTTAATTCACTAAATTAACATACAAATTCAACTAATTAACATTAAATTAATCAAATAAACTTTCAATTTCATTCTATTAACACTCAATTCATCAAATTAACATTCAAATTATCAAATTAACATTCCAATTTAGCAAATTGACATTCAATTTCATCAAATAAATACCAAATTAATACGTAATTTCATCAAATTAAAATTTAATTTATCAAATTAACATCCAATTCATCAAATTAACACCAAATTAACAATCAATTTTATTTAATTAACATTCAAATTTTCTAATAAGCTTTTAATTCACCAAATTAACATTCAAATTCAATTAGTTAACATTAAATTAATCAAATAAACTTTGAATTTCATTCAATTAGCACTCAATTCATCAAATTAATATTCAGATTTGTCAAATTGACAATAAATTTCATCAAATTAACATGTAATTTCATACAATTAAAATTTAATTTATCAAATTAAAACTAAATTAACATTCAATTCATCAAATTAACACTAAATTAACACTTAATTTCACCTAATTAACATTCAATTTTTTCTAATAATCATTTCATTCACTAAATTAACATTCAAATTCAACTAGTTAACATTAAATTAATCAAATAAACTTTCAATTTCATTATATTTACACTCAATTCATCAAATTAACATTCAAATTATCAAATTAACATTCCAATTTAGCAAATTGACAATGAATTTCATCAAATAAATACCAAATTAACATGTAATTTCATCCAATTAAAATTTAATTTATCAAATTAACACCAAATTAACATTCAATTCCTCAAATTAACACAAAATTAACAATGAATTTCATTTAATTAACATTCAATATTTTCTAATAAGCTTTTAATTCACCAAATTAACATTCAAATTCAATTAGTTAACATTAAATTAATCAAATAAACTTTGAAATTCATTCAATTAGCACTCAATTCATCAAATTAACATTCAGATTTGTCAAATTGACATTAAATTTAATCAAATTAACATTCAATTTCATCCAATTAAAATTTAATTTATCAAATTAAAACTAAATTAACATTCAATACATCAAATTAACACTAAATTAATACTCAATTTCATCTAATTAACATTCAATTTTTTCTAAAAAGCATTTAATTCGCTGAATTAACATTCAAATTCAACTAGTTAACATTAAATTAATCAAATAAACTTTCAATTTCATTAAATTAACATTCAGATTTATCAAATCGACATTAAATTTCATCAAATTAACATTCAATTTCATCCAATTAAAATTTAATTTATCAAATTAAAACTAAATTAACATTCAATTCCTCAAATTAACACTAAATTAACACTGAATTTCCTCTAATTAACATCCAATTTTTTCTAATAAACATTTAATTCAATGAATTAACATTCAAATTCAACTAGTTAACATTAAATTAATCAAATAAATTTTCAATTTCATACTATGAACACTCAATTCAACAAATTAACATTAAAATTATCAAATTAACATTCCAATTAACATCTAATTTCATTCAATTAAAATTTAATTTATCAAATTAACACTAAATTAACATTCAATTCATCAAATTAACATCAAATTGACAATAAATTTCATTTCATTAACATTCAATATTTTATAATAAGCATTTAATTCGTTAAATTAACATTCAAATTTAACTAGTTAACCTTAAATTAATCAAATAAACTTTCAATTTCATTCAATTAGCACTCAATTCATCAAATTAACATTCAGATTTGTCAAATTGACATTAAATTTCATCAAATTAATATGTAATTTCATCCAATTAAAATTTAATTTATCAAATTAGAACTAAATTAACATTAAATTCAACAAATTAACACTAAATTAATACTCAATTTCAAGTAATTAACATTCAATTTTTTCTAATAAGCATTTAATTCACTAAATTAACATTCAAATTCAACTATATAACATTGAATTAATCAAACAAACTTTCAGTTTCATTCAATTGACACTCAATTCACCTAATTAACATTCAGATAATCAAATTAACTTTCAGATTTATTAACGTGACATTCAATTTCATCAAATTAACATGTAATTTCATCAAATCAACAACAAATTAACATGTAATTTCATGCAATTAAAATTTAATTTATCAAAATAAAACATAATTAACATTCAATTCATCAAATTAATATTCTATTCATCGAATTAACTCCACAATAACGCTGAATTTCTTCTAATTAACATTCAATTTTTTCAAATAAGATTATAATTCACCAAATTAACATTCAAATTCAATTAGTTAACATTAAATTAATCAAATAAACTTTGAATTTCATTCAATTAGAACTCAATTCATCAAATTAACATTCAGATTTGTCAAATTGACATTAAATTTCATCAAATTAACATTGAATTTCATCCAATTAAAACTAAATTAACATTCAATTCATCAAATTAACAATAAATTAACACTCAATTTAATCTAATTAACATTCAATTCTTTCTAATCAGCATTTAATTCACTAAATTAACATTTAAATTCAAATAGTTAACATTAAATTAATCATATAAACTTTCATTCTCATTCTATTTACACTTAATTCATCAAATTAACGTTCGAATTATCAAATTAACATTCCAATTTAGCAAATTGACATTCAATTTCATCAAATAAATACCAAATTAACATTTATTTTCATACAATTAAAATTTAATTTATCAAATTAATACCAAATTAACATTCAATTCATCAAATTAAGACCAAAATTAACAATCAATTTCATTTAATTAACATTCAATATTTTCTAATAAGCTTTTAATTCACCAAATTAACATTCAAATTCAATTAGTTAAAAATAAATTAATTAAATAAACTTTGAATTTCATTCAATTAGCACTCAATTCATCAAATTAACGTTCAGATTTGTCAAATGGACCTTAAATTTCATCAAATTAACATTCAATTTCAACCAATTAAAATTTAATTTATCAAATCGACTAGTTAACATTAAATTAATCAAATAAACTTTTAATTTAATTCTATTAACACTCAATTCATCAAATTAACATTCAAATTAACATTCCAATTTAGCAAATTGACATTCAATTTCATCAAATAAACACCAAATTAACATGTAATTTCATCCAATTAAAATTTAATTTATCAAATTAACGCCAAATGAACATTCAATTCATCAAATTAACACCAAATTAACTGTTAATTTCACTTAATTAACATTCAATATTTTATAATAAGCATTTAATTCGTTAAATTAACATTCAAATTTAACTAGTTAGCATTAAGTTAATCAAATAAACTTTCAATTTCATTCAATTAGCACTCAATTCATCATATTAACATTCAGATTTGTCAACTTGACATTAAATTTCATCAAATTAACATGTAATTTCATCCAATTAACATTAAATTTATCAAATTAAAACTAAATTAACATTCAATTCATCAAACTAACACAAAATTAACACTCAATTTTATCTAATTAACGTTCAATTTTTTCTAATAAGCATTTAATTTACTAACTTAATATTCAAATTCAACTAGTTAACATTGAATTAATCAAATAAACTTTCAATTTCATTTAATTAATACTCAATTCATTAAATTAACATTCAGATAATCAAATTAATTTTTCAGATTTATCAAATTGACATTCAATTTCATCAAATTGTCATGTAATTTCATCAAATTAACACGTAATTTTATCAAATAAACACCAAATTAAGATATAACTTTAACCAATTAAAATTTAATTTATCAAATTAACACCAAATTAACATTCAATTCTTCAATGTTACACCAAATTAACAATCAATTTCATCTAATTAACATTCAAATTTTCAAATAAGCATTTAATTCACTAAATTAACATTTAAAATCAACTAGTTAAAATGAAATTAATCAAATAAACTTTCAATTTCATTCCATTAAAACTCAATTCATCAAATTAACATTCAAATTATAAAATTAACACTCAGATTTATCAAATTGACATTAAATTTGATCAAATTAACATGTAATTTCATCAAATCAACACCAAATTAACTTGTAATATTATCCAATTAAAATTTAATATATCAAATTAACACCAAATTAACATTCAATTTATCAAATTAACACTCAATTTCATCTAATTAATATTAAATTTTTTCTAATAAACATTTAATTTCCTAAATTACCATTCAAATTCAACTAGTTAATATTAAATTAATCAAATAAACTTTTAATTTCATTCAATTAACACTCAATTTATCAAATTACCGTTCAAATTATTAAATTAAAAGTTAGATTTATCCAATTGACATTCAATTTCTTGTAATTTCATCAAATAAAAAACAAATTAATATATAATTTTATCCAATTAAAATTTAATTTATCAAATTAACATCAAATTCATCAAATTAACATTCAATTTCGTTTAATTAACTTTCAATTTGATGAATTCAATGTTAATTTGGTGTTCATTTAATAAATTAAATTTTAATTGCGTGAAATTACATGTTAATTTGATGAAAATTAAATGTCAATTTGATAAATCTGAATGTTAATTTGATAATTTGAATGTTAATTTGATGAATTGAGTATTAATTGAATGAAATTGAAAGTTTATTTGATTAATTTAATGTTAATTAGTTGAATTTTATTGTTAATTTAGTGAATTAAATGCTTATTAGAAAAAAAATGAATGTTAATTAGATAAAATTGATTATTAATTTGGGGTTAATTTGATGAATTGAACGTTAATTTGATAAATTAAATTTTAATTGTTTAAAATTATATGTTAATTTGGTGTTGATTTGATGAAATTACATGTTAATTTGATGGAATTGAATGTCAATATGATAAATTTGATAATTTGAATGTTAATTTGCTGAATTTAGTGTTAATATAATGAAATTGAAAGTTTATTTGATTAATTTAACTTTAACTAGTTGAATGTGAATGTTAATTTAGTGAATTAAATGCTCATTAGAAAAAATTGAAAGTTAATTAGAAGAAATTGAGTTTTAATTCGGTGTTAATTCGATGAATTAAATATTAATTTGATGAATTGAATGTTAATTTGGTTTTAATTTGATAATTAAAATTTTCATTGGATGAAATTACATATTAATTTGGTGTTGATTTGATGAAATTACATGTCAATTTGATGAAATTGAATGTCAATTTGATAAATCTGAAAGTTAATTTGATAATTTGGATGTTAATTTGATGAATTGAATGTTAATTGAATGAAATTGAAAGTTTATTTGATTAATTAAATGTTAACTAGTTGAATTTAATTGTTAATTTAGTGAATTAAATGCTTATTAGAAAAAAAATGAATGTTAATTAGATGAAATTGATTGTTAATTTGATGAATTGAATGTTAATTTGATAAATTAAATTTTAATTGTGTAGAAAATTAAATGTTAATTTTGTGTTGATTTGATGAAATTACAAGTTAATTTGATGAAATTAAATGTCAATTTGATAAATATAAATGTTAATTTGATAATTTGAATGTTAATTTGATGTATTGAGTGTTAATTGAATGAAATTGAAAGTTTATTTGAATAATTTAATGTTAACTAGTTGAATGTGAATATTAATTTATTGAATTAAATGCTTATTAGAAAAAATTAAATGTTAATTAGATGAAATTGAGTATCAATTTAGTGTTAATTTGATGAATTGAATGTTAGTTTTGTTTTAATTTGATAAATAAAATTTTAATTGGGTGAAATTATATGTTAATTTGATGAAATCTAATGTCAATTTGACAAATCTGAATGTTAATTTGATGAATTGAGTGCTAATGGAATGAAATTGAAAGTTTATTTGATTAATTTAATGTTAACTAGTTAAATTTGAATGTTAATTTAACGAATTAAATGCTTATTAGAAAATATTGAATGTTAAAGAAATGATATTTATTGTCAATTTGGTGTTAATTTGATGAATTGAATGTTAATTTGGTGTTAATTTGATAAATTAAATTTTAATTGAATAAAATTACATGTTAATTGGAATGTTAATTTGATGAATTGAGTGTTAATAGAATGAAATTGAAAGTTTATTTGATTAATTTAATGTTAACTAGTTGAATTTGAATGTTAATTTAGTGAATTAAATGCTTATTAGAAAAAATTAAATGTTAAATAGATGAAATTGAGTGTTAATTTAGTGTTAATTTGATGAATTGACTGTTAATTTAGTTTTTATTTGATAAATTAAATTTTAATTGGATGAAATTGAATGTTAATTTGATGAAATTTAATGTCAATTTGACAAATCTGAATGTTAATTTGATGAATTGAGTGTTAATTGAATGAAATTCAAAGTTTATTTGATTAATTTAATGTTAACTAATTGAGTTTGAATGATAATTTGGTGAATTAAAAGCTTATTAGAAAAAATTGAATGTTAATTAAATGAAATTGATTGTTAATTTGGTGTTAATTTGATAAATTAAATTTTAATTGGATGAAATTACATATTAATTTTGTATTTATTTGATGAAATTGAATGTCAATTTGCTAAATTGAAATGTTAATTTGATAATTTGAATGTTAATTTGATGAATTGAGTGTTAATAGAATGAAATTGAAAGTTTATTTGATTAATTTAATGTTAACTAGTTGAATTTGAATGTTAATTTAGTGAATTAAATGCTTATTGGAAAAAATTGAATGTTAATTTCACGAAATTGAGTGTCAATTTAGTGTTAATTTGATGAATTGAATGTTAATTTAATTTTAATTTGATAAATTAAATTTTAATTGGATGAAATTACTTGTTAATTTGATAAAATTTAATGTCAATTTGACAAATCTGAATGTTAATTTGATGAATTGAGTGCTAATTGAATGAAATCGAAAGTTTATTTGATTAATTTAATATTAACTAGTTAAATTTGAATGTTAATTTAACGAATTAAATGGTTATTTGAAATTATTGAATGTTAATGAAATTAAATTTATTGTCAATTTGGTGTTAATTTGATGAATTGAATGTTAATTTGATGTTTATTTGATGAAATTGAATGTCAATTTGATAAATTGGAATGTTAATTTCATAATTTGAATGTTAATTTGATGAATTGAGTATTAATAGAATGAAATTGAAAGTTTAGTTGATTAATTTAATGTTAACTAGTTGAATTTGAATGTTAATTTGGTGAATTAAATGGTTATTAGAAAAAATTGAATGTTAATTAGATGAAATTGATTGTTAATTTGATGTTAATTAGATGAATTGAATATTAATTTGACGAATTGAATGTTAATTTGGTGTTAATTTGATACATTAAATTTAAATTGGGTGAAATTACATGTTAATTTGGTGTTGATTTAATAAATTAGATGTTAGTTTTATGAAATTGAATGTTAATTTGATAAATTCGAAAGTTAATTTGATAATTAGAATGTTAATTTGATGAATTGAGTATTAATTGAATGAAATGAAAAGTTTATTTGATTAATTTAATGTTAACTAGTTGAATTTGAATGTTAATTTAGTGAATTAAATGATTAGAAAAAATTGAATGTTAATTTGATGAAATTTATTGTTAATTTGGTGTTAATTTGATGAATTGAATGTTAATTTGATAAATTAAATTTTAATTGTATAAAATTATATGTTAAAGTTTAGCACTTTTTTTTTGGCTATTACAATGTTACATACTGCCACAATTTTTTGGGGGTTATATTTTGGGTTAAGTTAAAATTATTACATTTTTCACGCTAAATAAATTATAACAAAGTTATAATTTTTGGTAGACCGGTGTTAAATTAAAATATGTAAAAACATTTGGGGTAATATGAAACTAATTATATAGTTGATGGTGTAATATGAAAAATATGATGAAAAAATTTAAAAAAATGTGATAATTTAGGGGTATAAGTTAAATTTATTGGACAAGCTTGATCGCTGGTTTGAGCGCTCAAAGAATAGTAGGGATCCAATCCAGATTGGTTTGCAAACTTGATCCTTAGGATCGCTATGAGCGCTCCAAAAAAGTGGTAATTTTAATAATAAAAGTGGTACTCTTAACCAAATAAGTGATAATCTTAACCAAAAAAATGTTACTGTTAACCAAAAAATTTTTACTTGTAATTTTAATCAAAAAAGTGATAATCTTAACAAAAAAAAAGTGTATTTATTTTTTTTAAATATAAGTTTTCTATAATCTTAACCTTCGTTTTAATTTTGCAACTCCATCTTCTTCTTTATTCCTTTTTTTTTGTCGTGTGAGTTTTTTTTTTTATGAATTTACTATAATCTCAATCTTAGTTTTAATAAATGATTATGATGATTTTATAATCTCATAAGATAAAAATAATTCTGCAACTTCATATTTTAATCTTTCTCATTCATCTTCCCAGTTTTTTTTTTTTTATGAAAAGACTACCACTAAATCTTAGTTTTAATAAATGATGATTATTTATCTTATTTAAAACTAAATAAAAATATACTAAAAAATTTATAATATTTGGGGTTGTTGATTGACATTAAATTAAAGTTAAAAATATTAGGATGTTAGATTAGGTTATCTAAGTTCGCCACTATTTTACGTTGCCATTTTTTTGGGTTATATTTTGGGTTAAGTTACAATTATTACATTTTAATCAAAACTGTACTTTTAATCAAAACAGTGGTATTGTTAACCAAAAAAGTGGTACTCTTAACCAAAAAAGTTGTAATCTTAACCAAAACAGTGGTACTCTTAACCAAACAGTGGTAATGTTAACCAGAAAAGTTGTAATCTTAACAAAAAAAAGTGGTAATCTTAACCAAAACAGTGGTATTCTTAACCAAAAAAGTTGTAATCTTAACCAAAAAAGGGGTAATCTTAACCAAAACAGTGGTACTCTTAACCAAAACAGTGGTAATGTTAACCACAAAAGTTGTAATCTTAACCAAAAGAGTGGTAATCTTAACCAAAACAGTGGTAATATTAACCAAAACAGTGGTACTCTTAACCAAAACAGTGGTAATGTTAACCAAACAGTGGTACTCTTGACCAAAATAGTAGTAATGGTAACCAAAAAAGTTGTAATCTTAACCAAAAGAGTGGTAATCTTAACCAAAACAGTTGTACTCTTAATCAAAACAGTGGTAATGTTAACAAAAAAAATGATACTCTTAGAAAAAACAGTGGTAATTAACCAAAAAAGTGGTACCTTTAATCAAAAAAGTTGTAATCTTAACCAAAAAAGTTATAATCATAACCAAAAAAATGGTATTGTTAACAAAAAAAAGTGGTACTCTTAACCAAAATAGTGGTAAAATTAACCAAAAAAGTGGTACTCTTAACCAAACAAATGGTAATATTAACCCAAAAAGTGGTACTTTTAATCAAAACAGTGATATTGTTAACCAAAAAAGTGGTACTCTTAACCAAAAAAGTTGTAATCTTAACCAAACAAGTTGTAATCTTAACTAAAACAGTGGTACTCTTAATCAAAACAGTAATATTGTTAACCAAAAAAGTTGTAATTTTTACCAAAAAAGTGGTACTCTTAACCAAAACAGTGGTATTCTTAACCAAAATAGTGGTAATGTTAACCAAAAAAGTGGTACTCTTATCGAAACAGTGTTAATTTTAAACAAAAAAGTGGTACCCTTAACCAAAAAAGTTGTAATCTTAACCAAAAAAGTTATATTCTTAACAAAAAAAGTGGTAATCTTAACCAAAACAGAGGTACTTTTAACCAGTTGTAATGTTATCCAAAAAAGTGGTAATTTCAGCCATAAAAGTGGTACTGATAATCTTAACCAATTTTACTGTTAATGGTACCAGTGTAATTTAAGCAAATAACCAAAAAATGTATTTATTTTTTTTAAATATAAGTTTTGTATGATCTCAACCTTAGTTTTAATAAATGATGATGATTTAAAATCTATTCATAGGAACAAAAATAATGTTGCAACTCCATCTTCTTCTTCGTCGTCTCAGTTTTTTTTTTTTTTTTTACTATAATCTCAATCTTAATTTTAATAAATGATGATGATGATTTTGATTTTATAATCTCTTGAAGGGATAAAAATAATTCTGCAACTCTATATTCTTCTTCTTCGCCTGAGTTTTTTTTTTTTTTTTTGAATTTGTAAGCCAGTGGGTAGCCGGTAAAAAGTTGTAGAGTTGATCAACGGTGGAAATTCTTCCTTATATATCTACCGTTCATTTTTTTTTTCCGGTACCATACCGAAAACTGGCTGGCGGTACCGTAGTCGAACCCTTTGGACTGTGATAATATGACCTAGACTTACACATGTCTGGAATGTACATGTGTCACATGCTTTCCGTCACATCATTGTCAAAAGGTACACATAAAATCCCCGTGGCAATGACGAGTGTGGTATTACCAGCCTCTCGATTCGTGGCATGAAGTTGCCTTATTTGTTTTTTTTCGGATAAATTACATTGACACCCCTTGACATTTGGTTTTATTATACGTAGATCCCCTCACGTTTCCAAAATTACACCGAGACCCCAGAAAATGAACACCGTTAACTGCACAAACAAAAGACCATTTTACCATCACCTTAACTACCCATTAAGACCCAAGATCCAAGACCCAATACCCCTCTCCTAAAAGCTGACCCCCTCCCCCCCCCCACACTCTCTCTCACAACGAAAAAAAGCCTCCAGCATCTCTCTCTCTCTCTCTCAAGACTTATCAGACCCTCCTAACAACTGGTGCCAACACCCAGTGGCGCAACAACTGCCGTCGAGTTTCAAAATCCACCCACCCACCACCACCACCTATTTTCACCAGCATCCAGTGGCGCAAATGAACGAATCTTTACCTAGGATTTGTGATCTCCATCTCCATCTCTCTCCTATCTCTCTTTGATTGATACCCTAGGTGGTGGAACCGGTGGTAATGGGTGAATTTTGCAAGTGGATTTTGAAACCCTAACCTCAGCAATGTAATGGTGTTGGTTGATGATGGGTTTGGTCCAGGTGGTGGTTTCAATGGTGGTGGAGACAGGGGGTGGTTTCAATGGGCTGTGGTTTTAGTCTCTCCTCTCTCTCTCTCTCTCTGTTGCTACTGCTAGTGGGTCTGGCTGGGTTTGGAAGTTTTGGTGGCTTTATGTGGTGGAATTAGTGGTGATGGGTGGGTTTAGGTGGTGGAACCGGTGGTGAGGTTGGGTAAATTTATATATGAAATATATGGATTAAAAAAAATAAATGTGAGGTTGGGTAAATTTGTAAAGTAAGAAAAATATTTATTTGAATTCTTAAACTTAATTTGAATGGTATTTTTGGTATTCTAGGAATCATTGTTGATGATATCAGCTTTGACTGTGAATAATTCTAACGTCCGTTAGTTAGAGGGGGTATGGTTGTTACAAGTATTAAATGTCAAGAGAGTTCGGTGTAATTTTAGAAACGTGAGGGGGTGTCTGTGTAATAAAACTAAATATTAGGGGGTGTCAGTATAATTTACCCTCTTTTTTTTTTGTCCCGTTGATGACACACTGCACAGGCGGGTCCCTCCCTCAAATGCCATGTCAACGTCAAACCGAGGCTAACGGGTCATCAGTTGGTCCGACCCGACCCATCATGTAAAAATTTGAAAACAAAAGGGTTTAATTACTGAGGTTATTATTCTTAGCATGTCTAAATGAAACCTATATTTCTTTATGTTTTGTTGGTATAATGGAAAAATAAAAGGTTGGAAGCATGGGGAAGATAGATAATCATTGTGTTTTCTAAGAAAAAAAAATTAAGAAGGAAGGAAGAAAAAATAGATGATAAATCAATTCCAACTCACTAAATTTATCTTTTTAAAATTGGATGATAAAGTATATGAAAAGTTAATTATGTATGCTGAAATATATGTATAATAATTCTTTTAGTATATACATATATTTTATTTATTTATTAGGTCATCTCCACTTCTTATTCAAAGTCAAAGTCAAATTTAAATTTGGATAAAAAAGGACCAAAAATCCTCTCCGGTCATTGACACAAATTTATATCAAATTAAGGGAAACTCTTTTCTTGACTCAAATTGAGAGAAACTCAAACTCAAACTATATTTTTTTTTAGCCAAAAAAGTCATCTTCTTCCTTGTAGATCTGCAAACCAGCCATCTTCTTCATTGTATGGTTTAAAGAAATGAATCAGATCTTAGCCATGGAAACTGAAGATCTCCTCCATCCCGAAGATTTCGCCATGGAACTAGATATTCGCCAGAGAACACCATCTCAATAGAAAAAATTTAAAGAAATATATTTTGGGATAATATGAGAATTTTAAAAAAGATTTGAGGATAAATTTGATTTTATCCATTAGAGAAGATCATACCAAATTAAGCTTTTTACCCAATTTTTTTTTCTCAATTTTGAGTTTGAGTTTGGTTCAACATTGGAGATGCCCTTATATTTTATATACACATTAATTTTATATATAGATATAATGGTAAAATATGCTTATGTATTTTTTTTTATCCTTTCACTTTTTTTATTTTACCAAACATTAAAAGAAAAAAAAAAGATAAAACTCATTTTGTTCCCTGAAAGATACAAAAATTCTTAGTTTGTCACTCGATGCCGATACATTGTAGAGTGTTTAATTTTGTTTTTGTAACGTATAAACACTCATATTTTGTATATTACTATGCATGATACATATTGGTTACAGTATATTTCAAAACATATATAAAATATTTTATATAGAATGTATTACGGTATTGATATTTAGGTGTGTGATTACACTTTTGAGAATGGTTATAAGACTAATTTGTAATTCAAACATGAGTTGGATTAGATTGGCTGAGGGGCTATTAAAGATACCATAATAATATTTTTTACTACACTTTTGTCCATGGCCCTACGAACATAAGAATCTGCTTACCAAACATTGATAAAGATGAGATTCAGGGGTGGCTTAAGGCAATTGGAGGCCTAAAACGAAAACACTAAACGAGGTCTTTTTTATTTTTAATATTAATTTTTAAAAAAAATTAATTTATTTTCAATTTATTATATAAGAGAGACCGAAGAAGGACGTGCTAGTGTTACTGAAAAAAATATTTTACCTTTTGTTTTTGTTTTTAATCAGAAAGAGAGTTTAATTTTAACTTTTTTTTAAATGTTTTATACTAATTTTTACACAGAGAGAGAGAGAGGGTAGGGGTAAATATGAGTTGACTTTTGAGTACTCTTTATTTTTTCAACTTATGATTTTTAGATTTCTAATATTATGAATTGAATCATTGACCCAAATTATTGCAATAAAAATGTTGATTGTATTTAATATTTTGGGACCTTT
Organism: Ilex aquifolium; assembly: GCA_951799425.1. Lineage (NCBI taxonomy): Eukaryota > Viridiplantae > Streptophyta > Magnoliopsida > Aquifoliales > Aquifoliaceae > Ilex > Ilex aquifolium. The sequence continues at coordinate 13,136,891 of OX637394.1, read as the reverse complement.
TTTTTAGGGTTTAAAATTTAAATGATTTAAATTTTTTATGGGTTAGTAATGTACCTAAAAATTTAGAGCCTTCTAAAAATTTTGAGGGCCTAAACCCCATGCTTTTTTTTTAATGTTGTTTAGCCGGTCCTGATAAGATTGATCATATATCAGAGGCGGATGAATACTTGAGTGAGTTTGGTTTGGATTGGAAAGTATAGTTTTTTGATATCCTATTCAATCCAATCTGACGATCCAAACACACCCTAAATAATAGATAGTATATCATCCTTACTTTTCATCACTCTATTTTTCCATCCATCTTGCCAAACTCATCATTAATTTTCCCCAACAAACTTGCATTCACTCTCCAACTTTATGTAAATCAATGAAAACTGTAATTTTTTATTTCAAATCTTAGTTTTAGTGTCGAAAAATACAATTCCATAATCTCATTCAAAACGACGTCTAATTTAAAAATAAAAAACATGATTATGACTAATTGAAGACCCAATAAGGCAGATTAGCCTGCTCATTTAGACTTAGCTTCTTACTTTCACAGTTTCACCATTTTTCCAAAACAGAGGAGGGTATTAAGTATTAACACATCTGCAGAGACTGAAGCTGTAACACCTCGGCAGAAGCCTTCCAAGGCCAAGACTATTCACTCTGCACAGAGTACTTCACATGAATTGCTTCAATCCTAGCATCAGCTAAGCTGCACCTACAACACAGCAGATCATCACTCAAGACAATGCAAGAATAACAGACTCAAGCCTGTTGTTGAGTCAGCATCACGGCCGGCCCTAAGCATAGGCCATTAAAGCCGCCGCCTTGGGCCCAAATAATCCCCCAATTTTGATTAGTCTTGCAATGTTAGGTACAATTTACAAATCAATAAAAATCGATATGATATTAAAGAGTTTGGATCTAGTCTTAGTAGATATGGATGATAAATGGATAAAATTCTTCGGACCCTCAAATTAAAAGATCGATACGAACTCAATTAAACACTTCACAAATCCGTTAAACTATACATTTATAAATATGATGAATATATATTGAGCAGATTTTGACACGGCACAACCGAATGATTGTTTTTATATTACCTTCATATTTTTAATTTATGTACTTTTATGTAAATACTGAAAAAATGAGTTATCTACTCACGCAATACTTTTGATTTATTACAACCAAAATTCATTGGCTGATTAATTATTTATTACCTAATTTTCATAAATTATATTTTTTTTCTTTAACTAAAATTTGAGACTTTTTTAATTTGGATATGATTTTTTGCTCAGTTATTTTTTTAAATATACAAGAAGTGCACACAGAATAACTAGAAAGCCGGATTGAGTTTGAGTAGTTTACTATTCAAAATTCTTACAAACATTCGTTTTTTGAAAAATAAATTTTTAATTATAATAAATTTATATATTGTCAACTGATAGAAGATTTATTTCTATTTTGGTCTCCAAATTCAACTGTAATTAATGGACTTTTTTATAACCATAGTTTGAATGCAAAAACAAAAATAGTAATTTTACATCTCAAATACAATAAAATTAATTTTTAAATGAATATATATATATATATATATATATATATATCGTATATATATTATTATATTGTATAGCACTGAGACCTCACTTAATATTTTTTTTGCCTAAAACCCCTATATTTGTTGGGCGGCCCCTAATCAGCATTAGTTGTTAGAGTTTGTTAGAACTAATAATAGTTTTCAATTACAACTTGTTGGTAACTAATTCTATGGTTAACGTGTTTATTAAGTTAGTGTTCAAGCTAGCCATGTATAAGAAGGGGAATGACGTAAGTGACTGATTACTGAGAAATTAAGCCTTTCATTAGAAAACTTCTCAGACCATCAAAAGAAAGGGCAACCAAACCCAAGGTAGTTTAAGTAATAATAATGACGAACTCTAAATTTAGACATTCTAAGTTTGAATTTTGATAATTTATTAGGGTTAAATCATGAGAAATTTATCTCTGACTGTTGAAAAAAAAAAAAAAGAGTAATAAAAGCTGCAGCATGAAGGTAACAAGGGTACTAGATATTACGTAACCGTACTAGGAATTCTAATTTTTTTTTTTTTTTGAACAATAACTGAAATTGAAAAATATTGAATTTGAAGGGCAGAAAGTCAAAGTTATGTTGGTTATATAGCAATAACCAGTTCAAATCTTCCAGACTTTGAGTCAGAATGGGGTAGTTTTGAGTTTAAGCTTAGAAATGGTGAGAACCAGTCGAGTTTTCTTTTTGATGTTTAAAATGAATATACAAATAGGTCATTCCATATATCTGTTAGGAATTATTGTCTCTCAATACCACTCAGTTATCTGCAGAAAATTCCACTGCAACTACATCGGAGTCGAAACTAAACCAATCTGGCTCACGGGATGTAATGGCCTGTATTAACTCCTTGGACAAAACGTGCAACCGATGTGGGATCATGAGCTTTCCTTAGTTTTTTTAAACTAATTTACTGATCCAGATGTCATTTAATATTGAGGCTCACTACTCTTTAACGACTGATAATGGTGGATTTTAGCTTGGGCCGCCCACTCAAAGCCCAAACCTAAGCGGCCCACCAAGCAGCGCGCCCTCTTTGTCAAGAAAGTGGGTCACAACCCAAAAGAGAAAGCCCAGTGATATTCAGTTCGGTATATACTTGCTCAATCATCTCAAGCACGGTGGGTGGACCAGCTCGAAAACAAGAAGTTCGGTACGAAATAAATCCCAAGCAACTTCGTCATGCCACGTGTCTAGGGGATAGGGGAACAACTTCTGGTGATCCTAACGAACAAATACTCTCTCATAAGGGAATGTCAATACACATGTCGTTTGAGGATAGTGGGCACAACGTACGTCAGGGTGACATACACCGCTATGGGACAAAGGAATAAGGGACCACAAAATCAGCCAAGAGATTAAAAGAATCGCATAAAACCCTAGATGGCCACATGTATATATAGAATATGAAAGCACTGTATAGGGGGTCCTAGAATACATTCTCGATAAACTATGTAAAAAAAAAGGTTCTCTGCCTAGTAACCTACTGTGACCACTGTTTCCTTCTTCAAGCAATACAAATTCCAAAGAACACGAGCCTCCATTACAGTGGATGTAGCCTTAGTCCGGCTAAGGTGAACCGTTTATATTTTATTCTTTGACCCAACGTCAACATTTATTTTTCTATCGACACAGAATTCACAAAGCCCCCATTGGGCCTCACATACAATCCTTGTTATGCACTTGGGCATAGTATTTTCGACACCATCAACGATAATATTAGATTAGATCAGCAACTTAAATTCAACTAGGATTTCTTCCTAAGCAAAAATGGGTATGGCCAAGTGATTCAAATTGCACTTTTTAGATGATTCCAACACTCGTAGCCATGCCATCCAGTATTGAGCTTCGCTGTTATTTTCATGACAACAGGGGATTAAGTCAGTAAATTTAGGGTTTAGAATTTGGGCCAAGCCATTCAAATTGGGCCGTTCTCAAGATCTGTTTCGACCAGTTGGCGACTGTGGTTTTCGTACCCGTAGATCAGAAAGCCCAAAAAAGGCTATTTTGAGCTGTCCAAAACCTTCCTTAGACTATCCTGCTGTCAAAACCAACCAGGAAGCCCAAAACCAGTTTATCAAATTTAAAGCCCCGTCGAAGTTTTCGGGTTTGTATTGAATTGTTTCATTTGGGTGGCATAAAATATAGGGTTAATTACACTTCACATCATCATTTGAGATGTATTCTCAAATCACACCCACCTTCTCAGTTATAAATAATAACACCGTCCTCCCTTATCAGTAACGGTTAACTTATGGAGACTGAAATTTATCAAATAAGAATGAAATTCAAATATAACCAATCCAAACCCAACAATCCTAAACTAAATAATACTCTCTCTCTCTCTCTCTCTCTCTCTCTCTCTCTCTCCACCCCAAGCTTCTACAGCAATCAATTAGAATAAAAGATTACAATGGAAAATAGGCCATTGGAACATAGTCGAGTGGAAGGTCAATGCCACAGTTGAAAGGAAACATATGGCAATGCCTTATTCCTTATTATTCTTACTTTATTGTCTATATCCAAAAATGAATTTTTTTTTTTTTTTGGTTAGTTGTAGAAATGATAAACTAAAATACTACGGTATAATAGGAAGATTTTCTAAATATAATATTTTATTGCATAAAAAAAAAGAAGAATAGAGGTGATATCAAGAAACCTAAGTATTAAGGACGACTACGATACCGAAGGAGATACCGTAGTAAAAGTAGGGATGATAATCGTGTCAGATCGGATAGTGTTCGTATCGTGTTATTTCGAGTTCGTATCGAACACTAGTCAACCCTAACCCAACTTGTTTAACTAATTGTGTTGTGTTATGTCGACTTATTTATTTGTATGTTGTGTTCGTGTTGATTTATATAACCCGTGAATAAAAAATTTAAAGTTTAGTTTTATGTCTAAAATTTTATTATCACTTAATCGAACTTGTGCTCATATTTTTTTTTATAAACTAAAAATTAACTTAATAAATATAATGATAAAAAATGAGTAAAAATATATTTTTTTTGTACAATAATAATGTCACTACTTGATAGAATATAATAATAAAATTTAGCATTTTATTCTTATAATACTACTTAAACGTGTTAATTGTGTCAATTTCATATTATTCGTATTTGATACTAACTCAACCCATTTATTATTCATATTAACGGGTCGTGTCATATACGGATTCGTGTCGAGAAATGACCAACCCTAACCTGTTAATTTTATGTCGATTTCAAGCCGTGTTTTTGTGTTATGTCACCCCTAGTCTAAGAGTTACAACGTTTTAAGGTGAATTTATAATTTTTTTGAGGGTCTAAGTTATTTTTCAAAAAGTCATAATTAATTATAAAATGGTGTAATTGATCGTAAAAAAAAAAAAAAAAAATTAATGATAACTCACAAAATATAAAATTTGTTGCTGGAATAGTTATAACTTAGCTTTTTCCCACTACTATTAAGCCTTAGCCCATTCTTGTGTCTGTGTCTGTGTCTGATAGATCAGTGATACAGCAGTGCAATGGTGGACTTACTGAGTGATTGTACAACCTATACACTGGCCCATTTTAGTGCACAACCCTTAGGGGGACTACACTACTGAGGCAGTGGAGTGTCCCTTCTTGTTCCGATCTTAACTGGTCCAAGCTTCTCAAGCTCTATAATTTTGGCAAACTCTGCAACTGTCTTATTACCTTATTTATTTATTATACTTAAAACTTTAGAGTATTTTGAAATTATATTCCGTACCGAAAATTTCAGACCAGAAAATCTGGTGGTCACTTAACCACGTTTTAGAGAGAATTTAATAATTTTTGGAATATTTTTTTTTATTTTTCGATACGATATAAAATTTTATTTTTTGATACATTAGTGTGTCCCTACCAGTTATACAGAACATTGTTTGGCTCACGTGCACCTATACGAGGATTGTTTATTCTGTCGGCAGGCCCCGCTGGACCTGTAGTAGTATTCATGACTCCAGTTTTGTAGGCTTTCTGTTGGGCTTTACTCTCTTGGAAATATCTATTGAAATGTCGGTATTATATTAAAAAATAATTATTAAATAATATTAAAGTTACTAGTTAATTAGACCTAAAGATTTTCGATAAATTTTAAATCACTTGGGACCACTACTAAAAGTTGGGATAAATCCCATTTTTTTTTGGACCAAAGATGTTCATAAATCAAATCCGCTGAACGGTAACTTTTTTTTTTTTGACAATTGTAGAGCTCTTTCACTTTCTGGAATATGTACCTTTTACATCGACTTGATTTAATCAAAATATATTTGTGACAAAATTTAGAAAATTCAAGAACATTTTTTTTTTTGGGTAAGTAAAATTCAAGAACATTTTAAATCAGTAAATTTTAGCTAATATCTAGACTCAGGAACACAAAAAAAAATCTTGGATAACCTCTTCTTTATTATTATTATTTATTTTTTTGGGTTAATAGTACTTTTTTCAGTTTAGTCAGTTTTGTTTCTAAAGTATCAATATTTGATCCCTAAAGGATTCAATTCGTGTTTAAATGATTTTTATATAGACGGACCGCTAAGTTTTTTTATGGAATGATTGCGTGTTAGACACATGATACCGTTTAAAAAAATGACACGTGACCACTTTCATCAAAAAATTTAACAAATTATCTGATTAAGAACTAAAGTAACACGAATTGAAACTTTAGGAATCAAATTAATAAAATTAATACAATAAAAATTAAATTGATAAAATGGACATACTATAAGAAGCGTGAAAAAGAATGCAAGAAGTGTATGATACAACATGTAACCATCAAAAGTGGCGGCAAACCTCTTGATTAATCAATGCGAGTGAATTGTGCTTAGACGCTTTGTAAAACCTCATCGATGAGAGGAGCTGATGAATTAGTAGACTTTCCCTTTCAATTCACGGAATGTGATCTCAGACATGATCGACTAGTCACCCACCATTGAATGCAGGATTTTTTTTATTTTTTTTTTCAGATAAGCTAAAGGCTGAATTAACATTGTGGACCATTGCCTGACAAGTGACAATTATACAACTTGCAACATGATTCATTCATTTGATAGCAACCAAGATTCCTAAAAGATATAAAAGAGCAACAATGTTACGCATATCATATTCTTATATTATTTTGGTGTACTATTTTAATATAAACTGTTAGATTAATAAGTTTTACAAAAATTATTACATATTCTATAACTTTGATTATGTCACGTCAGGTGGTGTCTACGTCATTATTCATATAGGAGTTGTCTACCGTATTGAATTTTTTTTTTTGGTATCTTACTAATATTTATCATTTTTATGAGTATTTTTATCACTGTTGTGAATGTTTTTATCATTGCTGTAATACTAAAGAAAAAGTGATAAAAATAGTTGTCATAACAATGGTAAAAATATACGCAATAGTAATAAAAATATCTATAAAAGTGATAAAAAAAATTTACCAAAAAAAAACGGTAAATATAATTACTATGACAATTATAAAAATACCCACAAAAATTTAAAAAATACTCACAAAATTAGTCAAATCCACACACACACCCCAATAATATGCTTTGGAGTACATGGAGAGAGAAAAGTTCCCTCCATTTCATTCCACATGAAAAGAAATCAGAGGTCCTGCAATTTGTGATGATGATGTCCTGGAAAGTAAGTCATGAATCATTCCAAACACTGGAGATTCTTTTTGAAATGAGATGAATGTGATATAAACATGGGCGCAGAAATTTTGTTTAAAGTGGACATTTTAATTATATATTTTAATTTTTTTTCATAATCAATCATATTATATAATATATTTATTATATTATATTTGATACATACAATCTATTTAATATAAAAAATGTCAAAAAATAATATATGTTGTATATGTATAAAAAATAAGTAATTATCACCATTATAAAAAAAGTGAAACTAATTATCATATTAAAAAATATTAGTCATTCACGAACAATTTATTAAATTTATTCAATAAACAATATTTCAAACATTATCACTGAGATATTAGTATAGTAAAACTATTAAACTAAAATTTAAGAGTTAAATATAGTAAAAAATTGAAAAAATTTAAAATCAATTGACACATAATAAAGACTAGAATCAATACTCGATTAAAAATAGAAACAATTTCTCTTAAAAAAATAAAAGTTAAATGAGATTCAATTGCAAAAATTTTCACTTAAAAAATTAATAATTAATAAAATTAAGATAATTTAGAGAAAGTATTAATACAATAAATAGGCTAAACAATTGAAATAAAAAAAATTATATGGTGGGCACAAATAAAAAATATATGTATAATTTTTAGAGTATATAAATATAAGTTTATATATAATATTTTAAAAAAACAATTGACGGTGAGCCCGTGCCCACCCTGGTCCCTATGTAACTCCGCCCATGAATATAAAATGATCCGATTAAGAGTTGATTAATCTTCAACACAAATTTAAATACTACAAGACTTTCTAACACATTAATAAATTAATTAGGTTAGTTTGAAATACAAATAACATCGTTTTGGGACGATAAACCTGTAAAACTCGTTTTTTATAACAAGAATATCTAATTTTTTTAATTTCATGATTAGGTATTGTAAATCTAAATTATTTTTTACTTAGTTTTGATATCAAAATGATCAAGTGAGTTTTCAATTTTTATGAAAGTCTGTATGGCTGATGAATTTGATTGAAGGAAAAAAAAGAAAGAAAAACTTCATCCACACCCCATCTAAAATATCATATCTTCAAAGAGACCCCTTGTATTACCTGAAACTTCACTAACACCCTTTACCAGAGTTTGTCTCCGTGACTCTTTTACTAATTTGTCCCTACAAAACTTAAATATTTATGTATATATTGTATTTGATCAGATATAATGCACACATAAATGTGTATTTATCTATACTAGAAATGCATAACTTGTGTTGCACATGAATATTTAAATAATAAATTTTTTTATAAAAAAATGAAATTTGTAATTTAATTGAATAATAAATATATGTTGACTAATTAATTTTTATTTTAATTATTACGAAACCTAATTAGTACTTCTCTTTGAGTACCTAATCTGTTATTTTTTAGGTATCTCCCTAATTTTTTTAAACATTTCCTCTTTTATTTATACCGAATTTTTATTGTAAGATTTTTATTATTGAGCATTTGTACATCTAAATGTATTTTATTTTTTGTCAAATCAATTGATTAAATTATAAATTATTGTTTGTATTATAATATCATAATATTATTACATACCAAAAAAAAGTAAATATGACATTTATTTGACAGTAAAATCTAAGCTGACAAATATCTATATAATAAAGTAACTTACAATTTAAATTTTAAAAGATAAACAAAATACTTTTGTTTTTCGCAGTTCAAACCGCTTTAAATTTTACTTTAAAATTAATCTAACGGCTAATATTAATACCCTAAATTTAATAGGAAAAATAGGCCCCTAATAGTGTGTTCGGAGTGACTTTTTAAAAGTACTACTAGAAATTATTTCTCATAAGTAGGCCTGACAATCGTGTCGAGTGGAACGGTTTCGTGTCGGGTGGAACGGGTTTATGTTAAAAAACCCTCCATCCATACCCTATTCGTTTATATAAACGAGTCCAACTATCACACCCATACACGAATCATTTATTAAACGGGTTACCCGATACAACCCGTGTGTCACCCGCTAAACAAGAGAATATGTTAGATAATTTCGAGTCCACGTGAAAAATCATTAACTCGTCACACATTACATATGTTTGACATGTTTACTATAACAATAAATCATGGCTGAGCAAAAAAATAAAGACAGAAAATAAACATTAAATGATTACTAAATTTGAATGATTCTGAGAGATGGGAGGTGTGAGATGAGACAGAGGCTGAGAGACCTAACTTGTTTTTTAAAAATTTATCGTACCACTGTTAATGGGTTAAACGGGTTGAAACGAGTTTATGGGTTAAACACGAAACCGGTTCGTTTATTTCACGGGTTTATCGAGTTAACCCGTTAAGACTACACCCAAACCCGCTAAATCCGTGTCGGTTTCACGAGTCGTGTCTAGAATTGTCAGGCCTACTCATAAGTACTTTAAAAAAAAAAATAGTGTTTGAAACCCTCCCACCACTACCTCTACCACCACCACCGCCACCACCACCACCGCCGCCGTCGCCGTCGCCTATACCACCACCGTCGCCGTCGCCACCGCCGCCGCCACCACCGTCGCCGCCCCACCACCACCGTCGCCGCCACCACCACCACCACCGTCGCCGTCGTCGCCCCACCGTCGTCGCCGCAGCCACCACCACCACCGCCACCACGGTCATTGCCACCCACCACAACCATCACCGTCTCCTACCACTACCATTTCTCACCCCCACTACAACCGATACTTAAATTCATTTATCTCTCCTCTATGTTTGTGATTTGATTTTAGATATGAATACAAATATGTTTATTGTTTACCATTTTTTATTACTTTGTACCTTCAGACACACACAATAACTAGTATATCTATATAATAAAACATATAAAAATTTTAATTTTATCCCCTACACATTTCTCCCCCTCCCAAGCCATCACATTACTCATTTCTATCACATGTTCAATCATTCAAAATTTGATTAATTTGTTGTTTAATATAATTTTTATTTTAGACATTATTCATACACGATAATATACATGTTAAAAAAAAATTATCGAATTACATATTTTGAGAAAATTTTGTCAATATTTCTAACAAAATAATGGGTAAAATTTTTTTTGAATAATGCAATCAAAAAAATGAAGGAAAAAATTATTATTTAATAAAGTGTAGTATATATATATATATATATATAATAAAGTAGCTTACAATTAAAATCTCAAAAGATAAACAAAATAACTTTTGTTTTTCGCGGTTCAGATCGTTTTAAATTTTATTTTAAATTTAATTTAACGGCTAATATTAACACCCTAAATTTAATAGGAAACATAGGCCTCTAATGATGTGTTTGGAGTGACTTTTTAAAAGTACTTCTAAAAATTATTTATCATAAGTACTTTAAAAAAAAAATAGTGTTTGAAACCGCCCCACCACTACCACTACTACCACCACCACCACCGCCACCGCCACCACCACCGCCGTCATCGCCGCAACTACCACCACCACTGCCGCCGTGGCCGCCACCACCGTCGTCACCACCATCGTCACCACCGCCACCACCACCTCAACCACCACCATCACCCTAAATGTAATAGGAAAAATAGGCTCCTAAGGGTGTGTTTGAAGTGATTTTTTAAAAGTACTTCTAAAAATTATTTCTCATAAGTACTTTAAAAAAAAAAAAATAGTGTTTGACACCGCTCCACCACTACCTCTACCACGACCACCCCCACCACCACTACCACTGCCACCACCACCATCACCACCGTCACCACCGTCGTCGCCGTCACCACTACCACCGCCAACACCACTACCGCCGCCACCACAACCATCGCCGCCGCCACCACCACCACTACCGCCTCCTCCCCCACCACCGTCGCCATCGCCGCCATCACCACCACCACCATTGCCGCCACCGCCATCACCACCACCATTGTCGCCGTCGCCGCCACCACCACAACTACCACCACCATTGCCGCCGCCGCCACCGTCATTGCCACTGCCACCACCACCCCACCGCCTCCACCACCACCACCACCACCATCGTCGCCACCACCACCGCCGCCGCCACCATTGCCGCCACCGTCATCGTCATTACCACTGTCGCAGCCGCCACCACCACCGCTACCGCCGTCGTAGCCACCACCTCCACCACCACCACCGTCGCCACCACCACCGTCGCCACCGCCGCCATCGCCACCACCACCACCACCACCATCGTCGCCGCCGTCGCCGTCATCGCCGTCGCCGCCACCACCACCAATGCCATTGTCGCCACCACCACCATCACCACTGCCACCACGGTCATTGCCACCCACCACTACCTCTACCACCACCACCCCCACCTCTACCACCACCACTACCACTGCCACCTTCACAACCACCACCATCGCCGCTGTCACCGTCACCACCACCATTGTAGCCGCCACCACCGCCACCACCACCACTGCCGCCACCACCCCCACCGCCTCCACCACCGCCGTCATCACCACCATCGCCATTGCCACCACCACCGCCGCCGCCGCCCCCACCGATGCCATTGCCGTCGTCACCACCACCACCATTGCCGCCGCCACCACGGTCATTGCCACCCACCACTACCTCTACCACCACCACTGCCACTGCCACTGCCACCGCCACCATCACCGTCGCCGCCATCGCCACCACCGCTGCTGCCGCCCACCACCGCCGCCGTCACCGTCACCACCACCATTGTCGGCACCGTCATCGCCATCACCACTGTCGCAGCCTTCGCCGCCACCGCCTCCACCACCACCACCGCCACCACCGTCATCACCACCGTCGTCGCCACCACCACCACCACCACCACCACCGTCACCGCCGTCGCCGCAACCTCCACCGCTGCCCCCACCAATGCCATTGTCGCCACCACCACCACTACCACCACGGTCATTGCCACCCACCACTACATCTACCACCACCACCCCCACCACCACTACCTCTACCACCACCACTGCCGCCGCTGCCGCCACCCCCACCACAATCGCCGCCGCTGCCGCCGCCACCACCACCACCACCACCATTGTCGCCACCGCCACGCCACCACCACTGCTGCCGCCGTCGCCGCCACCACCACCGTCATTGCCATCATCGCTGCCATCACCACCACTACCGTCGCCGCCACCACCACCACCATCGTCGCCACCACTACAACCGCCGTCACCGTTACCACCACCACCACCATTGCCGCCACCGTCATCGCCACCACCACCACCGCCGCCGTCATCGTTGCCACCTCCACCACCACCACCACCATTGCCACCACCACCGCCACCATCGTCATCACCAACGCCGCCACCACCACCCCCACTGATGCCATTGCCACCCACCACAACCATCACCGTCTCCTACCACCACCACCTCTCACCCCTACTACAGCCGATGCTTACATTCATTTATCTCTCATATATATATATAAATAGACATAGAGCAGTGATACAACATTTTGGTGACATGGTGATATTGCAATTGAATGGGTGGAAGTCTTGGTGGTGGAAGGGAACTGGGTGGTGGAGGTGGTATCTTCTTGGTGGCTCATTAATGTAGGTGTTTGTTATGTGTGAGTTATAAGTGGGTCACTGGTGTGATTTCTTATGGGTATGTGTATGTCACGGTCTTGTATGTGTAACCACACACACAAAGGAGTAGAATGGTATTATAAGTAATAAGAAAAAAAAATTACATGACATCAATAATTTTAAGTTTGCCTGTAACGTTGATTCACGGCAGGAGGTGTGATCGACACGAACATATAAACTAGAAGAGAGTGTACTGAAATTGATGATACTCAAAATTAATCCTAAGTAGGAGCTCAGCCCAGGAGATCAGGTCCGGAGGTCGGTTCGAAACTCTAGAGCTCAGAGATCTAGAGCTCGTGCTCCACCCAAGCGGAACGGTAGCCTGATCAATAGGGGAAGCAGTTGGGTGATAGTTGGCATCTCCCAAACGGAAATCAAGCAACATCCCAAGCGGAAAACCCTTAATTGATCAGGATCCCTTCCTAAGATTAAGGGGGATCCCATGAATAGGGGGCTAGGAACAATATTATAAGTACTGTGCATTACCCAAAGGGAGGGGTGAGTGAAAAAAACTACCTGTAAGCATTCCAAGATCATCAATAAAGACAAAGGAGCAAGAGTCTCCATTAGGGAGTGGACTAGCCGAGCTCATCAGCCGGTGAACCACTATATTTCTACTGTATCACACTCATTACACATCGGATAATTAGAACATTCATCCACCAACTCATGAGCCTTGTAGCTCTGATCTATCCCATGCAAGTGAACCCTACCTCATTATTCATTCGTGTAAAATAACTCCATCAGTTTGGCGCCGTCTGTGGGAACGACAGTTCTTGTTACAAGTATACTGATTTTTCAGTGATTGATGGTCTCTACACAAAACATGAGTAAAAGTCAGATGAATCCTCCAAGGATGCAGAATCCCCAGGAGGTCACCAGTGGAAGGCAACCGGAAAACCTTCATGATTTCGTCCCCACTGCTGAAGACAACCCACCTACGGTGGATCCCCCCGCTAACAATGAACTAGACGCCCTTCGCCGGGTCAATCAACGCTTACTTCAACAAAATGAGGAGCTCTTGAAGCTCTTACAAGGTCCTCAGCAGACGCAACCAACCCGGCGAGGCCCGAATGATCTTCCTCTTAGGGAACAACAATGCCTTGATCCCCTCAGGGAAGCGAACGAAGGAGGGGAAAGCAGTCAAGCACCCCATCAGCCGCCTAGGAGGGGGATTAATGAAGAAGCACAAAGCCAGAATGAAGGGCTGGAGATGAATGATTTCCTTCCTTTCCAGCAGGAGAGAATGGAGCAATATTGGGAGCACCGCTTCAAGGATATACAGCAAGAGCTCAGCCACATGAGAGTGGCAGTGAAGGTCAAAACCCTAGTGACGATGGATGCCCTGGTGCAACAAAATGAATCCCCATTCACTCCCGGGGTACTGCATTTCCCCCTTCCTCCGAAGTTCAGAGTACCTCAGATAGAGGTTTTCGATGGGACAAAAGACCCCGTGGATTACCTCAACACCTACAAAAACCAAATGGAACTGCACGGGTACCAGGATCCTGTGCGGTGTAGGGCCTTCGCCATCACCCTGAAGGGATCAGCCTTAGCATGGTTTAATAGGCTCCCCCCAGCTTCGATATCTTCTTTCAAAGAACTCTCCATTTCCTTTGTGTCTCACTTCATCGGAGCTTGGATCTATAGGAAGCCGAGCTATTATTTATTAAATATAAAGCAAAGGCCTGATGAGAACCTGCGATCTTATGTTCAGAGGTTCAATTCAGAATCTCTGAAGGTAGATATCGCTGACGAAAAGTTTGTCATTACTGCTTTCATTGCAGGATTAGGAGTGCAGTCAAAGGATTTGATGTTCTCTATATCGAAGAACCCTCAAGCAAGCATGGCTGAGGTGTTAGCCAATGCAGAAAAGTATATAAATGGTGAAGAAACACTCATTTCCAAGGTGGGGAGTACATCCACACGGAAGGAGAAGGAAAAAGAAGAGAGGAAAAGGGACCGAAGTCCCATGAAAGGAAAAGAGCGAGAAAGATCTCCAAGGAGGGATAGAGATCACTCCCCAAAGAGAAGAGGGAACGTTAGAGACCGCTTGGGCCCCGTACAGCCTGAGCTCCAGCCTAGATACGGACCTCAGCGATTCACCCCGCTCACCGCCGCTGTGTCTCAAGTTCTGTATGAGGTCCAAAACGAAAAATTCTTAAGGTGGCCACCTCGGATGAAGGCGGATCCAGCAAAGAGAGACCCCACAAAGTATTGTGACTACCACAGGGATCATGGTCACCATACCGACGACTGCATTCAATTAAAGAAGGAGATCGAGTTCTTAATTCAACGAGGACAGTTGCATCGCTTTGTGGCCCATGACAACTAGAATCGAGCTCTTCCACCGCCGCCACCTCAACAGCAAGCACCTGCACCACATCAACAGCCTCTGGGTGAGATCAGAGTAATATCTGGAGGATTTGCAGGAGGCGGAGAATCCAGCTCAGCCAGGAAAGCGCACCTCTGACGAATCAGAGCCGAAGAAGTTCTCGAAGAGTATACTATATCCAAAGCACCACGCATAGACACAACTATCACTTTTTCAGATTCTGATTTGGAGGGATGCCAATACCCCCATGATGATCCATTGGTCGTAAGAGCCGTGGTAGCTAACAGAACCGTTCATCGGGTTCTGATTGATAACGGGAGCTCGACAGACATCATTTTTGCACCTGCATTCGACAAAATGGACATAAGAAGGGAAAAACTCAAACCTGTAAGTACTCACTTGCTAGGTTTCTCAGGAGAAAGGGTGCTCCCCCTGGGCTCAATCCAACTTGTGCTCACCCTAGTGACTCGCCTTGCCAAGCCACCACGACCGTGAAATTCCTAGTGGTTGATGCACCTTCTGCATACAATATCCTGGTTGGAAGCCCTTCCCTTAATTCTATAAGGGCAATCACATCTGCCTTTCACTTGGTCGTCAAATTTCCAACCGAAAATGGAATCGGAGTGGTCCGGGGAGACCAGCGTGTAGCAAGAGAATGCTACATGGCATCTGTGAAAATGAAAGAGGTTGAGAACATCCAATTGGATGAACTCGACATGAGAGATGAACTGGAAACCAGACCAATTCCGTTGGAAGAGCTAGAACCTGTACAACTAGATGGAGAGCCCGAGCACCTTGTTTATGTGGGATCCAAGCTGAGCAGAGATATTAAGGAACTTCTCATCCATTTTTTAAGGCAAAACATGGATGTGTTTGCCTGGAAACAAGAAGACATAAAAGGTATTGAATCCTCGGTTGTCATGCACAGGCTCAGCGTGAACCCGAGCTGCAAACCCATCAAACAAAAGAGGAGGAGTTTCGCCCCAGAGCGTCAAAAAGCCATTAACGAAGAGGTCAACAAACTACTACATGCCAGAGCCATTAGGGAGGTGGATTACCCAGTATGGCTAGCTAATGTTGTCCTCGTTAAGAAGACCAATGCCAAGTGGCGCCTCTGCATTGACTTCACTGACCTCAACAGGGCCTGCCCCAAGAACAGTTTCCCCTTACCTCGAATAGACTTGATTGTGGATGCCACTGCTGGTCATGAGCTCCTCAGCTTCATGGACGCTTTCTCCGGATATAATCAGATCATAATGGATCCTAATGACCAGGAGAAGACCTCTTTCATAACCGAGCAAGGGACGTATTGTTACCAGGTTATGCCTTTCGGGTTGAAGAATGCTGGAGCCACTTACCAGCGCTTGGTGAATAAAATGTTCCAGAAGCAGCTCGGAACGACCATGGAAGTCTACATCGATGATATGTTGGTTAAATCGCTGAAAGCAGAGCTCCATATCAAACATCTGGCGGAATCTTTCTAGATCTTAAAGGAATACAAAATGAATCTCAATCCCGCCAAGTGCGCTTTTGGAGTCTCTGCTGGAAAGTTTCTGGGTTTTATAGTTAATAGCAGAGGAATAGAGGCGAACCCAGAGAAAGTGAAGGCGGTGCTGGATATGCAACCTCCGTCCAATACAAGGGAGGTGCAGCGCCTAACAGGAAGAATAACTGCCTTAAGCCTCTTCGTATCCAGATCAAGCGACAAGTGTCAACCTTTCTTTCAAGTCTTAAAGAAGGCCTTCCAGTGGGATGCCCAGTGTGATGAAGCGTTCAGAGCACTGAAGAATTATCTGAGCTCCCCACCTACTCTGGTGAGCCTAGTGGAAAGTGAGGTCCTTACTCTCTATCTAGCTGTGTCAGATTTCTCAACAAGCGCAGCGCTAGTGAGGGACCGCGACAGAGCTCAGCAATCGGTATATTATTGTAGCAGAGCTCTGAGGGGGGCAGATGAGAGATACCCAAAGATGGAGAAGCTCGTCTTAGCCTTAGTCATGACCGCCAGGAGGCTCAGGCCATATTTCCAAGCCCACACTATCGAGATCCCAACAGATCAACCAATGAAGCAAGTATTAAGTAAGCCAGAGACTTCGGGTAGGCTGGTTAAGTGGGTCATTGAGCTCAGCGAGTTCGATATTAGGTATAAACCGAGAACAGCCATCAAAGGACAAGTGCTGGCTGACTTCATTGCAGAATTCACAGCGGGAACACCCACCGGGGCCACGCAGCTGGTACCTGACCTCCCCACATGGAAGCTCTCTGTAGATGGAGTTGCCAACGCCCAGGGTAGCGGAGCTGGCTTAATTTTGACCTCCCCTGATGAAATAGATGTTGAATATGCATTAATGTTTGAGTTTAAGGCCTCGAACAACGAGGCAGAATATGAGGCTGTCATAGCAGGTTTAAACCTTGCTCACTCGATGAAAGCAGAACAGCTGGAGATCTGCAGTGACTCTCTGCTCGTGGTGAAGCAGATAGAGGGGTCCTACGATCCCAAGGGCGAGAAAATGATCCTTTACCTCAGAAAGGTCCAGGAGTTGATCAGGAAGTTTGTGCAAGTCAAGATTATACATGTCCCCAGATCAGAAAACGCTCGAGCAGATGCGCTAGCAAGGTTAGCAACTGCTTCACAGGAGAATTTAGATAGGTTGATACCAGTCGAGCAGTTGGCAGAGCCATCGGTAGGAGTTGAAAATGAGGAAGTTTTCCCAGTCCTTTCCCCACCTGTTTGGATGGACTCAATTAGGACATATCTTCAGAACAGAACTTTGCCAACAGACCCCAAGGAGGCTGCAAAGATAAGGGTGAGGTCAGCCAGATTTTCTATTGTACAAGGGGACTTATACAAGCGAGGATTCTCGATGCCTCTCCTCAGATGTGTAGGAGATGAGGATGCCGATTACATTCTTAGGGAGATTCATGAAGGAATTTGCGGTAACCATATCGGAGCTCGAACACTGGCGGGAAAAGCCTTGAGGCAGGGATATTACTGGCCTACTATGCTGAGGGATGCCATCGACCTGGTTAAGAAGTGTAAGGCGTGTCAGATACATGCAAACATCTCTCATTGCCCACCAGAATTCCTAACCTCGGTGGTAAGCCCTTGGCCCTTTCAGCAATGGGGATTGGACATTCTTGGCCCTCTCCCCACCAACATAGGGCAGTGTAAATTCGCCATAATTGGAGTGGACTATTTCACTAAGTGGGCTGAGGTGGAGCCTCTGGCCACAATCACAGAGCAAAAGGTTCAGAATTTCACTTGGAAGTCTATAGTCTGCAGATTTGGAGTACCTAGAGCAATCGTCTCTGATAATGGAAAACAATTTGACAACCCGAAGTTCAAGAAGTTCTGTGCAGAGCTGGGGATAAAGAATTATTTCTCGGCCCCAACCCATCCACAATCAAATGGACAAGCAAATGTGATAATCAGGACAATCAAAGCAGTCTTAAAGACCAAGCTCGAGTCTTTGAAGGGAAAATGGGTTGAGTATATCCCAGAAGTGTTGTGGGCATACAGAACAACCCCTAGGATAGCAACTCAGGAAACACCGTTTGCTTTGGCTTTCGGAATTGAAGCAGTGTCGCCTGTAGAAATAGGGATACCATCCCCTAGAACCGAGCTCGCAGATCCAGAGCATAATGATGAATCCCTCCTGCTGAACCTCGACCTCTTAGACGAAAGAAGAGAGAAAGCTTTGCAACGCATTCAGAGTTATCAGAGAAAAACCGTGAGATATTACGACAGAAAGGTAAGACACAGAAGTTTCAAGGTTGGAGATTTGGTGCTTAGGAGGCTTTTGCTTGCGAGAAAGGATCCCACACATGGGAAGCTGAGACCAAATTGGGAAGGCCCCTACATCGTTTCAAAAGTAATTAGACCTGGGAACTATGAGTTACAAACAGAAGAAGGAAAGATCCTACCTCACTCCTGGAATGCCGAGTATCTTAAGTTCTTTCAGTAAGTTTTCCTTCTAATAGAGTTGTTTTCAATAAAAATAAGCAAGTGTCTTGATTCATCCTCATATGGTGTTAAAATATATATATATATATACATGAAACGAGCTCTATAGCTCGGGATAAGCTATTCAGCTTATAAAGAACGAAGCGAGCTCTACAGCTCGGGATAGGCTGTTAAGCTTATAAAGTTTAAGATGAGCTCCTCAGCTCATAACAAACTTCTAAGCTTATAAAGTTCAAGATGAGCTCCTCAGCTCATAAACAAGCGATAAGCTTCTAAGCTTATAAAGTTCAAGATGAGCTCCTCAGCTCATAAACAAACGATAAGCTTCTAAGCTTATAAAGTTCAAGATGAGCTCCTCAGCTCATAAACAAACGATAAGCTTCTAAGCTTACAAAATTCAAGATGAGCCCCTCAGCTCATAAAGAAACGATAAGCTTCTAAAAGCTTATAGAATCCAGAATGAGCTCCTTAGCTCATCTAATAAGAAATGAGCTCGTCAGCTCATATAAAGGAAAAACGAATTCATCAACTCATATATGCACATACACGTTCAAAAAGAAGGATATGATATTCAAGGATTCATGGATACAAGTGTTCAAAAAGATGTAAAAGTGAAACGAGGGGGAAGGGAATACAAGGAGGTTGAACTCCTAATTCTTCTTAAGATGTGACTTCAGCTCGGCAACTTCCTCCTTGAGGCGCGCATTCTCTTCCTTCAGCTCATCCCTTTCTTGTTCAGCCTTGTAAAGCGAGTCGAGAAGCTTCTGACCTACTGGGGTAAGAAAAATATTGGCAAGAGAATCAGGTGAGAAGGAGCCATCCCTCTTACGCCTCTTTGAGGTCGTGCCAGTATCCTCCTCATCAGAGTCTTCTTCCTCACCTATGTCCTTCTCGTCAGACTCAGAGGGAGAGGTCCAAGGAGAATCTGGAATGAAGGAAAACTCATATTCAGTAGCCTCAGCCCCAAGCAGATAAAGGTTCTCATTCGTCATCAACTCCAAAAAAGTCTTAGGCTCCACGAGCAACCGCTCATCAATGTTCATCATCTCTGGCAAATCCAGATCAGGAGGACCTGCACAACAAGAATATAATAAGAATAACTCTTCATGGAAAAAGTTCAAGAGATCTCAACTTGAGCGTACCAATGCGAGAAAAGCTCTTCCAGGACCGTGGAATCCTAGTATCAGGACAACGCAGCTCAGGAGACCGCCAAGACTTCCCAGAAGCAAAAAAGAAGCGTTGAGACCACCCTTCAGGATTGGAAAAGGTCTAAAACCAAAAGAGGTAAATCAAAATGCCTCCAACGAAAAAAACTGAAGCAGGGAACATCGTCTTCCTCGATCTCGAAGAAGTAAAGGAACTCGGCAACAGAAGGGAATCGACCGTTGCCATACAGGCGCCAAAAGAGGAAAAAGCTGACCATAGCAGCCCATCCTCGAGGGGAAAGGCGAGAGGGGCATAGACCATAATGGGCAAGAACTCGCCCAATAGAAGGATGAATAGGAAGGCGAAGTCCCATGTCCATTGCACCCTCAAAAAAGCAAATTTCCCCTCGATAAAGATAGTTGCAAGGCTCGTCAGGGGTAGGAACTCGCAGAGGCAAGTCAAGATCAGGGAAGAATCGCTTTTTGATGGCTACCAAATCAGAAGTCGCTAGTGTTGAAGGAGACAAGTAGCGACAATGCCACTTCCAATCGATTCCGAAAGAAGTGTGTTCCTTGAACAGAGAGGAAACGGAGGCAGCCATCAAGGATTACGGTGAAAACAGAAAGTAACCACAAAGATTCAAGAAGAGACTCTGAAATATTTTGGCAAAAGAAACACAGGAGATATTGAGAGCTTCGAAGAAAATCACAACCTTTTTATGAAACCAAGAACCACACGGAAGGCAGAGCCGGCGGTCCTTTTGGTTTCCTAATTAATAAAGGTAGTTACGGTTTTGGAAAGCAGTTGAGTAAATGCGGGAAAGTGAATCAGCACAAAATAACCCTTCCAAACGCATTCAATACAATTGGAATTAAGTCTGACCCCGACTAAACAGAATATTCCCCATACTTCTCTGAGTTGAGGTCAGCTCGGTTGGCAGCCTAGCATCTCCATAGCAAGTTTTTGAGATCTCCAGTTCCAAGAACCATGCTCATATCATGGATAAAACGGGCTAGCTCTTCTCAAGCTCATCGGTCTTCAAAGTCTCCACATATGTAGCAATGTGTCCTCAGCAGGTCAACCACTGAAAGAGGTCAAGCATCAAGTTATTTGCCATCTTCCTCAAATCCAGCAAACCTCCACCACAAGGGGTGCGAGTTCCACATCCTGAAAGGGCTTTAAGAAGACCTCTTACTTTCGAAAGACTCAAAAAGCAAGGCCTCATGATCTCAACAATCCTTAACATCCAATTAGCTCTGCAACCATTAACTTGATACATTAACAGCTCTTCTGAACACCCAATTTTGGTTATCTTGCTTGGAAGGAGAACCAAAGAACTCCTCCAAGCAAGGGGGGGCACGAGGAATACAGTCAGAGAAGGACAGTTAACCTCAAAGCAAAATAAATGGAGTACAGACAAGGAATGCAGACAAGAAAGACAGTTAACCTTAAAGGAATAAGCAATGATGGAATAGCTCCAAAAGCAAAAACAGAAGCAAAGTGTATTCAGCATTTACACCAATAATTCAAGAGTATATCCAGTTTGTACATCAATAAATCGAAAGCATGGATTCCTAAGATCCTGAAGGGGCAGGAGGAGAAGAGCCCGACAGCTCAACAGAAGAAGTGCTTGTTGGATCAGTACATAAAGCTTTTGGCAGAATAGCAGTGCCCGGCAGCTCAGCAGAAGAAGTGCTTGTTGGATCAGTAGATAAAGCTTTCGGCAGAATAGCAGTCGAAGTCTCTGGAATAGTCGGTAGAGCAGAAACCTCAACTTCAGTTAAAGCCCTCGTCACCAGGTCAGTAGAGAAAGGGGCTGCAGCAGCAAGGTCAGTAGGAGGAGGAGCCAGGGAAACTTCAGAGGTACCCGAGCTTGCAACAGATACAATGATGGGAATGCTTTGAGCTTGAACCCCAGTCGATGAGGTAGGCAATTCAGAACCCGCAGGAACTCCTTCGGAGACGAGGGACGAGCTAGGCACCTCTGCCTCCTTTTCGACTGAAGCTCCCGCATCTTCCTCAGCAGGAACATCAAAGTTGAAGTCTAGTTCGGGGTAGGTTTCCTCGGCTATTTCTTGGAAAACAATCCACCCCTTAGCCCATTTAGTAACAACATCATCCTTCAGCTTGGCAACCAGATCGTCCCTCTCCCTAACAGCTGCTCTTTGGGTTTTAACCTCAGCAAGCAAAACATCGTGCGCCTCCCCCAACACGCTATATTCATTTTTCATCTCGTTATAGGAACTCAAGGCCATAAACTTCTCCTGGTTTACCTTGACCCAAGCTTCGGTCTTGAGTTTGAGCTCCTCCGAGACCTTTTTGAGGTCATCTTTACTCTTCTTCTCCTCATCTGCAGCTTTCTTTTTCTGCACCTCCAAGCTCTTGATGGTAGAAGCTTGCTTCTCTACATACTCTCGCAGACTCTGAAGTTGGGCTTGGAGGTCGTCATTAGCAAAGGTCAGCTCTGCGGCTTTGAATTCCCATGCCTTGGATGCCTTAACAGAGCTCTCCATGGAACGGATTCGACTCAGCAAACCCCTCACATGTATAGCCAGCTGAGAATAAGCACGATCAGAAACAGGGAGTAAAAAAAAAAAAAAAAAAGAGACAAACATAAAGTGGAAGCCCAAAGAAGAATGATAGCTACTTACGGCTGTAGTCCCGTAAAGAGCTGAGTTGATGGAGCTCTCGAGAGGCATAATAGCAGCCCTCAGAACTTCAGAATCAGGAATGATGGAAGTAATGGCACCTGCGGCAAGATCAACGTTGTCAAAAAATGAATCTTCACTCCCTTCTACTTTAGGGAATTCCCTTTTCGCCTGCTTGGAGCTCGGTTGAGATGGCTTGGAGATAAGCTCAAATGATCCAAGAGGGGGAGAGGCCAGCGGAAGTTGAGGAATTAATCACAGGGCACCCTCAACCTCAGATGATGAGGGAGAGGTCTGTTCTTGGGCATGAGCTCTATCAGAAGCCTGCTGATCCCCTGGAGCAGGAAGGGTTTCTGGGGCTTGAGGAGAGCTCGATGAGGGGGCAGCAACTCCGGGAGTCGAAGCAAGAAAGCTCGATGGTAGGGAAGGGGTTCCTGTAGTTGAAACAGGGATACTGGGGGGCAATCCCGATCTTGGCACCTTAGCTCGAGTAACAGGACGGTTACCAGACCCGACCTCTGCCTAATGCTTGCTTTTACCCTTCAGCAGAGCTATCTTGGCCTTAAGCTCTTCTTGGGATGGCTCCATTGAAGAAGAACCTAAAAGACATAAAAGAAAAATCGTCATCAGCCGAAATGAGCCGGGTAAGAAAGAACAAAAAAAAAAGGGGAGGGGAAAAACTGAAATGAACAAGGAAAAAACTACTACCTGCCACCTCAGTTGTAGCTGCTGGAAGGGGAATATGGACTTCGACGGAAAGAGGAGTAGGGGATTCAACAACTATCCCAGGGGGACTGAACCCTTGTGCTATAAGGATAAAAGGTCTGATGAGCTTAGAATATCTTGTCGTAGGGCACCTCTCTAACCTCAGCAACACCTCTTCGTCCTTCGAACTAAGCTCAAGCCTTTCACCTAGGAACCAACATAAACAAAGCAAAATCAGAGAAGGTCACAGAGCCTGGTCGCAATCAAGGTTAGGCAAAGACTTACCCAGGTTTTCTGGGATAGACCAGACCCTAGGGATTGGAAGAGTGTCTGTCTTATCTGCAGGATTGTATTCCCATTGTGAGCCTTCCACGAAAAAGAACTGTTTTTTCCAATGCTTGTGGGAGCTCGGGGGATCAGAAATGATCACTTTAGTCTTTGTTCGTCTGGAGATATATAGAAAGCACTCAGAGAAGTTGTACTTGAAATTGAAAAATTGTGTAAGCAAGGGAATAGTAGGAACCCCAAACTTGTGGATTTTGAAGAAAACAAGGAGACCCACTAGGATCCCCCAGAAATTAGGAGGAAGCTGAGCAGGACAGACGTTGAAATGTTGAAGAACACCCTTTATAAAAGGGTGAAGTGGGAAGCGCAGTCCATTTTCAAAGGCGGCTACAAAGAAACAGACCTTCTTATGGACTTGAGAGACATATGGGGTATACTCGTCCGGACACCAGTATTTAACCCCCGGTGGGAAACCATAACGAGCACTCAAAATCTTCATGAGGGAGGGGCAGGCCTCACTGCGCCCTATATTCTCTGCGTGACTAAAAGCAAACGACACCCCTGGAGCCGAAACGCCTACACCACTCACTTTGTCCTTCCCCTTGTTCGGGCCCACAAGGGATAATGTAGAGGGGGGCTCGACAGTAGGTGCCTGAGCATCGACGGAGTCAACACCGGGGAAATTGTCGATCTCCTCACCCACAGCTCCTAGGTCAGAGTCCCCTTTGATTGATTGATCTCCTAAGAGGGAAACAGAGGAAGGGGTGGCTTCGGAAGAAGCAGACATAGTGGGGCAAGAAAAGGGAAGCTTGAAAGACCCGTAGAGGGGGGGAATTTCAGAAAAACACTCCTTAAGAACTTTGGGATTGACACAACTGTGAGCAATGATAAAGATTCTAGCGGTGGAGTAAGGGTCCAGAAAGTGGGGAAGATGAATCAGGGAAAAACCTCTGTTCCTAAAATAGCAGAATCGAAAAGTCCAAAAATGAAGAAACCACCTCAGACTCGAGGGATCCAGAACGAAAATAACAGGTAAGGAACCAAGAACGTACCTAATCGAGGGTGAATAACAAGCCAAAGTTCGGAGGGAGTAAGCCACACACACCAATTCGAAGGAAAAAGGAGTTTCAGCGAAGCCCTAGATTCACCCAAGGATTGGGGAGTCTGAATCCGCAAGGAAGATGGAAGATGGAAGATGGAAGGCTTGAAAATTCAAGAAGGAAAAATGGCAGTTAGTGTCAATTCAAAGGCATTTAAAGCCAACTGCACCGAGTGGAGAACGTGCGCGGGAAACGAGGAAAGGAAATGATTACCCATAACCGTCAGGAGCCTGTTCACACGAGAACTGAGGTCGGCAATCGGAAGTTAGCTATAACTGGACCTCAGCTCAGCCCCTACCCAAGATCACTTGAGCTAAGGGCTGGGGGGCAACTGATGATACTCAAAATTAATCCTAAGTAGGAGCTCAGCCCAGGAGATCAGGTCCGGAGGTCGGTTCGAAACTCCAGAGCTTAGA
Source organism: Ilex aquifolium (assembly GCA_951799425.1). Taxonomy (NCBI): domain Eukaryota; kingdom Viridiplantae; phylum Streptophyta; class Magnoliopsida; order Aquifoliales; family Aquifoliaceae; genus Ilex; species Ilex aquifolium. The sequence continues at coordinate 13,111,488 of OX637394.1, read as the reverse complement.
AATCCAGAGCTCGTGCTCCACCCAAGCGGAGCGGTAGCCTGATCAATAGGGGAAGCAGCTGGGTGATAGCTGGCATCTCCCAAACGGAAATCAAGCAACATCCCAAGCGGGAAACCCTTAATTGATCAGGATCCCCTTCTAAGATTAAGGGGGATCCCATGAATAGGGGGCTAGGATCTCGGTAAAGATCCTGGAGGGCTAGGAGCAATATTATAAGTACTGTGCATTACCCAAAGGGAGGGGTGAGTGAAAAAAACTACATGTAAGCATTCCAAGATCATCAATAAAGACAAAGGAGCAAGAGTCTCCATTAAGGAGTGGACTAGCCGGTGAACCACTATATTTCTACTGTATCACACTCATTACACATCGGATAATTAGAACATTCATCCACCAACTCATGAGCCTTGTAGCCCTGATCTATCCCATGCAAGTGAACCCTACCTCATTATTCATTCGTGTAAAATAACTCCATCAAAAATTTTAGATTATACAAGGGGTTTACTTGAAGATAAAACAATTTATAGGGGGTGTGGATGAAGTTTTTTCAAAAAAAAAAATTATTAACATTGGATTTGTAGTTTATAATTAATCGTTTCAATTAAAATATACTATGACTTATTAAATAGATTAAATTAAAATTAGCTAATATTATGCCGATCCAACCAACAAATCTAATTCCAGCTCTTACTCGAAGGACTCAACCCATTGCAGGAAGGACCCCATTCGTGTGAGAAAAGCAAAAAGATGAGGACAATGCCGGCACACAGTTCAACTGTGGGGGCGGAGCCACGAATAGGCCGGCTACTGGGTCCAAGGTTAGATTTTGGTATTGAAATTTTTTTTTTGAGTATGTGCATTTCTATTTTGTGTACAATCGCAATATGACCCATTTAAAATTTTATTATTTATTTTTTTTTTCATTTTAATTTAACATTTCTATGATAAATAATTACAAATAACTAAAATTATGGTCAAAAAATTAATTTTTAGTGTGGTACACTAAAATAAAATGGAGGTATCAGTATCATATTTTATGAATAAGTCTACAACCGCAACCTCAAAAGATAGTTCAAGTAGTAACAAAGACGAGTTGAGTTCAAATCTAGATAACTCTTTGAGGCCAGTTCATGAGAGATCAGTGTGGATGACCTGTCTTTGATCAAATCAAAAAAAAAAAAATTAATGAAAGTGCGCATAAATTGATCTAAAGTTCCAAACACCTAATTGTTGAACCAATAAAAAAAATTAGTGGGTCTACGTCCAGTAGCGCTGCTGTATCTTTCCAAATATTGGGTTGCAGATATTGTCTTAAAAAAGAGAGACTAAGGTCATGCTAGAAAGGGTACGAAGCACATGTGACATGACCATTGAACTTCACCTCAAAATAGTGTGTGCGTGTATAAATTGGGGCTGTGGTGGCTCATTTGGATGAAGCGGCCATGGAAGAGTTCAAGCACTTGGTGGTGGCTAAGTTCAAGGACGAGGTGGTGGTGGAAGACATTCTCAAAGGTATGGAGAAGCTTGTTTCCGAGATGGACACTGTCAAGTCCTTTGTCTGGTAAGTCTCTGTTACGATTCCACATCGATTAAGTATATACTTAAAGGTATATAATGTACTCTTAAATATCTTTATCTTGCAAGTCGGTTTTCAATTTCTTTGTTTTTTATGTAATTAGGGCAAAACTATGGTACCGAGAGTATAAAAAAAACCGAGTAATATTATTTAGATTTAAGAATCTAATCTAATAATGTATTGACACTATTCCTATTAGATTAACACTAAATTATAATGTTTATTAACAGGGGAAAGGACGTTGAAAGCCAGGAGATGCTTAGGCAAGGATTCACTCATGCATTCTTGATGACATTCAAGAGCAAGGATGATTTCACTACTTTTATTAGCCATCCTAAGCATTTGGAGTTCTCTGCTACTTTTTCAACTGCAATTGACAAGATTGTGCTGCTTGATTTCCCAGCTGTTCTTGCCAAGCCACCACCTGCATGACCAATACTATCTATCTATCAATCAGTCCCAGGCCACAATAAACAAGCAATCTATTTAGTGGCACTGCCTTATATATTATTTATATGTCTATGTACTGTAACTTGTATCGGTTTGCTTGTGTCTGTAAGTGCTTGCTTGATTAATTATTTATGGGTGGGTACTGGGTCGTGTCATCTGTTCTGCAGATTACAACCAGCTATATTTCCATCCGAACATCAAATTTGTGTAATAATCTCTCTCTCTCTCTCCCTAATTTTCTTTCGAAATACATAATTACTAATCTTCCATACTCTCTTATAGTTTGAGTTTTTGGATTAGACGGTGGTTTAACATAACATCAAAACAGCATATCCTATACTCGAATCTCGGCGATACCCTAATAATTAAAAATTTTGCGTACTTGACTCAAAATCTATATATATATTTGTCACATCCTCTCTAATATTTTCTTCCATGTCAACATTATAGAGTGGTTGACACATCTAAATTTGAAATGACTGATATATCATTAACAAAATGAAAAAACCCAAGTAATTGGTACTGCAGCCTGGTGACTGACTGACTGACTGGCTGGCTGGCTGTAGGGTCGGAAGACGATAAGATTACTTTTTGACTTTGTTGCTTCACTAACTTTTAAGTTTGCGTTTCTAAGTGATTTGTGTTTATATGATTAATCATCAGGAGGATAATTGGCCTCAATTATGAAGGTCCCCATGTTAAAAACAATGTCTGCCACTTAACTTCCATCATTTTATTTCTTAATAATCACAGGCTCCTATGGCTACACTAAGTAAGAGAATACGTTGGTGCTTTTTGATAGGAGGGGCCCAGTGAGGTGGGATTGATTGAGGAGAGGGGAAGGAAGAAGTGTCGGATACATTCTACCAAAGTGGGTATATCACTATTAATACATGATGCGTGATTTACGAAGAAAAAAATTAGAGAAAAAAAGTATTGGAGATAATCTAGAATCGTGCTGTTGGGTTATCCTAACTTTGAAAACATGATATTTCATAATGGGAAAAAAATGTTCCGAGTATCTGATTCTGCTAATGGCAAATGGGCTTAAATTCAGAAAAGTAACACTTGTGTGCAAAAAAAATATAGACAAAAGTATCCAAGTTGATTTAGAATGCAAAATGTAAGAAATATTTTGGAAAGTATAGCATTTTTAGATTCGGATTACAAAAGGGTACATAGCCAGATGACAGAAAGAAATGTAGGATCAAACAGAAGAATTTTGAAAACACACCTGGTGGAACCAAAAAAAAAAAGTGGTGTCCTTTAGGGAAAGGGAATTGGATTGGATCAAATGTCCAAAGCAGGAACAAGAGAAATTGGAAAGGGGTAACATTTCTAAGATAGAAAGTGAGATTCTCAATTAGGGTCCCCAGAGGAACCACTATAATAGACAAAGGCTAGGCAAAAAAGAATCAGATGAAAAAAGTGGATTCTCTGTTTGATATTATCCTTACAGTTTTAGTTTTCACATTAGAAAGATCAAGTTTCGAAAGCAAAAGAAAGAAACAATGCAGACATGGAAGAGAGTTCATCTTCTTCCTATTCTCCTTCTGATCACTCTCAACTTTTTCCTTCCAATATCCATAGCCCAACAATCTCCCATAAGCTTCTGTGGAAAAATTAGAATTCAAAAGCCTTTCTTTCTCCAAAACTCAACTGAGTCATCGCTTTTGAACCGCATGGTCCTCTGCAAATCTGAGAAACTTTACTTCAGGACCTCCCTTGGTCTTTTCCCAATCTCTTCCATTGATTATAAAAGTAAGCTGCTCACTCTCTCTCATAGTTCTTGTTCTTCTTCAACCCACTTTGTATCTCCTTCAAATCTTTCAGCTGGACTTCCTCCTCCTCCACAGCCCAACTCCATAATCATGTTCAACTGCTCGATCCAAACGCGTTCCACATCGCCATCTCTGCGTAACTGCACTCGCTTCCATGGTTGCAAAGCTTCTAAGTTTGAAGAACAAGAATTTGAAGGGACCTCTTCATGTTTAGTAGTGGATGATGTTGGAAAAATGGACAAGGGTTTTCATCCAAAAGATCTGAATTGCTCACACTACAGAAGGGTGTATAGAAGTACTTGGGTTAATGATGATAAAATCGATGATTTTGAGTTGGGAACAAGGATTTCTTTTGATATTCCTGGCCATGTACCAAATCCTTGTGATGAGTGTGAAAAGCCTAATGGAAATTGTGGGGTTGGGTTGAGATGTGTATGCCATCCAAAACAGTGCAGTAAGTTTTCTTGTCTCTTGCACTTTTACAGCTCTGATTCTATATATATATATATATATATATATATTTGTTTTCAGTTTTTTGACAGTTTTTGATATGTGGGTCTATAATGGTGTTTTTGCAGAGGATAAGGTATTTTCTACTGGGGGAACACTTAATCCTTTTGGTAATATCATCTGCTCTTTGCTTTTCTTTATTGCCATGGTGGTTCTGTTCTAGAGTTCTTGAGGCAGTAAACTTGTGCCATGATAATTATTATCATCTTCTTTTCATCCGTTCATGCACATTTTTGGGGATAATAGTTGATTGGCACCTGATAAAGTACGAAATCTCTTCATTTCCCGCGATATCAGATGACATATCATGACTTTTTAAGTGAGATTCATTATAATCAAGCGAATTGTCCACCAACATTGACGGAATTAAAGATAATATTTAACACTAGAGATCGATGATTCCTTTCACCACTCAAGGGGAAAAAAGAACATTCAAGTTGAGGTCAAACACATCACTATTTGGATCAAGTTGTTTACATATATTCCAATTGATAAGGTTTGCTTTGTGAAACTTAGCAAACTGCTGAACTTTAGTATCTTTGATTCAAAATTTACCTGTTATCTTGTAACCATTTTCAGTCCAGTACATGAATGAAAGAGGGAGGCTGTCTGTTGCCATGGAATGTGTTCAGTCCATCCCACTTGCATCCTACTGAGTTGATTTCTGTCACCATTTCCAATCCATGCCACATATTCACTGAATCCAGAGTCTAAAATACCTGTGTTACGAGCAATAGTCCATGTGTTAGCCCCGTGATACTGTACAGATGTATTATAAGTACTTGTTCCACATCGATAAAATAATACATCTCTCTACCTGCTCTTACAATTGCAAAATGATGGTTTGGTCTTTCTGATCCTAATACGAAATTAATATGGCTGCATTGGTTTGATACGGGTTTTGCCATAATCAAATCTTCTCCTCCTCCCCTTCTTATGAAAATTGTTACCAGCCGGCTAGCTATCCCTTGACTCCACACAAATGTGTATATTGGGAAATCACCTTCTATGACTTTCTTACAGACAAGACTCGGTCGCATCAGGATCATCTGATTCTGATGCAACAGATGATCAAAAGGAAATGGCTTCTTGATACTTCTGCATTTGATCATAATATGACCTTCCTCATTCAGATTAATCTTTGTGAGTGGTTCATACAAGGGCTTGAGGACTTGTCCTTGCTCTATGTCTTCCTCTTTAGATATGCTTTCCCCTGCTTCATTTTGCCTTGCCAACACATGAAATTGGGCAAAAAGAAACAAAACAAATTTCATGAAAATTGTTAAAACAAGAACAAAAATTATGGATACCATGGTTTTATGCCTCATGGGAGCTGAAATTCTTGTCAATGGTGTTTATAACTTTATATTGAACCACAGTTTTAATTGCATATTAATTGGTAGAATGCTTGTGATCCGTAGGGAAGATTATGATAATCTGCTATTTGGATTATCGACAAGATGAAAAAGGCAAGGATTATTTAAGAACTCATTGAAAAGGGAAGAGTGGGCAGATAATATTTCATTAAAGAGGGTGATATTTATGGAGAATACTTCATCATCTTTCTAATTTCTAACAATGTTGCAGATAATATTCCTTCTCTATTAAGAAATGAATCTAGAACTAAGGTCATTGAAGAGACAATTGAAAAAGAGGAATGAAAAGAATGGGATATTAATAATAGAGTAATGCTATGTAACTCAAATCTGCAACCCAAATTTGCATTCCAAGTGAAAGGCGATTATTGGATCAGTGAGTCTCATTTAAAAAAGTTGATGGGATCCACTGATCCAATGGTCCTCATTTATTTAGGATGCAAATTTGGGTTACATAGTATTTCCCTTAATAATATTATTTGAACATAATTTGTTGACTTAATTTATCATAACTATTAGATTGATAGCAAGTTCCAACAAATACTGAATCTAATATTAATCCAATGGTTACGAGTGATTAAATCATTAGATTAGGATCCAAATAGCATTGCCGAAGAGATTTATGAGTTTGAGTTTGATGTCGACTAATTAAGTTGACTTCTGGCATACTAGTTGTAGTGGCTGACCGACAACTAAGGGTCGGCAACGAGCTGGGCTGGCTCAAATTGTATAGGCCCAAGACCATCACTAGCCAGGTTATTCGGACTTTGACTAGGACATGGGCAGGGCTTCGTGCCATTAGGCCCACAACCAGCCCTAATGTGCCCTTAACAGGCCAACTCACGGGCCCCTTAAGGGGTCTTTTTTGTCCTAATATTAAATTTAGTATAATTTTGAAGAAAACTCAAAACTTCATTAGTGGATTTTTTTTATAAAAAAATAAAAATAAAAACATGCCTATTGGGCTACTTGGCCCTAAAAAATTTAGCCCGGACACTACTTATCAAGTTAATGGGCCACCAGCGGCTCTACCAGGTGGGCATCTGGGTGACTCATTAACCCATTGGGTCACCATGACCCATCAAACCACGTACTAAAATATAAGGAAAATTTGGAAGCCGGTACAAAAATTTGAACTTAATTGAGCTAAATTATATTAAGAAAACTTATTTGGCCCTAAGTGCATTTTTTTGAAAAAATACTAAAATTTCATTTATTACTCCATTACTCTCTCTTTCCCCCTCTCTCTCCCCATTACTCTCTCATTCTCTCTTCCCTATTTTCTCTCTATATATCTCTCTCTATCACATTAATAATTTATTTTATTTTTTCAAATATGCAAATATTTGATTTAATTTTTTAATCGTTCTTCCCTATTTTTTTCTCTCTCACTATCCCCCTATTTTCTCTCTCCATTACTTTTTCTCTCATTATTTTCTCTCTTCTTATATCAACGTTATAACAATACAATTACACTAATCAGTTACACCAATCAGTTACAATTACTCTATAATACATCAAACAGCTACTCATGTGTTCTAATAAACGAAACAGTTATACTAAACAATTACACGAAATTACAACGTCAACTCAATTTGTCATTCAATTGTTTACATAAACTAAAGAGTTACATCATTTAGTATCATGATATAGTTACACCAAATTGGGTTTATCATTACATAAAAGTCTTTACCATTATACCAAATTTGGTGTATATAATTAGTGTAACCATGTTGTGATACTAAATAGTGCAACTCTTTAATTTATGTAAACAACTGAATGACAAATTGGGTTGGTGTCATAATTTTGTGTAATTGTTTGGTATAATTGTTTGGTATATTATAGAGCAATTGTAACTGATTAATGTAATTGTATTATTGTAACGTTGATATAAAAAGAGGTAGAGAGACAGAGATAAAATTAGGAAGAGTAACGGTGGAAGAAAATATGGAAGAGAGCAAGAGAGAGAGAAAATAAGGGAGAGAGATGAAAAATCAAATCAAATCTTTACATATTTGAAAATAAAATAAATTATTAATGGGAGAGAGAGGGAGAGTAATGAAGAGAGAGAGAGAGAGAGAGAGAGAGAGAGAGAGAGAGAGAGAGTAATGGAGAGAGATGGAGAGAAAATAAGGAAGAGATATTGGGAGAATAAAAATTATGCCTAATTTAAGGAAGGGTAAGTAAATAAAAAAATTTAAATGTCATTTGAATTTCGTACCTAATCACAAGATGTTTTATTAAAATTGAAATTAATAGAGTAAAATACTTATACATACACTTCTCTTTAAATAAGTCTAAAAAAATGTACTCACACCCAAAAAATCCAAAATACAAACCCTTACCCCCACCCTCACTTCGTCATTCCCCTCTCCATAACACATTCAATGTGTTATGGAGAAAAAAGGAGATGGAGATGAGAATTCCAAAGCGAGAGAAAGTGGGAAGTAACAGGTGAGAGAAATGTGAGATGAAAGTATTGGTTACATAGTCAATGTGTGGGAATGTTCACATGAGCACCATCGAAGATTCTGATCAGAGACAATTGACTCTCAAATATATTTTCTGTTTTAAGTGTTTATGACTAAACAAAACAAAAATTGCCTTTATTTTTAAATTTTTTGGAAATGCGAAAACAAGAACATTATCAAACAACCCCTTAATTTTAATAATAAAAATTTGATAACTAAGCAACCGTAGAGAAAAAACTTTTCAAATAAGAGTGTTTAAATTTCTGATTACTCACAAATTTCGATCCTATCCTATCCTACCCAACCTTACTGATTGGCTACTTGAAAAAATCGAGTAGACCAATGGAAGATCTTTTAGTATTCCGCAAAAAAATCGGGTAGAAATGCAGAAAACCTACAAAATTTTTGTATTCCTATCCTACCCTATCCGCGCGTGCGCACACACACACACACACACACACACACACACACATATATATATATATAACAACTTCCACCAAAAGATTTAGTTTGCATAGGCCCACATAAATCATCATGAATCAATTCGAGACACGTTGAAGCTCTTCAAGCCTTTCCAACTGGAAATGACTTTCTAGTTTGTTTCCCATAAATGCACCCTTCACATAATTCAATGGAACCAATTTTCGGTAGTCCAAAAACCATACCTCTTTCATTTAGCAATTTCAGACCCTTGATGTTGAGATGCTCGTATCGCAAATGCCATAGCTTCAAGTCATCTTTTTCACTAGCAGCAAAGACAAAATTCTCCATGCTTGAAATTTCCAATGGGAACATTTTGTTTTGAGTCATGTTGATATTAATCAACGTATGGCCTGAGTGCTTGTCTTTAATAACACATGCATCATTGTCAAATAAGATGGTATATCCAACAACCATTAATTTCCCAACACTTAGCAAATTATATCCCAAATCAGGTACAAATTGAACATTATACAAGAGCTTTACGTTACCATGGGTAGTTTCAATGCCCACTGTACCTTTCCCTTCAACTTGCATTTCTTTGACATTTCCAAGCTACACCTTCAACTTCTACGTCTCATCAAGCTCTTTGAACAAGGATTTCATCACTGTCATATGATTCGAACAATCGTTGTCTACGAACCACACATCGCTTGTCTTTTTGTTAGGATCAAAATGAGTCATAAAAAGCTTACTACTTTCTTCTCCATTTTCTGCTGCATAATTCAATTGCTGATCTTTGTACCAACAATCAGCTTTTATGTGACCATACTTCTTGCAATGATAGCATTGAACACCATTCTTGTTGTTTCTTTGCTCACCGGACTGTCGTTGCCCGTCAAAGCGACCTCTGCCTCTTCCGTTACCACGACCACGACCACGACCACGGAATCCTCCTCTTCCACGGCCTCTGCTTGTCGAACTGTCACTTTCTACAGCTTTGGTGACTATGTCCTTCACTTGAAATGCCTTTTCTTCATTCTTTTCAAGTGATCAATTAATTCTTGTATCATGTGCTTGCAAGGACCTCATCAGTTCATCAAAGGAAAAAACTGGCAAATCCTTAGATTCTTCTATGGCAGCAACAACGTGATCAAACTTTGGATTCAAGCTTCTTAGTACCTTTGCAACAACCGTTTCATCAGAAATCTTCTCGCCGTACGATCGCATTTGACTGACTGTTGTCATTACCCGAGACAGAAAATCAGCAATTGATTCTCCACTCTTCATGTACAAGGTTTCAAAGTCACGTTGTAATGATTGCAATTTCACCACGATAACTTTTGAATCACCTTGAAACTCCTTCTGCAGAGTTGACTAAGCTTGCTTCGATGTGATTGCCACTGCAATTCGTGAAAAGATGATGTCATGAACAGCCTGCTGAATAATCACCAACGCCTTCGAATCTTTCTTCTTATTCTCCTTCAATCCTGTTTCTTCATCAGGATATGCGTAGCCTTGTTCTACCAAATCCCAAAGATCTTGAGATTTGAATAGAGTCATCATTCAGATACTCCAGAATCCATAGCCTTCTCCCTTAAAGACAGGGATGAGTGGTTGTGCAGCACTCATTGCATTGCCGTTGCTGGCCATTGGTTTTCCTCTCAGGTGTTTCACTCAACTCACGTGTTTACCCTCTCTACTCACTCTCTCAACAAAAGCTCTGATACCAAATTTGTTGGAGATAAAAATGAATAACACAGAAACATAGGCAAACAGAGGCAAACAAAGAAAAAATAGGAAGTCTGAACTCTTGTGTGTGTGTGTTAATCCTTAAATATTAAAATTCAAAAATCTAGAAACCCTAATATTTTATTAATGTTTATAACTTTCTTGTTGTGTTTTATTGTAATTGTTTATATATTATCGAATTTATTGTGTTTTTTTTTTATTGTTATTGGTTTATTGTATTAGTTAATTGGTGCAGATTACTTAATTAAATTGTTAAAATGATTTAAAAATTAATAATTAAAAAATGTGTTCACCCGATTTCTTACCCGATTGTTTTGGACGGAATTCCGGTAGGAATAGTACACTTGATCGGGTAGGGTAGACTAAGAAAACATTATTCCACAAAATATCGGGTAGGAAGTTAGAATACTACTTATCCTACCCGTAGAGTAAGATGAACACCCTTATTTTCAAATTTCCGGCCCTTCTTTGATTTTTTTTTGTTTTAAAATAAATTTGTCATATAAATTTATCTGAATTATCTCCGAAAATATGAAAAAAAAAAAAATCAACTTAAAAATAAAAAAATCACCATTCATCTGAAGGCTTGATTCAGTGATTGTATCGAAGAGAGATACAGAGTAACAGAGAGCCATAAACCGGTAATTGTTAAAAGTTATATCTTGGGAGTTTCATTATTTACTCATACAAAATTGAGCTCAATTCACGATAAATTATTTTAGCCGACGACTATAAATATTTTAATCATCGGTGCTTCTCTGTCTCCTTTAATTGTCCCTACAATGCCTCTATGGCAGGGCCCACCTAATCACAAGACTAACAGTCTCTTCTGCCAAAGCCTCAAAATTTCTTAGTGTATCTTTAGTCTAAATTAATAAAATTTAGATCCACAAGATTTTAAGCTCCAAAAAGATTCTTATGAAAATTTAAACCCAATTAAAAATAAATTTAAGTGATTTGGATTATTGAAACCAGCCCATAATATTAAAAATATACCAAAACAAAGTTTTTAGAAAGAAAAATCTCTCTTTCTCCTATGTCCAAAATACAAAACTTAAAAAATCTCAAATATATATTTCACCCCTCTCTCTCTCTCCCCTCTACAGGAAACTAGTGTCCTCCCTCTCACTAACTCTCTAATGAACACAAACCCTCTTTTTTAGCCGTGTAATATGAAAAACTTAATATTTGAAGGTATAAAATGAGAATTTTTAAATCTTTTAGGATGCAAAGTACGATTCCCTTTAAATCTTGACGGCCCAATCTAGACTAGGCTCAACTTAGAGGCCTAGTCCAAAATTACGATTCCAGCAATTGACATGCAAAAGAGATGATCATATTGGGACGCGCACGCCACTACCTCCACAGAATTCTCTCGCATGTTACGAGAAGGACGTCACCTCTATCAAACTATTTCACTTGATACGAGAAAGACACGTCAATCTGTTAGGAGACGCCTATAAATTATAAATTCCACCTACACAAAGGAGCATCATTTCACATATGACTCACACTTGAGCACCCTCCACTCCCTGAAGCAATAAAACACATAAGCCATCCTAACCTTTCACAGTGGAATAGATTCCGTTGACTGAACCACTTAAACTGTGTTTTACTTGTGTTGATTCTCCTTATTTATTATTGCATTAAATACTTAACAGGTAGTGCATAAATCGACTTTTATGCATCATCAAATATAAGTTTTTTTTTTTGGCCATAAGTAAACCAAGTTATGAAGATGAGACTTTAAGTTTGTGGGCAGGAAAAGCCTTTAAAAAAGATTGCCAACCAAAGTGGTTTTGTAGGTAGGAAATTGCTTTTATAACGGATTGGCCAAACAAAGTGGAAAGTGGAGCGCTTTGATGCTGCCAAACATGCCCATTCTGGTCTCTTGTAGACTTGAATTTCAACATAAAAATTAGGTCAAGTTCCAACAATTCTGGAATTTCAATGTATGGGACTTCTTTTGTAAACTTTAATTTCAACATTAATATTGGGTCAAGTTCCCACAATTATGAAATTCAATTTGAACCGACTTCTGGGCTGCAAATGGGAGACGTTGAAATTTTAGGGCAACGTGGGATAGGGGTGGCAATTCTTTACATAAAACGGAAACACGACTCGAAATTAAAAAAAAAAAATTAGTGGGTTTGAGTTGACCATTTCTCGACACGAACTCGTAAATGACATGATCAGTTCACACGAATAATAAATAAATTGGGTTAGTGTCAAACACGAACAATACAAAAATTAACACAATTAACTAGTATTATAGGATTAAAATGACAGTTTTTTGTTATTTTTATCAAGTATTTACGCAATTCTTGTACCAAAAAAATATTTTTACTCAATTTTATTATTATATATTAAGTTAATTTTTAGTTTATAGAAAAAGTATGAGCATGAGTTTGATTAAGTGATAATGAAATTTTAAACTTAAATCTTTGTATTAATTTGTTTATTCACGGATTATAAGGGTCAACACGAAAGTAAATAGATTGTGTCGATATGATACGATTAGCTAAATGAGTTGGGTTAGGGTTAAGTAAAACTCGACACAAACTCGTAAATGACATGATACAAACACACCCGACACGACACGATTGCCAACGTGAGGTTTACAAAAGATTATTTTTTATTCAAATTTGGTGGCCAATCGAGACATTTATGGTAAAATGGAGAATTTAGAAGCAAAAGTATGCAGTAGATTCTAAAGAAAAACAAACAAAAGGTACTACTGTCAATAACAATTGATCCAAGTACTGTGCTGTGCCTCCCCAAGGTGCAAATATGAAGGACATGAATGGATTTGGATCTTCTCCGCTATATTTTCCTACCAATTTTGTTTCACGGCACGGGTGATTTACCACTGTGAAAAATTAAGAGAAAATATACTACATAGAATTTAAATCTACAATAAATAGTGAGATCTTACTAAGCAAGCAATGCCTCCACAACTTGGAAGGATTCACTGAAGATGGAAACTACGAAAAATGATTGCAAGGCTGCTTGATTACTCTTTGGACTGATTCGGATTATGTAACGCCCCAAAATTTACCTTGGAGGACATTACTATTTAAAATCATTCACATCATGAGAGCAATTAATAAAATCCATAAATAAAGAAAATTACATTCATCATACATAATATCTATAACATCATCCAAAAGAATATGTCAAACCATGACAATTACATCCAAAAAGAATATGTTCCACTAAGACAAGTACATCAAAAATAAATTATTATCTTGCAGCGGAATAAACAAAATATCATCTATACATTGTCCCAAAATCTTCTCCTAGTCTAGGACATAAAGAGAACAACTCTATACGTTCCCCTCGGGATCCACGCTTCCATCCAATTGAGTTTCCCAAGCTATCTGCTCATCAACTCCGAGCTCCTCCTCTAAACCAAAATCTGAAATATATATTATTTGTAAGAGGTGAGCACTAAGCTCTGTAGTAACATCCTTCCAAACTCGAACAAGGTTTTAAAACAAATAAAAGATGGTAAGTCTCTTTTGGAAAATAGCATATATAGATTTTGAGAATAAAACTATGATAGTTGTAATGATCTCAAGTGTGCGGAATACAATAAATCAATGACAGGAATAAACTTACAAGAAATTAAAGCAATCCATAAATAATTCAGTAACATCATTTCATATTCTCATGTATGTTGGTTTCTTCCCATTGTCATGTATGTTGGTTGCTTCTCAGGAATCTACACAACAATTCTACCTCGTTCACCCACCACAAACCAATCATTCCCCACATGGCACATTACAAACTACTTTAGGAAGGGCGTATACCGTCTCCCACGACATTGACAAATTCTTCCCAGGAAAGGTATACCATCCCTCAGCCTCGAACCTACGTGAACAATTATGGTTGCTCTCTCAAACAACAATCCACTACAAGTGTTAACAAACCATCTCACCTCCACTGGGATAGACTAACCTCTAACACTCTACGACAGCTCTCGAAGGCAATTCAAGTCCTTCACAACAAACCATACAAGAGATAAAACCAACATTTTCTCAACAACCACAATCTTAATCAATCATCATTTCCCTTAATAATTCAAGTATCACAATTGTACAATTCTCAACATACTACAATAATAAAGGAATTAAATATGTAAGATATCATATCAATAAAACATTCACAATCTTGATATCAAAATTCTAAGGTTTTGCCAAAAATCATAATTTTTTGGAACAAGAACAAGTATTAGATGAAAACATGATTTAATCAATAATATGCATTTAGAAATCAAGAATCCATGTATTTTTCATAACCCAAACATGTATTTAGCAAAACTAAGATTTTGGAAATTCAAGAACAATGTTTCTTGAACCCAAACATGTATTTTGTTCAAGACTATGTTTCAATAACAAAGAAACCAAGAACTCATAACTATTTATCATATAACTATCAAGAATAATGAAAACATACATATATAATACCCTAAGCCTCAATGAAAGAACTTGAGAAGAATCCCCTACCTTGCTCCTTAGTTTTTGTGTGAAAAACTAGAGGATTTGATCTTTCCCCACTTGAATCAACACCTTAAATCTCTTGTTTTTCCCTTCCTTCTTCCCCTCTAAGCCTCTCAAGAGTTAGATTTGATGAAATGAGATGAAAAGTGGAGAAAACACCCACAAGAGGTCTAGGATGTGAAGCCCCCGGCTTGGTGCGTCCAGACGTGTGTTTTCTTGGGTCCGGACGTGTGTTTCTTCGCCCAACGTTCTGCGACACGTGTCCGGACGCGTGTCTATTCCCGTCCGGACGCGTGTGGCAGTATACCCTTAACTTCCAGATCGATTTTGACCTATTTAGAAGTCGATTCATAAAATTTTCTTGAAATTCGCTTTTGTATCCCTTGAAGTCTAGTTTCTACTGTCCAAAAATCAGATCAATCGGAGTTAGGAGTAAAGAGTTATAGCTAAAATACTAAGGTAGTGTCAAATTTATTCCTATCCGAATTCTTTCTAAAATTTGTTTTAACTCCGGAATACTTCATAACTTCTAATATACCCCATATTACCTCTCCCAAGGTTTCTCGATCTTCCGAATTCAATGGAAATCTTATTTTGACCTAAAAATATTTAGAAACTTACCTAACAACCTTTCCCAAGTTTAAATGCCTTCGAAACTTAAACTTCACAATTAATTTGCCTCCCTAGTATTTATTCCTACTGTTACAATCTATATGATTCATTCTTAGTCCATTACATATATAAGAATTACCAAACAATTACATTACTATATTAGTATAAACATGTGGGAGTTTACAGATTAGGTTATGACACGTATTCATTAAGCACGAATGATACGTTGTGCGTTTGAGTTCAAAAATCAACTTCTCCAAATAAGGGCAAAGATGTCTTCCTCTTACCGCTCTCATACCGTTGTATATGAGTGAACCTTGTGCAACGTCCATGGATACGACCATTGTATAATTAATTTTCCCAGATTTATGTTTTCAGTCTTGCTTATTGTGTTAATGTTGACTTCAAATCCAAAAATTAAAAAAGCAAAAGCAAAAGAAAAACTAAGTGCCTGTTTGGTAACCGTTTTTGTTCTGTGTTTTGTGTTTTTGTTTTCATTTTTTGTCAAAAATAAAAACAAAAATATGTTTGGCTACTGTTTTCGGTTTTGTTTTGTTTTAGTTATATTGGAGACAAAGACAAAAAAATGGGAACAAAAAATTTGTGTTTCTGAAAACACGTGAAACACAAAACACGCGCGATTTGTATTAATGAGGTCTCAACTTCGACTCCTCTTACCTACAAAATACCACTCCATATGAGGGGTATAAATATGTGGCCTTAATCATTTGCTCCTCACAATGAACGATTCTACCAAACGACTGTCTCAGCTCCATCTCTTCTCCGTTGTCTCACGAGGTCGCTCAGTAGATCGATAGCTCAGTAGATCGATCGACGAAGGGTCCAGCTCAAGACTTTCAGTCACAGATCGACAAAGAAGGAGGTACCTTTCGCTGTGAAGGTAAGTGTAATCTCTTTATTTGTATAGATCTATGTATATATATACATAGATCTGTATATATATGCATAGATCTACACAGATCTGTACATGACAACCCCCATTTTTTGTTTTATCTTAATAGATATGCATAGATCTTCATTTTATTTTACGTAATCTGTAATTTTTTACCACAATATACATAGATCTGTATTTTTTTTTGTTTAATCTGTAATTTTTCACCACAATACATAGAATATGAAAAAGTTTATTGGTATTAGGGTATTTTGTGCATACAGAAATAACAATGATGGGTAGTTTTGATTCATGAGTTCAAAACTCATTTCCCCGTAAAATGAGTTCAATTAAATTTTAGATTCCTGAGTTCAATTAAATATCATGATCGATTGTTAATGATGGGTAGTTTTGATTTTGGCCTACTCTTTTAGAGTAGAAGAAATGAAAATTAATAAAAACCATAAATTATTTTCTGTCCTTATGTGTTGTTGTTATTATTGTTATTATTGTTCAAGATGCTTAAGTGTTTGGGTTGTTAGTGCAAAAATTTTTTAGTCATTGACTCCGTACGTCTAATTACGTACATAAATCAAAAGAAAATAAATTAATCAGTTTTAGAAGCATCAAAGCATACAATATATGGCTTTGTTTGGTAGCATTTTAAATGCATAACAAGCTGTTTCTAACCAAATAAAATAAATATAAATCGGTTTGGTGGTTAAGAAGACGGTTCTTAGCTTAATGACACACAACTAAAGCCAAAATGATTATTTTATTAATAAACTTAGATGTTTACATGTGTCAACCAAGCTTTAATGCATGGCTGCATGAGCTATTATGTTACCATGAGGCATGTTAGTTTTGTTGCACGGCTGCATGAGCTAATCCAATATGATCTGAAAATTGTTATTCTTCTTTACCTATGTGGGTGGGTACATGTTATTGTTTACTTGGATTTGATGTTAAATTTGATTTGTTTACTTGTACATCTTGATCCATGTTGCATATGTGAGTTAGTAGTATGGTTATGTGTTGAGAAATTGTTAGTACAATTGAGAAATTGTTGTAGATGGAAACGGGTAATGAAGAAACTCATGATGATGAGGTTATAGAGATTGAGCATGACAAAAATGTAGCCATATGGACGTCCAATAAGGAGGCAATTTTCATTGACTTGATGGATAGGGAAGTAGCAGCGGGGAATAGACCAAATACTACTTTTACCAAACTTGGGTGGAAAAATCTCGTAAGAAACATGCAATTAAGCACGGGGTACAACTACACGTATGAACAACTACGGAGGAAGTTTAATATTTTGAGACCTATTTACCATGCTTTCAAGAAACTGTTGAATCAAACTGGAGTTGGTTGGGATCCCGTGAAGAAAACAATTGTCTTGGAGGATGAGGTTTGGAAGGATTTGTGCAAGGTAGGTTTTAGTATTAATTACTATCCATTTTTTTTAACCATAATGACAAATGGTTTTAGGTTAATAAGTATTGCTTACCTTTTATTATTTTCGTTTAATATAGGTTAATAAGCATGCCAGACAATTCAGGAAAAAAGGATGTCCACATTACGAGAAGTTGTGTAGGATTTATGAAAAGACAACGGCAACCGGTGATAATTCTCATCCATCCACCCAACCTCCATCGGACACTGAGGAAGATAAAGACCCTACTTTTGATCCGTCAATTGAGGTTGATGATGATGAGGAGAATGTGGACAAAGTTGATAAAGGGACAAACAACCATCCTCGAAGTAGGTCTACCACTCCAACAACCAGTCGTCGTAGGAAGAAGGGTAACTATAGGGAAACACTTACATCTGCCCTTAATGTGTTGGTTGAGAATTCAAAGAAGAAGTCGGAGTATATTGATTATAAGATGTCTAGTGCGTCTATGGCGACGACTTCATGTGGTGATAGTGAGGCTGTTACGCATAATGATGATCTGTTAGAAAAATGTGTGGCTGCGTTGAATTCTATCGAGGACATTGATGGAGCTTCATACACAAAGGCCATCAAGCTTTTTGGAGATGGTATGAGCTATAGGAAGATGTTCTTGTCTATGCCAGATCATAGGAAGAAAGACTTTGTTACTCACCTTTGATGGTTGTACTTCATGCCAGCATTTTGGATGTGTACTTTGAGATTATGCGTACTTTAAGATTATGTGTACTTGTGGATTATGTGAACTTTGGGATTATGTGTACTTATGGATTATGTAAACTTTGGGATTATGCTTGCTTTTGGGTTGTAGTTTAATTATTATGCGTATTTATAATGTTTTGTGATAAATGTCTGATATGTGCATTACGTATGGATATTACAGGTAGACTTGACTATTGAATAATGAATTCAGATGAAGACTTTGATATGATATTAGATAGTGATGATGAGATGTCTATTGTATTGACTGCAATAGAATTAGATAGTCAAATTACATCACAACGACCATGTAGAACGTCTGCTCTTACAGGCCATGATTACGTGTTAGAGCTATTACATGGACATGAAAATAGGTGTTATGAGCAATTTAGAATGGACACACCCGTGTTCGTGTTGTTTTGTGAGGCATTAAAAGAAAAAGGGTTGAAACACTCAAGGTTTGTAACCGTGCAAGAGCAAGTTGCTATATTTTTACTCACAATATCACATAATGAGCGAAATCGCATAGTAGCTGAAAGGTTTCAGCATTCGGGGGAGACCATTTCCAAATACTTTAATCGTGTTCTGAAAGCAGTTTGTAGGCTTGGAGTTGATATCATCAGCCCTCCCGATTTTAGTATGGTGCAACCTCAGATTCGTTTCAACCCAAGATATTACCCTTTCTTTAAGGTAAGTGTAGTTTAATGTGTAGTATACGTGCCAAGAAAATACTACTTTCAATGTCATTTATGAGTTTTTTTTTTTCTTTGAAGAATTGTGTTGGCGCCATTGACGGCACCCACGTTGATGCACGTGTTCCAGCGGATTCCCAAATACCATACCGTGGGAAATGTGTTGTACCAACACAAAATGTAATGTGTGCATGTTCATTTGACATGCGCTTTGTATTTGTAATGAGTGGATGGGAGGGTACTGCTCATGACTCGAGAATATTTGCTGAGTGTGTTGCTAATCCAGCCAACAAGTTTCCAATGCCGCCAGAGGGTAAGTGTAATTATGGAAGTTGTAATACTTATACATAAAAATAGACAATGAATCTTACACTTATAGTATTTTGACAGATAAATACTATGTTGTGGATTCGGGCTATACAAACATGCCTGGTTTTCTGTCCCCGTATCGTGGTGAGAGATATCACCTGCGTGACTATAGAGGTAGGGGTCGACAACCAACCGGGAAAGAAGAACTCTTCAATCATCGTCACTCGTCACTTCGGAATGTTATAGAGCGTTGCTTTGGAGTTCTAAAGGCTCGTTTTCCCATTTTGAAGTTAATGCCTCCATATCCCATAACCACACAGAAATACATTCCAACAGCATGTTGTACAGTGCATAACTTCATACGAATGCATTCTCGTCAAGATCAGTTATTTCACGAGTGGGAAAGAAGAGAATTTGTTGATGATGAAAGAACTGTTGCAGGATCAAATTCACAGGTTCCAATAGAATTAGACATAAGTCCGAGTCAACTGCGTCAAATGGCTCGTGTCAGAAATACAATTGCAGATCAAATGTGGGCATCAACTCACCATTGATACATGTCCTAATGTTATTATTTATTATGATGGTAAAAATGTGTTGGTACTTGCATTGTTATATTGAATTTAATGTTTGTATGCCTAATTTAACTTGTTAATGTTAATGTAATTAGGTGTGTTATAATGGCACGTATTGGCCCTCCATGCTCGTGTGGATCGGGGAACATGAATATTTTGGTCGCAAGGACCAAACGAAACAATGGACGAGCTTTTTATCGTTGTCCACGATGGGGTGACCATGATAATTGTTTCATATGGGTTGATGAGTACAACATAATTTCAAATGAACATCGTGTGATTCCTCAAGCCCAGTCAAGATGGAGAGAGAAGAAATGGATGCCAATTTTCATGCTTGCTTGTTGTGGTTGTAATTTTATCTTTATTTGTGCATTATTGTTCGTGGTATTTGTACTAATTATTGGAATTTTAGTTAAGTGATATGACTTATTAATGTGTGTATTTGGTTGTATATTGAACAATATAATGTATGAATGTGGGTAGTGACTTATGTAATCTAATTATGTTTATTTAAGTGTTCTTTGATGAATTAGTGGATGATTTGGTTTGAGGAATTTTTAGATCTGCTCACTTGTTTGTTGAATGTCCCTTCTCTCAATTTGTGTGGAAAAAGGTGGCTGATCTTATGGGGTTTGTGGTTGTGAATGGGGAAGGCTGCTGTGCCTGACTCATATGTTTTAGAAATGGATGATCTTGGGGAAGGCTGCTGTGCTGGAGGATTAATAGGGGTATTGGAACAGATCTTGGATTGTAGTTGAATGGTTAAATTTTCAGGCTGCTGTACCAGGGCTTGATGCCAGTTGCTCGAATGAGGAAGGTTGTAATTTGTGACCAAAGACATAGGGTTGGGGTGGGCTAAGGTATTCTGAAGGCATTGAGGATGCAGGCTGTCCATTTGGTTTGACTGTGTTCTGTTGGACCTGTGGTGAGCTGAATCTTTTGGCTTTTCTATGATTGAATATGGTTGCAGAGTGTCTTTTTGCAGTTGGGTTTTTGATGCAGTTGGGTTTTTGATACAGTTGGATTTTGCAGCTGGGGTGAGCTCACAGGTTGTCTTGACTGCACTGTTCACGTGTCTGTTCATGTGAACAGTCCAGTTGATGCACATATGGAATTGGAAGGTTTTTTTTTAAGGTTTTCTGTTGGATGTTCTGCTGGTGCTCTTCTGCGCCTTTCACATGGTCCTGTTTGGGAGATCTTTGATGGCCTTTTACGATTTTTTTAGCTGGATTTCAGCTGCTCCTTCGTTGATTTTCAGTTAATGCTCATGATTTTTCTGCGACTTTTTGCTATGCTTTGCGGTTGGTACTGGTTCTTGCTCTGCTGCTTTGCTGTGATGCTTGGTGATGCATTTTGCTGTGATTGCTGCCTTTTGATGCTGTCTGTTCATGTGCACTGAGTTTTGCTGTGATGAGATGTTATGGACTGGACTATGCTCCTGATGTGTTGAGCATGCTTTTCTGATTGGCCTTCTGCGTTGTGCTTGGTGCTGCCAAGATACCCTCATTCCCATTTTGACCCCAGTAGATGGCAATTCCACTAGAATCAGAGCCCATTGCCAGTAATAGCAAGAATGAGGCTAAGAATGCTAGTGAAATTGCCCCCTCAAATGTCATTGTTAGTAGCTAAATGCCAAACCTTAGCAGCAAAGTATGGTGGTTCTTGTGTACTAATTTGTCTGAGTGATTTGCTTTATATAAGAGAAAGTTGGCTTACTCTATGATAGTCACAAACAATTTTTTGCTCTTTTTTTTTTTGTTCAATGATCGAGATGTTCAACCCAGCATGCAAATAATTAATTCTGTAGTTTAAAAGTTAGTTTGCTCTAATATTTGAATACAACTATCATTAATTCTTGTTTTTGTCATAGGTTCTCATATTAAGTGGGTCCCAAAACATTGCTAAAGAAATTCTTGTCCAGAATGGTACATTATTGCACATCATACACAAATGGATCCAAAACCAACATTGCTGGACTAACTCGGTGCAAAAATTAGAATGGTACTAAGAGTTGTTGTATCGGTGTCCCCCTTTCCCCTGCCAAAAAATTTGTTCTTTTTAAAAAAAAAAAAAAAAAAAAATTTGAGTTTGATTCTTGTAATTTCTGAATTCATTTAATAAAATTTATACTTTTTTTTAAATGATATATTATAAAGCATATTTAGAATAAAACGTGAAGTAGTAACCAAACATGTTTTTTGTTTTTTATTCTCATAATTTGATAGACAAAAATGACATCCAAACATGTTTTCTGTTTCAGTGTTTACCACAAAACAGAGACAAAAAATTGTCTCTGTTTTTGGTTTTTTGAAGACGCAAAAACAAAAACGTTACCAAACGAGCCCTAAGTATGGGCCAGGGGCTGCTTTTCAACAAACCCTCCTTTACCTAATCCATTTAAGAGGTATGGTTCAGAATGGATGGACCACTTTTAGGAGCCAGGTCAAGCACTACTGCACCATTTCACAAGGGAAAGCAAGACTGACTCCTCTGGTCTTGAATGTTGAAACAGGGGAAGATAGTAGTAGGTCATCAAAGAGCAAACATTTTTGCTTAGGACCACTATGAATTAGGTGGTCCTACTTACTTTTATGTAAGAGAGTCCTTAAATCTTAATCACAACCACTAGCACTTAACAACCAGGGTCAGTCAGGAATAACCCGAGACGATCAATTTACTAAACGAGTGATGTAAATAATGTCTTGATACTTGGCTAATCAATTGTTGGGTCGTGTTAGGACTACAAACCATGCTACGATTAGGTAAATTATGCGTTTACGGCCCAATTGCCATCCCTTATGATTGATATGTATCAGTTGCAAAATCTCTGTCCTTGGTCTGCTCTGTCTAGCTAGGAACATAATAAGCCCACTCATCTGATGCAGAAGGTACTTGGTGTCTTGGTTTCATTCCAATGCGTTATGGGAGAGAAATAGAGAATAAACTTCCCATTTTGTTGAAAAGCACTTTTGTGAAATGACAATACGAGATAGTTGAATTGTCAATTAAAGTTGGCAAGGAGAGCTTCTAAATATAAAGTGAGTGTCACATGCATAACAGGGACAAAAATTTAATGCATGACCCATTCACATATGCACATTTGCATGTGTGAACTCTGACATAGCCTGTTAAATGTCTCCATTAATATTTATGTTGTATTGAAGGGTGCAAGTCTATTAAATCTAATCAAATCCCAGTTTGTTTGTAGACAGGTTTCAGATTCAAATTGAGCTTTATACATTTTTGTTTCCATATTTGTCACCCAAACAGATATACGTTCACGAAGTTAGATGAGTTGAAATAGTTATTGCTCGAGTTAAGTGTATTAGTTAAACGAACTGTTAAATAGTCTGGTTTATTTTATAAACAAATGAACTTGAACGAGCTTTAATCTGAATGGATCCTGTTTATGAACAAGTCGATTGATTTGCAGCCTTTATTGTATTAAGCTCCAGATGGTCCCTTATATGTAATCCCTTGAATGTTTTTGAGGTTTGTATCATCTACATTCCTTTACACTGTCATCTTTGGGATAGTTCTGTATATGCAGTGGACTCTCTGTCTAGAAGGAACAGGTTGGCCTTGTAAAGCCAATAGCTCTCTGTCTAAAAGCTACCCAATAGATAGAGTTTATATGATGCATTGAATCTCTAAAATTGCTAATTTGACTGCCTAAATGCTACGATTTATACAAAAATGACTATGAGGGCAAAGCGGTGAGTATTGATCTCTGGTTAATTGTGGTCAAATGTAAATGAGAATTTCTGAACTGCTCTTCTTAGTTATTGCTTGCAAGCCTCGGAAATACAAAAGTCAAGGGACTCCATGACTGTGCTCAGTGAAGAACTGGAGGAGGCATAACAACACCCACTGCTCTAAGATCTGCCTGCCCAATTTACTTTCCTGAAAGAAGAGAGAGAAACTGCCCAACATCAACTGTTCTTATCACCGTCAAGAGATTCTCAACTTTGTCCTTTTAGCCTGCAGCAATCTTTCTTGAAAGGTGTCCAAATCCCCAAAAGCATATATGGAAAAAAGTTTCATTGAAATCGTTCAAAAATCCCCAAAGCTAACTTGGGTGTCTTTTCCTTTCACTTTTTAGTGCTTGAAAATTTGAAATGACTTATTTAGCTCCAATCAGACCATATGTTCATGGGTTTTGATAATTCTTTAATTAAAGTATTTCATGGGCTTGAATCATTTGATAGATCAATCAATGTGATCAGTGGGAAAATCCTTATGAATAACTCCGTAATTTTCTAACGAGAGAGAGAGAGAGAGAGAGATTAAAACCATAGATGTTTCATCTACATTTTACATTTCTGTTACTCAAAAAACATTGATTCTGCATTGTGCCTTATAGCCACTTCTCTAATGATAAAATGAATAGTATCTGTTTACCTTCCAACAGAAATGAAAAGAAAATTGAAGAAGAAATTAAAACAGTTAAGTAAACAGAAAAAGCAGAATAAACAGAACAAGTTTCCATTATGAGTAGTACTCAGATCAGACTTTTAAAGGCTTGGAAAATTCTATAATTAGAGTCATTCATGGGTTTGATAGACCAATCGATGTGATCAATGGGAATTCCTATGAGTAACTCCTTTGCCATAATTTTCTAACAAAACATTGAGAGAGAGAGAGAGAGAGAATATCAAAACCATAGATGTTTCACCTACATTTTGCATCTCTGATAGCCAAAAAACACATTGATTCTGCACTCTGGGTTATTGTCATTTTACTAATGATGAAAAGAATAGTATCTATTTTCCTTCCAAGAGTAATGAAAAGAAAATGAAAGAAGGAATCCAAACAAAAAATTGCAAAATAAACAGAACAAATTTCCATTATGAACTCTTACAGGCATAGATCAACAATGAAAATTCAACTTTCTCTTGCTCTTTCTGAACCACCTTCTCCTCCAACCACAACCTGCTATCCAATCCACTTCTTGTCTTGAACATGAACACAGCACAGCCAGATACAGGATTGAAGAACCAATCATGAACATCCCACATGAGATCAACCAGCAAACCATCAACAAAAATTGTCTGATTTCCTCGGAAATTCCATTGCAACCTCTTTACTCGAATCACTGTCTTCTTATCAATAGATACCGATAAAATCAGATGTTTTAGGCCTTCATTTTCTCCTCCACATCGAATCAATATATCATGGGAAGTCCCAGAATCTGAGAATTGGGCCTTGGTTGAATAAAGGGTGTTGCCTGAAAAGTGTTCTTGCCTTGAAACTAGTGAGAATTTAGCCACTGGACCGCCATTTTTGAGCTTCTTTGCAGAGGTTTCTTCAGAAATGTCACCAAGAACAAGTGCAAATTCTGCATCTACCATGATCAGAATATAGTATCCATCAACTGGTTCAGGACCAGTACTGTACTTGGCAGCAGAGAGATCCCAGAAAATTTCAAACTTGGAATGATCAGATTCTAATGATTTGCTGCCTTTCTTCTTCCTAAGTAATCGAGAAGTTGTATTGAGTTTGAAAATGGTTGATGAGTCGCCATTGAAGTTTATGTTCAGGCCTTGAGTGATGTTGTTCTTGGACCATGTGACTGTTATCAAGAGCTGCTTTTGGGTGGAGAGGATGGTTTTGTATAGACAGGTGACTGAGTTTTGGATTGAGGGGATGAGACTAGGAGAGATACAAGAATGACTTGAATAACTAGAACAAGAAGGATCAGAAACTTGTGTTGCATATTCACTGAAACAAGAGGCTATGTCCCTCATTCTGCACACACACACACATACACATACAGAGAGAGAGAGAGAGAGAGAGAGAGAGAGAGAGATGATGGTTTAAAGAGAAGGGTATTTGTCCCTAGCCTTGTCCTAAGAAGAAATGAAGAGATTGAATTGAAGGCAAGAGAGAGGTTTTGATTATTCTGAGGAGGAAACTCAGAGGAAGATAAATGAGAGGAAAGGCAATGAAATTCAGTTTCCTGACAAGCCCATATATGCATTAAATATGATTCTCTCTCTGCCCTCTCACCTTAAATTTGCATCTCATGAGAATGGAAAAAATAAAACATTAAGAAAAACTTTCAGGGTTCTTTCTTTACTCTCTCTTGCCAGTTCATCTGAGATATCCAAAAACTTTAAAAATGGAAAAGAAAAATAAAATAGACATATAAATAATGAAGTTGGGGCAGGTCTGACTCTGGCGATTTAGTGACAATAACATGTTTTCTTTTTAAATTCTTGGTATCTTGGGATTAGTGCTTGACTAAGAGATCAAAAACAAGGCAGAAGCTGCAAAAACAATGAATTTTCAATTTGCTAATTGTGATTAGCAAGGATTAAAATTCAGTTTCAGTGAATAGTTTTGGAAAGAGCAATGTTTTGAAAATATTTTGGAGAAAAAAATAGAGAAAAAGTTTACAATTTAGTTTTCGAAACATAATGAAGTATCCCAAAACAATTCAAAAACATTTTGAAGCTTCTCAGAATATTGAAATTGGAGTGTTTTTTTTTTTTTTTTTGGTTCAATGGTTAGGAGTGTCCAAGTCAGCTTATGCGCATTTGGACTATTTCCTCCCCAGTCTGGTCAAAAGCAGGTCATCCACGCCAGGACTAGGGTATTCATGACAAATAAATCTCTATTATAATTTGAGCTCGAACTCAGGACGTCTGAGTTTACATTTCATCCCTATTATCATTTGAACTACTCTTAAAATTGAAATTTGAATCTTCAACCAAATACAAAAGTTATTCCAGTAGTTTCAAAGGAAAGGAACAAAAGTTCCCATCCTTTGGCTAATTGCTACTGTTTGAATTGTGACAAATAAGAACAAACATGGTAAGAAAGTTTTGATTTTCCCAGTCAAATATGGTAGAATTGAAAGATACATGGGGTGATGTAAATGGGATAATTTTTGTGCATTTAACTAAGGGTGATATGGGTTTGAGATGATAATGATAATGAAAGGTGGCCCACACAAATTAAAACCTGTCTATTGACCCACCAACTCCTACTCCCAACACACCGATGATTAAAAGCAGAGGAATAATGTGAGCTTCAAACTTTCTTTCATGTTACTTTTTAACCCCCCTTATTAATAATATTGATAGCAGCAACAATAAAATAGTAACATAATTATTTTCTTTTAATTACCTAACTGAGTATTTAAATTAATGGTTTATTTTTTTACGTTTTCTAGTATAAATTGTCATAAGGTTGCAGTTGAAAGAGAAGAACATTAAATTCAGTTGTAACCCCCATGAACCTATTAAAGTTTGGGTTTATAGGGCCCTTTACACCTTGCCACATACCCTTCACATAACTGGTAAGTAAAAGTGTTAATCGAAACGAGTTATTCGTACTCGGCTTGAGTTCGACCCGTGTTCTAAATGAGCTGAGTTTGAACAATTTTTTAAACTCATTTAAAAAAACTAGCCTAAAAATAGTTGAGCTACTCGGACTCAAGACTCTGCTCGGGTTTTAAACAAATCGAAATTGAACATATTTTTAAGCTTGTTTAGAAAAAAAGAACTCGACAAGTTCAGACTAAAGCTCGCAAAAATTAGCTCGATTAACACCCCTACTAGTAAGAACCCCAACATGACCCTATCACTAGTTAGGTTCGAATATGTTGGGATTTATTGATTTGGACAAATATCAACCGTTCAAGGAAAATCTTCCAATAATACTATAATTGAAGAGGAGCCAAATACCCTTCTTTTTTTTATGAAATATATTCGACTCTCCCTTTCTCTCTTTTCTTTCCCTCACACACAAATGGAAAACTTCAAAACGAACAATGTAGGACATATACATAACTGAAAAGGAAAAGAAAGCAAAAGCCCTGGTGATGTGATAAGGATGAAAGCTGCAAGAAGGAGTGAAAAGAAAGAAAAAAAATTGGAAACCATAAAAGCTGTACAAAGCTCAAAAGAGAATCATAAGAAAAGGAGAGATAAAAGACATGGGGATTTAGAAGCTGCTGGTGCATCTCTATGATTATTATTCGACATATGATGACACTTTAGGGGTACTTTCTTTGACAAGTAATGTTTGTCGAATCTAAATTATATATCTAATTTGGTAACATAATTCAACAATATCACGGGTGAAACAGTAGGGAATTCGAGATTCACTGTCAGTCTAACAGATTTAGATCTAGTGACTTGTGTCTTTAGGTTGGGTTCAGCTAGCAACAGTTCATTGTATCGGCAAATTATGTCAAATAAATTTGATCCCACAAGCAATTAATGTTCCTTGGCATGGAAATAGAAGATGAAAATTTTGAATGGGGGAATGGAAAGGGGATGGGGAATCTATCACACAAGCATATAACAATTCAATGGGGGCATTATTACATATCTTTGGGTACAAAAGAAGAGGGATTCCTTTAGGGTATGGACCCCAGATGGTGAGGTCCTAGGGCATGTTCCCCCATGATGGCCAACAAATAGACTGTTGTGAATAAGTGAATATGAAAAGGGACCAAATCCAGTGAAGGAACTATTGAATAGAATCACTGAGCAAAGCCCTACAAAGATTAATTGTCCCATAGCATCTACCTCTCATTAGATTCATCTGGCAACCATGAGTTAGTGTTGGAAGGTGATTGAGTCTCAGCATAATAAAGAGCGTACCTAGTGCACGAGACTTTCATCATTGTCGGGTCTGAGGAGAGTTAAATGTATGCAGCTTTACCCTTACAAACAGAAAGATTGTTATTGCGACTCGAACCTGTAATCTCCAGATCACAATGGAGTAATCTTATCGTTGTGGCAAGACCCGTCCTTTGTCCCAGCATAATATCTGCCATCAATTTTGTTGTTTGAATCTAGTTTGTTGATTTAGTCTATTGTTGTTGTTAGATTGATAGCAAAAAAATTGATTTCGAACCACTATTAAACCAATATCCGTAATAGATTAGATCAAACTAGCATTATTCGCATAGAAAGTTAGGAATAATAAGGATATCACTAGTTATTTGAATTAATTGTAAACCTTCTATAAGAAGGGTTTTCTTAACACAGCTCAGAAAAAGAGGAGAGTAGTCCGAATCTAGTCATGAAGCCACTGCAAAACTGTTCAATGTGCAACCAGGACCATTGAACTTCTAAGCTTGTCACTAGCAGCATCTATCCTTACAGAGGAAAAAAAAAAAAATAGCAAACAATATGCAAAATGAGTAACAAAATCTCAAAAATGGAGTTAACATTCATTAAAATTGTGATGGTATGTTATTACTGACATGTGGTGCGACAACTCAATAATAAAACGTAAGAGATGCATTGTGATCCCACCTATATGTGTGTGTTCAACATAATCCAAAACTTACTAGATATGTGTAGGTGTGATATCTTGGAATTGGGTCATGATATGTTGTGCCAATAATGGCGTGATTGCACGGTTGTATTGAATATTTACTTTTCAAAATGTTTCTGGTGTTGGTTCCAGCTGAATGAAATTTAATACTATACTAACCGTAAAATATGACTAAAAATAGAGATTAAATGATGTGACACTGATATGTTGAGTAGAATTTAAATTTTAAGAAACTGGACCAAAAGCACCACATGTCAGTGCCAATACAAAAGCCAATGGCTAATATGTGCAAAATCAACTTTTTCTTTTGGTTATAATGTGTTCAGGTTTGTGCCGATTACTCCCTCGAGTTCTGATACTGGTCACCGTAACTCGAGCTAATTTAAGGACATGTCTCCTGAAAAATAAGGATGATTGACCCTTAGGAGGTATAAGAAGTATCGAATTTAAAATCTCTCACAAACAAGAGGATAGATTTAACCACAAAAAGTATCATCGAGTTCGTTTGGTGTTAGTTCCAACAGCACAAAAGTAGGTGTCTCATGGCATTCAGTTTACAACAAACCAAACAGAAACAGATCTGTTGTCATTATCAAAACAGCTCATGTGTTAAGATGTTTTAATAGAGTAGTTATCTTAGTGAAAATGCATGGGGGTTACTTTTTATGCCTTGTTTGGTTGTTGGAAAGAATGGATTATTCCATACTCATCATCTCTTCACTATAGAAGCTGTATAACTTCAAGAGTAAGGCATAAACACAAAAAATATAGGCGCCAAGTATCTAAACAACCACAAACGTGAGGGCAACAATCAAAAAGCTAAAGGGAAATTCCTCTGTTTTGGCCTAGCTAACATGCAGAAAAGTAAGTTCTCACCACCATAAACCTGGCCCGCCCGACCCGATGGGTTCAACACGAGAAACCGGTGAACCGGATTTTCATATAGTATAAAACCAATAAATAAGTAAAGGAATAAATTGAAACAAGACATAGTTGAGGGGTCAAAATATAATTTACTCGAAGGACTATAAAGCCACCCCTAAGACGGTCTTTCATGAGCTATTTCAAACATAATTGTTTCAACTCTTCTAGGGTATGAAGCAATCCTTGTAAGCAAAGAAAGATTATGTCATGGATGTTGCAAGTAATTTTTTTTTTTTTTTGACTTTTTTTTTATTTATTATTGGGATCTGATTTCATGTTGCAGGTTGGAATGACAAGAAACAAAAGACCCGGTAACTGCCTTGGTCAATTTTGTTTATAAAACAGTTGGAAGATGCAAGCAACATAAGGCATACAACTAGTGGAAGAGAATAAAAGGTCGACAAAGAGAATAATGTGATATGTGCTTGCATGTTTTAGATGTCTCATTTCATCATTTCACTATTTTATGTGTGGCCATGGACAATGGAAATTTAATATCAGTCGTTCAACTCCAAGAGATAGCCCAGTAGGAATAAACTGTTAACTTAGTTCGAAACTAAGTAACTTTCTTAGGGTCAAATCATGTGAAATTTATCACTCATCAATTCTCTAGTCCTCGTGTAGATGATCTACTTTTGATCAGACTAGGAAGGGGATTAGTCGAGGTGTGCGTAAACTGACATAAATACCTTTGACCATATGTTTAATTGGTATGTCCAATTGCATCCTCCTAGCATTTCACACCAAAAAAAAAATGCAAGCTACATTTGCCTTTCGAAATTGTGCCTTTCAATCACTTGAGCAGAAAAAGATGAAATCAAGAAAACATCAAATGAATTTAGTTGAATGTTTTTGGATTTATGATAGGTGCAAAGTATACAATGTTCAATCGAAAAGAATTTACCGAAATGAGGAATTAATGTAGATACAATTTGAGCATCTCTAAATAAAATCGTAAGCATTACATAAGGTTTATGTTATTATGGCCGACGCTAGGAGAGTAAGTGGTAGACAATCGTATTTACTTTCAAAAAGCCTCATTTTAAAATTCAATTCAGTAACATATCACTTGGGCGGATCAAAATCTTCCATCACTCCAAGAATTAAAAAAAAAAATGGTACATACTCCAAAAAATTGTAATTTTTGATCTTTTTTTTCTTTTTGTAACGAAAAATCGTCCTAACTTTGTCTCTTTTGCACTCATGATATAACTCGCAAAACATGCAGTATGTCAGTTACATCTAAGATTTTATACTACAACGGAACTCGAATTAAGGATATGCAGATTTTTATGTCTCGTTCGACCACTAAATCAACCGATTCACATTTCCTTATACCAATTCTCTTAGACCCACATAAAACCTCATTAGACATTTTTGTTAATAAAAATTGGTTAAACAAATGCAAACCGAAAGGACATCTCATCTACTACGCATGTGCAATCTTATTCTTCCAAGCTAAGCACAATTTAAATAGTTTTACTAAAATAATGCAATGCCCCTACATCACCCATCAATGAATCTGTTTAGTCAAAGATAACTACAAATTAGTATACAACAAGTTGAGAGCTTGATGGGTTCGTTGCTTCTTGGAAGTTTTCGATTTACATCGTAAGCATAGAACCATTTGATTAACATTGGAAAGTGACTTTTAAATTCTCTGTTCCTTTTTTTGAAGGACAAGTCATTTTCTTTTGAGATCATCTAAAAACATTATGGTACTAATAATCTTCCGTCCTTGTTATCCCCTCACATCTACCTACGTACATATGCAAAACTTCTATGTTTGTTACGTTTTATAAGATATTTTGATGATTCCGATCCACGAGATAAGACTTCTTAGGCTTGGGACCACGATGATGAGATGGAGTGAAAGTACCCGGTCCATTTACTTTGTCTTGTAAGTGGGGGGTTTTAGATATTTCTTATACAATACTAGTTATTGCATATACCTGAAAGTACAGTGTAATAAAAACTAGTAAACAATAAACATATTTGTATTCATATCCAAAATCAAATCACAAACATAAAAAAGAGATAAAAGAATTTAAGCATCGGTTTGTAGTGGGGGTGAGAGGTGGTGGTAGGAGACAATGATGGTTGTGGTGGGTGGCAATGACTGTGGTGGTGACGGCGAGGGCGGCGGCGATGGTGGTGGTGCTAGTGGCGGCGAGGGCGGCGACGGTGGTGGTGGCGGTGACGACGGTGGTGGTGGTGGTAAAGGTAGTGGCGGTGGTGGTGGTGGTGGTGGGGGTAGGGGTGGTAGAGGTAGTGGTAGAGCGGTTTCAAATACTATAATTTTTTTTAAAGTACTTATGAGAAATAATTTCTAGAAGTACTTTTAAAAAATCAATCCAAACACACCCTTAAGGACCTATTTTTCCTATTAAATTTAGGGTATTAATATTAACCGTTAGATTAACTTTAAAATAAAATTTAAAACGATCTCAACCGCGAATAGCAAAAGTCATTTTGTTTATCTTTTGAAATTTAAATTATAAGCTACTTTATTATATAGATATTTTAAGATTGTATAGGCCAAAATTGAATCAAAATATCGTACATCAACCCACTTGGGATGTCACCGTTATGTAACTATTTGTTTCACCATCTTTTTGTTAAGATACATGCGATGAATAAGTTTTGGTCAATCACTACAACTAGGGTTGCGTATTATTGGCAGCTCGTAGCCTGACTTGCAAAAAAATGGGCCACAAGCCGAGATCATCAAAATATTCCTTGGGTATAGGCATCAGGTGACAGTATCATGTGGTGACAACACTTGATGAGAATGTACAATATTTTACGGGTGATATAAACCACATGACACTACCATGTGGTATCATCTAATCCAACAGATGTTTTGTCAATCTCCACCAGTGGAGTTTCTGCATATTGTTGCTAGACTGAGTTCATACATGCCAAAATGTAAAATTTGCAATTAACCCCTCACAAGTCTGGATTATAGGGCTTGATTGCTTAATACTTCAAGGTCCTAAATTTGAATTTCGCAAGAGACATACTAGTTGACCCGATTCACGTAGTTTGTGGGAGATTTGTCTTTTCTAAATTTACCTTGCAACTTTGAGTCCAAAGAACACATGGTTGAGATAGTCCTCAATTGTTAAAAAAATCTGTAAATTCAACTTGCTTTCCTTAGATCTTCAGCATTAGCTTCCTTTCCTCTGATACTTGAAATTATGCAGTCCAAGTTTCATAGAAGTTCTTCTTAGTTTTCTTTGACCATTCACTTGATAATCAAAGCTGAACGCAGTCATTAAACTAAAATTTCTTTATTCCATGCCAAATTTTTTTCCAGCCAAATTCAATCTAAAGCTATTTAAGCATAGAATTGATAATCGAGTCGAATTTTGTGAGCTCGAGCCGAGCCTATTGAATTTATTTTTCTAAACGAGCCTAAAAAATTGTTCAAGTTCGGCACGTTTAGAAAATGAGTCAAACTGAACCTGAATCGAACCTGAATAGCTCGACTATTTTACACATAAACAAGCTTTTTAGAACACGAGCCTAAAAATTGTTCAAACTTGACTCGTTTAAAACACGAGTCAAGCTCAAGTCGAGTCCTATACGAGCCAAACCTAATTAACTTAGCTCGATTATCAGCCATATTTGAGCATCCTTCCTAACCAAATTTAATCAATCTATATCTTTAAAAAAAATGTCCATAAAATCCACAAATACGATTTTCTCTATAGGTCATATATAAATTAACTAGTTATTCTCCGTGCCTGAAGGCACGAAATAATAAAAAAAATGGTCAACAATAAACATATTTGTATTCACACCCAAAATCAAATCACAAACATAGAGGAGAGAGAAATGAATTTAAGCACCGATTGTAGTGGGGGTGAATGGTGGTAGTGGTGGTGGGCGGTAGTGATGATGGTGGGAGACGGTGATGGTTGTGGTGGATGGCGACGACCGTGGTGGTGGATTTTGGGTAATGATGGTGGTAGTGGCAGTCGTGGGTGATGGTGGTAGTGATGGTGGGTGTGGATGGTGGGTGTGGATGGTGGTGGACGACGGTGATGGTAGTTGGCAATGGTGATGGTGGGGCAACGACGATGGTGATGGGCGGTGACGATGGTGGTAGTGGGTGACGGTAGGTGGCTGTAGTGGTGAGCGATGATTGGTGGTGGTGGTAGGTGTGATGGGGGTGAGTGACAGTAGCTGGTGGTGATGGTGAGCGACGACGGGTGGTGGTGAGTTGTGGTAGTGGGTGACGGTGGACAACAATGGTGGTGGTAGGTGCTAACGGTGGGTGAGGGATGATAATGATAATGGTAATAAATATAAAAGTAAGATGACGATGGTGGTGCGTGGTGGCAGTGGTAACAATCGGTGGTGGGTGGTGGTGGTAGGGTGGTGAGGTGGGGTGGCGGTGAAGGTGGGGTAGTGGCGGTGGTGGTGGCGACGGAAGGTGGTGGCGATGGTAATGCCGACGGTGACGGTGGTGTGTTGGTGGCAATGGTAGTGGGGGATGGCAATGGAGCTAGGGTGTGGCAACGGTGGTGGTGGTAGTGGAGATGGTGATGGTGGGGCGGTGGAGGTGGAGGTGGAGGTGGAGGTGGTGGTGGGGCGGTGGTGGTGGTGGTGTGCGGTGGAGGTCGTGGTGAGGGTGGGGGTAGTGGTGGGGTGGGGTGGGGTGGGGGGTGATGGTGGTGGAGCGGTGGAGGTGGTGGTAGTGTGGGTGGTGGTAGTGTGGGTGGTGGTAGTGGGGATGGTGGTGGTGGGGCAGTGGAGGTGGTGGTATTGGTGATGGTGGTGGGATAATGGTGGGCAGTGATGGTGGTAGTGGTGGTTGGGTGGTGGGTGTGGTAGGGTGGCGATAGTGTTGGTAGCGGCAGCGATGGTGGTGGTGGGGGTAGTTGTGGTGGTAGTGGTGATTATGGTGAGACGGTAGTGGGTGGTGGTGGTAGATGTGGTAGTGAGGCGATTCCAAACACTATTTTTTTTTTTCAAAGTACTTATGAGAAATAAGTCATAAAACCATTTTTAAAAAGTCACTCCAAACACACCCTAAAAAACTTATTTTTCCTATTAAATTTGATTTGTTAATATTAGTCGTTAGATTAAATTTAAAGTAAAATTTAAAGAGATTTCAACCGCGAATAGCAAAAGTCATTTTATTTATCTTTTAAGATTTGAATTGTATTGTACTTTATTATATAAACTAGTTATTGTCTGTGTCTGAAGACACAGAGTAATAAAAAATGGTAAACAATAAACATATTTGTATTCATATCCAAAATCAAATCACAATCATAGAAGAGAGATAAATGAATTTAAGCATCGGTTGTAGTGAGGGTGAGAGGTGGTGATGGTAGGAAACGGTGATGGTTGTGGTGGGTGGCAATGACTGTGGCGGTGGCGGCAACGGTGGGGGCGACGGCGGCAACAGTGGTGGTGGCGGCAGCGGAGGTGGTGGTGGTGGCAGCGATGGCGGCGACTGCGGTAGTGGTGGTGGTGGCGGTGGCGATGGCGACAGTGGTGGTAGGGGTGGTGGTGGCAGTGGTGGCGGCGACGACGACGACGGCAGTGGTGGTGGCGCTGTGGCAGTGACGGCGGCGACGGCGACAATGGTGGCGGTGGTGAAGGTGGCGGCGGTGGTAGTGGTAGAGGTAGTGGTGGGGCGGTTTCAAACACTATTTTTTTTTAAAGTACTTATTAGAAATAATTTTTAAAAAGTCACTCCAAACACACCCTTAGGGTCCTATTTTTCCTATTAAATTTAGGGTGTTAATATTAGCCGTTAGATTAACTTTAAAGTAAAATTTAAAGTGATCTGAACCACGAAAAGCAAAAGTCATTTTATTTATCTTTTGAAATTTGAATTGTAAGCTACTTTATTATATAGACTAGTTATTGTCTGTGCCTAAAGGCACAAAGTAATAAAATATAGTAAACGATAAACATATTTGTATTCATATCCAAAATCAAATCACAAATATAGAGGAGAGATAAATGAATTTAAGTATCGGTTGTAGTGGGGGTGAGAGATGGTGGTGGTAAGAGACGGTGATGGTTGTGGTGGGTGGCAATGACCGCGGTGGTGGCGGCGGCAGTAGGGGTGACGGTGATGGTGGTGGTGGTGGTGGGGCTGAGAGTGGTGGCGGCTGCGGTGGAGGTGGTGGCGGCTGCGGTGGAGGTGGTGGCGGTGGTGACGGGCAGTGGTGATGGTGATGGTGATGGTGATGGCGATGGTGGTGATGGTGGCGGCGGTGGCGGCGGCGGCGGCGGTGGCGACGACGGTGGTGGTGGCAGCGATGGCGATGGTGGCGGCGGCGGTGGTGGTGGTGGTGGTGACAGCGACGGCGGCGGTGGTGGTGGTGGCGATGGCGATGACTACGATGGCGGTGGTGGTGGCGACGATCGCGGCAGTGGTGGTGACGGTGGCGGTGGTGGTGATGGTGACGGCGTTGGTAGTGGTGGTGATGGTGATGGCGGCGGCGGCGGCGGTGGTGGTGGTGATGGTGGCGGCGGCGATGGTGGAGGTGGTGGTGGCAGTGGTGGTGGTGGTGGTGGTAGAGGTAGTGGTGGTAGAGGTGGGGGTGGTAGAGGTAGTGGTGGTGTGGTTTCAAACACTATTTTTTTTTTTTTAAAGTACTTATGAGAAATAATTTGTAAAAGTACTTTTAAAAAGTCACTTCAAACACACCCTTAGGGGCCTATTTTTCCTATTAAATTTAGGATGTTAATATCAGCTGTTAGATTAACCTTAAAGTAAAATTTAAAGCAATCTGAACCGCAAAAAACAAAAGTCATTTTGTTTATCTTTTGAAATTTGAATTGTAAGCTACTTTATTGTATAGACTAGTTATTGTCTGTGCCTGAAGGCACAGTGTAATAAAAAATTATAAACAATAAACATATTTGTATTCATATCCAAAATCAAATCATAAACATAGAGAAGAGATATAGAAATTTAAGCATCGGTTTGTAGTGGGGGTGAGAGGTGGTGGGCGGCAGTGGTGGTTGTAGGAGACGATGATGGTTGTGGTGGGTGGCAATGACTGTGGTGGCGAGGGCAGTGGTGATGGTGGTGGTGGCGGCGGTGGTAGTGGTGATGGTGATGGTGACGGTGGTGGCGGCGGTGGCGGCGGCGGCGGCGGCGGCGGTGGTTGTGGTGGTTGTGGGGGTGGTGGTGGCAATAACGACTGTAGTGGTGGTGGCGGTGGTGGTGGTGGTGGGAGTGGTGGTGGTAGAGGTAGTAGTGGAGCGGTTTCAAACACTATTATTTTTTTTAAAATATTTATGAGAAATATTTTTTAAAAGTACTTTTAAAAAATCACTCCAAACACACCCTTAGGGGCCAATTTTTCCTATTAAATTTAGGGTGTTAATATTAGCCATTAGATTAACTTTAAAGTAAGATTTAAAGCAATCTCAACCGCGAATAGCAAAATTCATTTTGTTTATCTTTTGAGATTTGAATTGTAAACTACTTTATTATATAGATATATGCTTAGATTAGCCAATGAATATGCAGCCAGTTCCAAACCCTTTCCAATAAGTGTTTTTCCTCAGTTTCTCTCACAAGCAGATCACCCGTCAAGTATTAATGGGGACCACTACTTATATATGGTGGGTCTCACTTGATATCATGACAGTTATTTATCGGAGGAGATCCAAACTCGGAATGACTCATGATGACAAGAAATGTGTGTAGTTATTTTCGAGGCCAGAATATATCTTTGGTCAGCTGCAAGTGCAATAGTGCCTAAATCAGAGGGCACACACAACCTGGTCCCCATACCAGACAGATGGTGAAATCACATCCCATGACTTCACTCACACTTAACCAACAAGTTAGGTTCCCTAACTGTACCAATATTGATTCAACGAACTCTGCCCTGTCTTCCAGGCAAAGGGAAAATGTAATGCAGTAGGTACTTAAGCCAACAACTTCAAGAAAAAAACTGTTTCCTAAGAACTAGGCCATGAAACCTATGCAGAGAGATGGGTCCAGTAAATTTACATAATGCTTTCCCAGCTATGAGATTTTATATTCACCAAAGCAATGGGAAGTTTGGGGATCAATACTTATGTTGTCGGATAAGATGTGTTGTTAAGGTATCCAACTCAACAAAATATATTCAAATTTAAAGGCGTAACGACTTACAGAAAGCAAGTAGTACAGTATGGTCCTACCAACATTTTGTACAAGAAAGTAGATGAAAGATCAGTTTCATTTGTTTTCCAGGAAAATGAAAGATCAATGAAAATTTCTTTCGAAATAGCAACGATTCACTTAGCATTTTAATGTTTTTTAACAAGTGCTCAAATTATCTTTCAGAACTATACATACGTACATTTAGAACTCTTCATCATCCAGTGTTGATCTTGTGATGGGTATAGACCACCTCCCCAGATGTGCAGTGTAATTTATGCACCTGATAACTTCTCTTTCAGCAGGCCCATCAGGGAAATCGATTACGCTGATGCTACCAGCATCAAGATGAAATGATCCCATCCATTCTTTAGTCAGGTTTAGGCAGTGCCCCATCAATGCAATGTGAACTGCAGGGTGGCCAACTGCAACAACCAGATTTCCTGGCTCAGTTCCGCTGGATAGTTCAGCCAACAGAGATCTCCAGGCCTTCCCTGATTGATCCCATAATGCAGTCAATACTCCATCCTCAAGTCCATTTAACCAACCGGTGGGTAAATTTTGTACCCCTATCGCATCCTGTGGAGAAAAGAAAGGAATATAAGGCTGACATGCTCCAAATACTTTAAATCCCAAAAACAGTATAGCACAGCACAAGCCTCATAAGATTTTCATGCATATACTCTGCAAGCAGTATAGCCTGGCATAGGCCTTATGGGATTGTCGAGCACTATACACACAGCTAAGGGCCACAATGTTTATGGATGCCCTTAGGACTTGGGGCTCGATTATTTGCAATGATGCTATATCTAATAATGTACTCATCCTGTTTCCGCTGAAAAGAGAAGAATGTCAAACAAAGAAATAAAGAAAGAACACCACAAGATGATGAACATCTGCAAATGGCAATGCATCAACAGCAAAAGCGATTGCTGAGAGATCATTATGTAAAATGAAATCCACTTCCGCTTAGAACATAGTTACTTGATTAGCCAATGCTCTACATGAGCTCACTTAATGGGGGAAGTACAACTTCAGTTTCCTTCACTTTGTGCTCCATTTGGTTGCAAAGTATAAAGCAAAAGGAAAACCTTCTGAGGCCAGACAACATCATTACAAAAACAACTGGCTCTAACTTCTTTCATTTTGTTTTGATTGTATTTGTGTATGCCTTTTACAGAAAATTATTAGTTTTCGCTTACTCCTGTATTTTCTTGCATCTTCTTGGTAAGTGAACAGGGATTAAAATACTTTGGAATTTCAAATTTACAGCTCTTGCCTTCTTCGACTGTTGAAGAATGTTTTCAACATCAAGGTATTGCATCTGCTTCATTTCCACATAGCGTGGCACACAATCAGCCCCCAAGCAATCAGCAGCTTCTTGAACCTATAATCACTTTAGCAAGTTGGCATGTACATTTGAAAGATATTATATCCACTGTTCAAAGAAAATATGGATTGTCAGGGACAGGCTTACTCTAGAGATGGCATTCGCTGTCTCGATTGAAGCTTGTTTAGGGCTGCTGATTATAGTTTTCACCTTCAAATCAAGAAGAAGCTCTGCAGTTTTCTGGGACTGATTTACATCGAACAAACAAAATTAGATTATGAAACTCCAATAACCTGACTCTTATGTGGAAATCAGAAACTGTTGTACCTGTATGACCCCAAGTATGTTCTTTGGCATGTCCCTCGCATAAGGAATAGTAACCTGTTATATTAACCTTATGATTAAGTTCTTTAAGATAGAAAGGAAAGTGTGAGAACAAACAGCTCTACCAGAATGCATGAGATGGTGGAGACAATGCCGAAGAAAATGTAACTCTTAAACAGAAGGATCGAAGAAATTCAACACTTAAAAGACCAATACATCGCTAAAGATGAAGGAACTGAAATGCAGCGAAAGACATAAATATTAGTATAAAGGGGTGAGAAAACATTAATATCCAGCATATCGGCAAATTTCCATCAAAAGTTTCTCAGATTACAGAGCCAGTATCTCTCAGGTGGCAACAATAGGTTAAACAACAAATCAACTGCAACCCACCAGTCATTCTGACTATATAAGAATATATCCTAATAATTTTTAAGAACCATATCTAAACCATGATTTCACTATAATAGCATCAAATCTCTTGGATGTAATGTATAGACATACTACAAATTATGTTAGATTTATTTATGAAATCACAATTACTGGAAAAACTAAATTCATAACATGGGATGGTTCCACAGTCAGGCTTATCTAAATCTGATACATGCATATTTGTGACTACTGAAAATAGCTAACCCATTGAAGTCATAAAATCTGAGAAAAAAAAATCATTACTTCTTTGTTAGTCAATATATCTCATGCCCATCACCAATCCTTTCTAAATGCTTGCCTTCTGAACAGACACCATTAATTCTTTGAGATACCTTGAATTATGTTTTTCGAACAACACATCTATTCTAAAATATGATTGACAATCAGCCTAATGTTAGCTCAATCATCCCTTGAAACTTCAAGGGTTTCCTCCTAACCAAAATTATTCTACAATAAGCCCATGCCTTTTGGCCTTTATTATGGATGAATTAATTAGACACATTAAGAGTGAGGTTCTATTGTGAATATAATTTGTTAATGATATAGTATAGTGATGAAGCTAAAGTAGTACTTAACAATAAATTAGAAGTTTGGAGAGAAGCTTTAGAATCAAAATGATTCAGGATAAGTATAAATAAAACACAATACATAGAATGTAATTTTAAAAATAATACAAATTCAAATAAGGAGGAAGTAAAGATTGGTGGCGAGAGATATAGAGCATACATTTTTGGTAATTGGGGTCAATCATCCATAGGGAAGGGAATATTGAGACGATGCTAGTAAAAAATTAGAGCATGATGGACTAAGTGGAGGGAAAAGCATGTGGCATATTATGTCTATACCTCTTAAGTTGAAATATAAGTTTTACAAGACAGTCATTAATAGAGAGCTGCTAAATGACAGAAGATTGGGCAATGAGGAAACAACAAATTCAAAAACTGACTGTAGCACACAGGAAGAGCGATTTGATTCATATTGATGGTGGTAATGCAAGAAGTACAAGTATACCGAAATTAACTTTGAACGAGATAAAAAGGATATGACAACTTACGATTTAATGAAAAATATGACTCTTGATAGAGCACAATGAATAATTAGGATTCATGTAGCTCACCCTAAATATTTTCGCATGAAGATTGTACATGATTAAATGTAAGTCACCCCAAATAGTTAAGGATAAAACTTTGTTGAATTGAGTTGAGTTTACTGAAGCATGCACTTCAATTGACATATGAAGCTAAATTAATATGCATCTTCATGTACCATATTTTCTTTCACATATGAACATGAATACCAAGAACACGAATATGATAATGAATTTGCATCCTACTGTAGCATATTCTCTTCAAAATTTCTGCAACTCCCTCAAACCTTTCTTTTCTTGACAGTGCCCTAATGTTGAACAATATCCCAAAATTAAGAAGATTGCCTTAATCTTACCTTCCATGAATACTCAATGCAATATTGTTTTTTAAAGGTGACGATATTTCTTTAGAATCAAAATTAAGAACACAGTAGTGTTACACAGAATCACTAGCACATCTTTATGATATTTGTGCATCAATTACAGTTCAAGCACTCATCAATTGACATGAACCCAAATGAGAGAAATTCGGTAAAACTAACTTGCAATCATAATTTAATTCCAGCCAATTCATTTGAACAATCACAGATCAAGTGAATCAACAATCAGGAAAAATATCAGCATATATTATGAATAACTCGCACAATTTGAGGATATTCAGATTTTTCCAACTCTGATTCGGTATAACTGACAAAAGTACAGCTTAGGCATGTCACGACTGGCATGCATAAAGAAATGAAATATAAATTCACTCACTCAACCAACATAACCATAAAATATCAATATAACAAACAAACTTCCATACGCTCCTTAAACACTACTACCTCCGAATCAAAATTTGAGGTTCCATGGCACACAAGTATGATCCGCACACTAGCTTTTCTGCCTGCAGAGCTTCCACCAGCTATAGGCGAACTTGGTGTCTGCATCATTTACATCTAAATTATGGCATGAACTTCAAAGCAAACTACACTTAAATTACAACATGAACTTCAAAGGAACCTACAAGACAATCAAAATTAAGGTCCACATCAACAACTCGAAAAGAGGAAAATTTTCCTTGGCATACAAAAACAAAGAACCCTATTCAACGTATATTAGACCACATCTGTGCTGTGTAAAATGCAGAATAATTGAGGCAAACCATGTAGTAGGCAAGCTAAGAAAATTCCTAATGTTAATCTTTTTCTGGGGTTAGTCATCCAGACTGCACATTCTATTTTTACTTTACGACCAGTACAAAAACATGTATTTCCAATGTTTGTTTGCCTCGCTGATGAGTCCAGAAAATAGAAAGCAATCCAGTTGCATCTTCTGCTTAACGTATCTATATGGATCGGGCAAATCCAATTGACAGTCAAATTCCTTTTCTTCTTTCTTGGTTTTTTTTTTTTCTGTGTTTTCCCTCCCTGCCATTCATTCATCTTTCTGCAGGAAATATATTTGAATGAAGTAAACCGTTTCACACCATTAAACCAAGACATATGTATATGTGCATGTTAAGAAAGAAAAAGTGGTGGTCAAACCTATCAATTTTATCTTTGCAAAAGTTTCTACATATGGGACCAAAAAGGAAAAACACAGCAGATGCAGGGTTTAGCTTTGCACCGCAAGAACAAAAAAACCCAGAAATGATTAAAGAAAAAGGGAAACAGATGGAAGGAAGGAAGGTGAAATTTCATGCATGTCAACCACCTTATTTTTGTTAG
This sequence comes from Ilex aquifolium, assembly GCA_951799425.1. Lineage (NCBI taxonomy): Eukaryota > Viridiplantae > Streptophyta > Magnoliopsida > Aquifoliales > Aquifoliaceae > Ilex > Ilex aquifolium. Next base: position 13,068,184 of record OX637394.1, on the reverse strand, counting down.
TACATATCCAATCATTCCATATATAAACCTCATATTTAAATGCTTCTCATAAACCAGTATCTGCAAGTATCCATCAAATGGGTCTGGCAATTCCAAAACATTAGGCATCTCTTTAATGAACAATACCCCTAAAGGAACAAGTTAAATCTTAATTGTCATGCTGCTATGAGTCAAGTATCAAGCTTCATCTCCAGATACGAAAGTTTTTTTCACCAATTTTTCTTTTCCTTATTAAATTTCTGGGAACAAGCCAATGGCATCCTGAAAGAAGTTGTGTGCATTTTCTGAATATTTCCAACGTAGAACCATGCTCGAGCAGCAACTAGGGAAACAAACAATAAAGATCAAGATAGACAATTGGATAGCATTGGACATGGAAGTGATCCATTGTAAGAAGCTCAATTCAGCTCAAGCATCTAAGCTGGCATCTGTTCTATTACATTAAGAAAATTTATTATAGAACTTGTGGGTACATAAGGAAAGAAAAAAAATCCAATGCTATCTGAGCAATGTGTCCAAGCAATTAAGCAACATAGATGATTGAGCCATAAGGCTTGGTTTGGTTGGCTTGGTTGGTTTGGTTGGTTGGAAAACATAATGAGGGCAATGTCCAATATGCATATGCCGGATACCTGGTTTAGACGATTAAGACATATATATGGAGAACCACCTTCAGCTCGTGGGTTGAAATCCAGAACACTCACACCGCAATTGCTCTGCAGTAAAATTCTGAAATACTCGGTCCCTAATCCTGATTGATGGGAAAACACCAAAGGGAAGAAAAGAAAAACAACTTTCAAAGGGATAATTCAGATACTTATAATTGAATTAAAACATAGATGTAACAGTACCAATTGCTGTTGCAACAAGAGCCTGATTAACAGCATTGTGAGCAACCACCAGCACAGACCTGCTTTCATGGGTTAGGATTTTAGTCCAGCAGCTTCTAGCACGTGCCCATAACTCCCTAACTGGGTAATGGTCATCAATATTGAAATTTGCCGCATCTATTTGCCACTGGCGATAAGCTGCACCAAACTTGGCTTTTCCCTCATGCTTAAGGAGACCCTAAAATTAATAATGGACAAGCAACCATCAAATACTGTGCATTCGAGTGTTACATCCACCTGTTATTGAAGCATCTTTCTGTATTTTAATGAAAGCTGAGGCACTGTTGAAAGAAATGTGAGAAATCAAACTAACTTGGAAGGAGTACAGGTCAATTTCTCTCAAGTCAGAGTCAGTAATTATCTCCTCCTTGCGAGAACCCCAGATAACTTCAGCTGTTCTCTTCGATCTAATCAGTGGGCTGAAATGCATAAACTTTCAGAGAATGGTTCTAGGAACATATAACAATGATAACTGATCTACACACAAGAATCCATTAACCTAAAATACACATCTGATATTCAGATTTATGGACTCATGATCAATGTCACCAAAATAAATATGATTACACTGCATGTGGGTATCACAACCAATTCCTCCATTATGTTTATTAAAGCATCAGAATACACAAAATGATGACATTAAAATAATATTTATGGCAGTAAATATCATAAGAAAGGGTAACCATGTCACTTCTATTTTCTAGAAGCCCCATTCATGATCAGAGATCCAAATGTTGAAAATGCATTTGATGGAATCTCAAATGGCGATGTGCAACAACAAAAAGTCCAAGCAATCCCTAACTAAATTTCAATGATCTATTTCTTAAGTGACAGAATCTACTAATTGTGAAGCAGGAATGGCTAACTTTCATATACCTGTTTTGAAAAATCGAAATGTCATAGCAGCAAAATACAGGATTAGTGTACTTTTCTAAGTTCCGGAACAAGGTTTTTTATAAAAAAAAATTGAAGCAATCAAATTTTAAAAAAAAAAAAAAATCAGGGTATATTTTTACTTGGAATGATTTTTCACTGTTGACTTCACTCTGTTTTCTCCCACATCAACTTATTTTCAAGATGCAATTGGATTCAGCTTCTACATTTAGAAAAGCAAGCCCTACATGTTTTTGCTACTAAGTCAGAGACAAGGTGTCACCCAGGAAGGTTGGGGTCATTGGCATCCTCTTAGTTTCTCTGGCAAAGATCAATAGTGTCACTCTAATTTTTCCTCTCCTTTTTTCTCTTTCTATATATGAATTAATTTAATCTCTATACATATACAGTGAAATATAATGCATTCCATTTCCAAATGCCCCTTAATAATCTATCAGAATGATGATAAAAAATACAAACATTAGCACTGATTTTTGCAGCATTGAATTGAGGTCTGGAAGTAGAAATGAGGAAAAGTACTTTAAAATTTTGAACTAATTGTGCCATTTCCAAGGCCTGAACCCTATGCTCCCAAACGCTGTATAAAACAAAATTCCAAGTACTACAGTGAAGTTTAACTACAAATACTGCCATAAATTACTTCTAAATTCACAAATTATACAATATAACCAAGAACCCAGTTCTTGAATTTCCAAATCACATTAAAACAAACTCAACCAAAATTGCTTCCAAACATTCAAAAGCAAGCAAACAGATTGATCAAACCTTGAGAAGCAGACATCGAAAGCATCATCGATGAGCATTTGCCGAGAGGTTTCAGCCTGAGCCTCACCTTTCTGAGTAAGAACCGAGAAATCGGAGCTCCCTTGAATCCTACCTTCCTCGTTCCACGTGCTTTGTCCGTGCCGAACCAAGACCACCCTTTTCGCCGCCCTTATCGGTGGAAAAGGTTCTGAAGCATAAAGCTTCTGGCCCAATTCTCTCTCCTGCAATGATTTTTCTGCAGGTTTTTCGATTTCTTGCAAGCTTGAAGAACTTCGAATTGTGAAGGCACAGTTTGGGTGGTTCTGTATGGTACGTGTGGGGAAGAACTTGTGAGTTAAGTGGTGGAGAGAGAGGTGGTGGTGGTAGTTGATGAGAGGGGTTGTGACTGAAAACATGTTTTGTAGAAATGTTTTCGAGTGTATTGTTTGGTTTTTATGTGTTTTCTTTGTTTTCGCGCTAAAACAGTGAACTCTTTTATATGGTTAAGGTTGTTTCTATCGATACACAGAGACAGAGAGAGAGAGTAGTGAAGGACACAACTAACATATCATCTTGTATTGCACGTGCGAGCAGGAGAGCACGTGGAGAAAAACCAGTCTCTGCAAAAAAATTTCTTTTTATTTTCACTCACAATGCATCTTAGAAAGTGAAATCAATCACCAACGAGTTGTTGGCTCAGGAGGTAAGAACTCAAATTTTCTCACTCAATAATATTTGAGTTTGAATCTTTATAATTACGATAGTTCGTTAAGGCTAAACATATTTTTCAACGTCCAGAGTACGCAATGGGACTTTAGTTTTTAGCTCCAACGTAAATGTGATGAGATCCCCTACATATAGTTGTGTGGTATTGAGTGGCAATAGATATATAAATCGGTATATCTGCATATCTAATTTTTATACAAAAAAAAAGAAAATAAAATCAACTGTAAATCAACAAGACAAATTTCAATAAACTCATCTTACGATCTCAAATAAACTCATCTAATGTCCACCAACATTTCTCTCAAAATCATTCACATTACACCGTGACTACAAGTACGAGTTACTCCTAGTATAATCTAATTCCCGAGGGTATGTGGTTAACAAGTGACCATTGATTCACACCCCCACCCACCCGGGAGGCAGCGTGGCGGCCCAAAGGAGCTGCTTCTTTCACTTGAGTTGTACTGCATACGATCAACTTCCACATGGAAACTCCATTCCCCCTACCTACATGGTATTGGTCTTATTTCACAACACATTCGTCATGCAAACAGCAAAATTAGAAGTGCAGAAACAGTCAATTTCACTGCTAAAGTAAGGAATTCCAAACACCAGCAGGCTGTTAAAATCATAATTCTTTCTTATCCCCTTCCATTCTATTCAGAACCGGCAAAGTGATCATGAGTATTGACCCCCAGAAACAAAGATAACTTGAATTGGAAATCACCGAGGAAGAGATCTGTGATCTCCTTGGGCCTCACTTCAATTCGAAACATAGCTCCTGAAGAAATGAAATCAACAACCATGCAAGACAAAAGGCTACACAAAAAAAAAAGATATAAGAGAGCCAGGAATGCTATTTGAAACCCCAAAGCATTGTTAAAAAGTTCCATATAGCAAAGTTGGTATAATACCAGAGATCACAATGATTTCCAAAGCATATTCAGACATGCTCAATCATAACAGACACTCCATAAGAAAACTCTGGTCTTTTGTTACCTAATTCACACTATCTGAAATTGATGAGGGAGGAAAAACACATAAAACTAGAAATACAAAAGACTCCAAACAAAAAAGGTATAAAATACGAGTGCAAAAGCATTCCCTAGTAATAATATCACTCTTCCATGCGATTTTCCTCTGATTGCTGCTGCAAAATCTTGACCTTGATCTTCGGTAAGGTGAGAGATGGCTCTTGCTGGAGGGCAGCAGGAGCTTTGACCATGTGGATGCTCTGCTCCAGCTCCTTTGCAGCCTCTCTCTGCTCCTTGGCTCTCTTTCCCTTCATCCTGCAAAATTTTCAACATACGTTAATAGGAAAATGTGAAGACCTTATACAACTCTTTCATCCAAAGAGCAATTGAGAAGCAGAAGAACCTCGATGCATGATGTCTCGCCTCCCTATCAACTCTAACTTTATCAATCTTCTTAATGGCTTTCAGGGTGTTCTCTGTGAGATTCCTGTCATATCTCTCTGGCCTATTTCGTTTCCTCTCAAATTCAAATGTTGCATCCTTGAAAATGGAATATACAACAGCAAAAGTATATATGACAACCAAAGTAAGATCAGTAAGGAATAATACGACTCATCAAAGAAAATGAGTGACCACCAAATTATATTAAAGCAACTTTGTGAACCTGAGTCATGTCCTTTCCATGCAGACGCCTGTAAGCCTTGGTCCATTTAACTTTACGAGGGTTCCTCTTCATCTTGAAGTTCTTGTGGCATTTAGCTCTACAAAAACGGAAGATCTGCAAATGGCATGCTAGTCAGAATTTATTGCTGCAACTAATATTACTATTAAATTAAGAATATACTCTGACCACTGAGATCACCACCACCGCAAATTGTAAATTCAAATTGACCAACCCACAAGACAAAAAAAAGGGAAAAAAAAATACAGCTGTATTATTGTTGCACCTTGTGTCATTTTCTGATCAGACAACCGGATATGCACCCAGGCATTAAGTCAATTTACACATGCCTCTACAATAGTAATAATTGCATAAGGTAGAGGCATGCAAGCACACCTCGCACTTGTTAAAAAGCGTATATTATTTCAAGGAATCAAAGTCATATCCAAATCAAGAAAGCTAAGATCGAGACTTCAAGAGGTAACTGGCAGATATGGTATATCATCTTAGAGAATCACTTAATCTTTGAATTGCTGATGTATACGTGGAAACTTAAACTTGCTTACAAAATTGATTGGTTTCATCGTAAGATTGAGAAGCTTGATCTAGTCAGATCTGGGTAGTAGTGTAAAAATTTTGGAGGCTCAAATAGTCAAGGTCAAACAATCACCAGGGTTCTAGTTCTCAAACAAGCTAAGGTTGGCCTCTAATCAAACTAACTACTAACCTATCAAAAAATTTACAACTGCAGTTTTAAAATTTTTATGTGCACAAAATCTCAAGGATGCCAAGGCATTGGAAGGACTAAAATCGAGGTACAAACAATGAAGAAAAGTTGAATTAAATTTACCTTTGCATCATTCCTAACATATTGAATACCATGTCCAGGATATACGGTGGAGGAACAGAACCAGCATTTCTCCAACCTCATTGTGCCCTTGAGTTATAAAGAACCCGTTACTTCTGCAAGATACAATATATCAGATGAAAAGATGATCAAAACCCTAAAGTTTATGAAGTAATCAATATGGGTGTTGAACATAGGGGCCACTTTCAACAGTATCCCTTAGCAGTCAATTTCCTAAAGGCACTGCCTTTCGGTGGCAACCTACTGCAGGTGAGAAATACCTTAACCCACATGCATAACTTGGGAACCTATGCATAAATAGCGCACATCAAATCCAAGACTAACGAAAGATTAAACAATTTGTCCCTAATATAACGAGAAAGCATTGTATAACAAAGATATCATAAGATATGAACTGTCATACAGAAAGAGAGAGAGATAGAGAACCTGGGATGCGTGTGGCTTGTGGCTTGTGGCTTCGAAGAGAAGGCGGCGAGAGAGGCGAGAGTCTCTGAGATTCGAAGAAGAGGAGGCGCTAGGGATCAATCGACTGATGGTGGGTTTTACTATATTTTTTAAAAAAATTAGGGTTAATTACAAAATCCCCCTTCAAGTTTAAGTCATGTTTCAATTAACTCATCGTAGTTTCAATTTAAACAATTTGCCACCTTCAAGTTTTAACATCTCTCAATTAATAGATGGAATGGATGGAAAATATGAAAGTCCTAAAATACCCTTCCAAACTACTTTCTTTTCCCTCTATTCCCAGGGTTACCACCATCTTCACATCTCATTTACTATCTATGCCACCGTCAGAAACATCACCTCTGCCATCACCAAAGCGGCTTTGTCGAGAACACCGTCCATGCAATCATGGCGCAGAAGATAATTTGAAGGTTCATTACTCCTCATGCTCCAATTCCACGCCAAACTCCACTTCGATTCCATCAAAATTGGTGGTCGTAGGTTGATGATCGGAGAAGGTCACATTGATGGGAGACGTTTGGTTGCATTGCAGGAGGGGATAGGCTGGTCTACTTGCCGAATGGTGGTTAAGGTTGATAGTTTGGGAAAGATGTGGATGGGTTTTGCCAGCCAAAGGGTTCTTGACTTCTTGAGTTGTTATTTCCATGGTGCCCCGCTGTCTGCAAGTTGAAGGGGGTTAAGGGTTGCTATTTACGAACAAGAATGTGTGGGGTGTGCTAGTTGAGAGGTGATTGGGTGTTGGTGTAGGTGGTGGGGTTGAGAAGGGTTTTAAAATGTTTTTTTCTTTTTTAAAAAAGACTTATAGAGATTCAAGGGTATATATGTCTTTTAGTTGTGTTAATGTTGATTTCTGTCGATTTAGATGGTCAAGAATAATTACAACGGGGTTGCGATATGTTAAAACTTGAAGGGGGCAAATTATTTAAATTGAAATCACGAGGTTGATTGAAACATGACTCAGACATGTGGGTCGAGTTGGGTCGGGTAAGAATGCAAAATTTTTGTGAGAATTTCGCATTCATACCTGAAAAACATGACTCACGAGGTTGTTTAATACATGTTAGATGTTTAAATTACCAAAAAAAAAAAAAAGAAGAAAATTTTGAACATTTATATAATAAAACACATAGGAAGTTAAATTTTATTTCCTATACATTTATCCCCTCCCAAAACCATCACATCATTCATTTCTATCACATGTTCAATCATTTAATATTTGATTAATTTGTAGTTTAACATAATTTTTATTTCAGATATTATCCATACACGGTACTATACATATGTCGAGAAAAATTTATCGAATTATGTATTTTGAAATTTTTTTGTAATATTTTAAATAAAATAATAGGTAAAAATAAATTTTGAATGATGAAATCAAAAAAATGAAAGAAAGAAAAAGTATTATTTAATATAATAAGATAAATTTCTTAGGCTCGAATTTTATGTTTTATCGTGCCTTCAGACACGGGTTATGACAAGTCTTTACTATGACACCACCCGATAATGGTCAACGAAGGATTTCTGACAAATTAAAATAAATTGCATCAAATATGAATTAATACATATATTACATTTAATTATTACATGTCATCTAGTGGTTAATTTTGTCTCACTTAATCGGTTCCATGAGCGAATACTCAACAATGAGAGACATGCAAAGACTATGATCGTTGTGAGATGCACAAACACTTCGATCTTTTGAATGGGAGGAGACACAGTACGCCCAGCCTTAGGGGTCTGACCATTAAAATAGTTGCATAGAATTTCAAAAATTTAGGGTCCAAATATAATTTTCAATCCTTAATTTAACTTCATATTTTAAAACCCTTTTTGTATGGACCTAAGTTAAAAGCATAATGTATTTCACAAGTCTGTGTAAATCCTTATAGAGAACTCTAAATATAACAAATTTTCTAAAAAGCCTAAAAATAATGAATTCTAGCTTAAAAGTAGTAATCTTTTTCAAATTCCTTTCACCATATTTTCCTCCTTTCACTTTTTCTCCCTCCCACTTCGTCATGATATGTCTCTTTGTCCTTATTTATGTTGCTCTCTCTTTAACACTCTAATCAATTTATTTATCGATAAGATCTTGAATTCACAATGGTATCAAATTTATTTGTCTGATCCCGCCCAATTTTAAAACCACTAAAATGTTATAACAAAATAATACCACAACTCTAATGTCTAATAATAAAAAAAAATTATTATCTTCTCAAAGTATTGGTCGGAGTCTCATGTGAAATTGTATCTCTAAACTCCAATTTGTGTTAGGCGGCCTTTGGGTGTCTGGAAATCAAGGGGTTTTATCTAGGCTATTAAGGTGACAACATGTTAAACAACGTCGTAGAACTTACAGTATTGGGCTGAGACTATGACCAATAGTTTTTAAATCCGACCTAAATATCAACGCGGCAAAAAAATCGGGTCAATGGATCATTAGTTCAACCGTTGGGACGCTGATTCAACTAGTTATATAATTAATAATAAAAAATAATTAGTAATAATAATAAATATGCTAAAATTATACAATATTTACAAAAATAACATGTTTTATGTTATATTAGATAAAATAAAAAGACAAAAAAATATCCTTAATTCCATAATTTGCTTACACATATGTTTGATATAATTTGATAGAGCATAAGAAATTTCACTAATAAGCATTGAATATTTGATATAAAGAATAATAATGTGATGAGTCCAAAAAAATAAAATAAAAATTGAGAGAAAAGGAAAAGTAACTCAAAGGTATACTAAAAAGTATTAAAAAAATTGAAGAAGAACCAAGGCAATTTAGATATACTACACTGTGCCCCATATTAGTAAATCACAAGAAGAGATGAGTTTAGATGCCTTAGAGCATCTCAAACTATGACTCAAATTTAAATTAATATTTGAGTAAAAAACTTGATTTGATATAAAAAATTCTAATGGACAAACTCAAATTTAAAGAATGAGAGACTCAAATTTAAATGAGGGTAAATCTAAATTTAAAATGGAGTAAAGATGATCATTGGATCTTTAAAAGATGATAAAATCTTACTATTAAAGATTTGAGTCTCCCTTTATTTGAGTTAAAAAATGAGTTTTCCTTAATTTGGTATAAGTTTGAATTAAGGATTGGAGCAAATTTTTTAAATTTTTTCTATTTAAATTTAAATTTGAGTAAGATCAAAAATGCCCTTACAAGAGGATCAAGTCATACTACTTTTGAAAGATGACCTTGGCTTGATAGCCTGTCATGTGCTCATCTAGATGATGGGAGACCAAGTAGACCATATCTTTAGCCAGGTGGACCACATCTTTAGACATATTCATATTTTAGCAAATGGTCCGTTTTGCAACACGGCCGGTTTGTAACTGGTTTACAAAACTTGGCCGGTTCGGGGCCGGTTTGAGTGATTCCTTAGTGGCCGAATTGTTCAACTGATCCAATTAAGAAATCGGCCCGATTTAATCACCAGTTCTCCATGTTAATCTATTAGGCTGAGCCAGATTTTGAAACACTGTATGACCCAATAAAAACCTCATGCAATTGGGCATATTCTATTTTTTAGACTGAATAACAATGTCAAATATTCTCATGAATACCAAAAAATATAAGAATGAGCAAAACTAGTCTTCTCAATCATGCTAAGTGTGATACATTCGTGTCTAATTTTAGTGAGTATTATTTTATACATATACTTGATTCGTTTACGAATCGTATCATATCGAATTTATGTTGTATATAAATCATATATAATCAATATATAAACAAGTCATATGATGTATTTTTTTTGATTTGTCACACTCATACCCAATTCATTTATTAATCGTATTGCGTTGGATTCACTCGTTTACGAAATAAGTGACATAAGACTCAAACCCTCGTATTTTGTATCTTATTAATGAGTCAATCATTACCCAACATTAGTTTTAGTTATAGTCATTATTTCATTTAATCATAATTCTAGTTTTAGTCATAGTCATTATTTCATTTAATCATAATTCATAGCTCTCTCTCTCTCTCATTGTATGAGTCCAAGAAGATTACATTTTGCTACCCTTGGGTCGACCCGCCATACCACCATAACTCAAATAAGAGACATCTCTTTTGCGTCAAACCGCCATAACTCAAATAAAATTAAACAAAATCACATTCATCTCACAAAAGATGCAATAACTTTTACTCTAATTGTTAGTTTTATTTATATATAATGCAAAAGGCCTGTGCATGAAAGACAAAAGGTGCTCATGCCATAATGGATTATTATTGTCCCGTGACAGTTTCACAGTTAAGTGAATAGTGACCATTAGAAGGTAAGTTCATTATTATTCATTAAAGAAGTTACTTCAAAGTAGTTATCCATCATCCCTATTAACCTAACGACCCTTTATCTCATTTTTTTCTCTCTTTACATCCACATAAAAAGAAAAGAGCAATGTTATTTAAATTTAATTTATTGACTTAATTCACTGTGACATTTAGATTCACTGTAGACTCTATCAAATATTAGAACTTGGTGTTGATCTAATGAGTCCTATAAAACCACATCATTATGTCAACAAATTAGGTTAGATTTTTAGGTCCAAATAAAAAGTGTTTCAACTAGTAAAATATAGAGAAAATTTCATCCACACCCTCTCTAGTTAGGTCTAAATTCAATGTCACCCTCTCTCGATTTTGAAACTTTATTGCACCTCCTTCTGGTTTATACTTTCAAATTAAAAATACCCCCTTAACGGTAACTTCTGACTCTATCAATACATAAACTAACAATTTGACTATATATTTTTTGAAAATGTCAAAACCACAATTTGTTATGTAAATAGACTAAAATGTCCTCAACTCTTTTCCCATTACATGTAGGAAAAATTTTATCTATACCTCCTGTAGTTAGGTCTAAATTCAATGACACCCCTCCCGATTCTAAAACTTCACTACATACCCTTTTGGTTATATTTTAAAATCAATGAAACCTCCTTAATGGTAACTTTTGTCCCTGCCAGTAGATAAAGTAATAATTTGACTAAATATTTTGTGAAAATGCCAAAATTACTTTTTGTTATGTAAATGGACTAAAATGCACAAAATATTTTTCCCATTATATATGCCCTAGTTAACCAGTAAGCGTGATTTCTATAATTATATTATCCCAATGAATTTTATCATTTTAAAGTGTTGCATGATAATTTTGTTATAATAATAGTCAACATAATCAAGTGTTTATAATTTTTATAGTTAAAAATAATTTTTCTATAATAAAAATTACAATCGATAAAATCAATGTCAAAATCCCATCCATTTCTAACTCTTTCTGCTATTGTCTGTCCTCCACAATGTCACCTAACCACTCTTCACACAACACCCTTCATATATAAAATTTAAATATTATTTGATAAAATTTAATATTAATTGAATAAATTTGGTCTTAATTTGATAAATTTAAATATTAATTTGGAGTTAATTTGATAAAATTAAATATTAATTCAGTGTAAATTTGATAAAATTTAATGTTAATTGAATAAATTTAAATGTTGTTTTAATAAAATTGAATGTTCATTTGATGTTAAATTAAATAACTGACATTAATTTGATAAGGTTAAATGTTAAATTAATGAAATTTAATATTCTATTTAATATATTAAATTTTAATTTAATAAAATTGAATATCAATCTGGTGTTGATTTGATGAAATTAAATAATAATTTAATGTTAATTTAATGAAATAAAATATTAAACTAATATAATTAAATGCTAATTTGATAAAATTAAATATAAATTTGTATTGATTTGATGAGATGGAATGTTAATTTAGTTTAAATTAAATAAAGGACATTAATTTAATAAAATTAAATATTAAATTGATGAACTTAAAGGTTAATATAATAGAACTAAAAATGAGTGCATTAAAATTTTAGAATCCGGAGAAGGTATTGTTAAATATAGGTCTATTTACAGGAAGTGTCATTGAAGTTATGTCTATTTATAAGAAGTGTGAATAAAATTTATCCTATAAAATATTCATGAGTATTTCTATAAATTAACAATCACCGTTAACTCTGTAACCCGACAAACACTGACTGGAGATGACAATAAAATTTCAAAATCGAGAGGAGGTATCATTGAATTTAAACATAATTACAGAGAGTGTGAATGAAATTTTCCTTAAAATATAATGTTAAAAGATATTATACGGCCATCATGTAAACCAAGAGTTCTTATGTATATCCAAAAGATGTGTATTGAAGGGAATAACTCAACCACCGAAAGGAGTAAGGATATCCGACTAGTGAAGATAGTAAATAAAATGTACATCTCATTTTAGTGGTTTCTCGGACTTGAACTTGTACACAACTACTGAAAATAGTCAAGAGTAATTCTACTTTGTACCTCTAAGTTGTAGCCCTAATCTCACTTTATTCATTCTACTATTATATTTTTCTCATCATACCCCAACTACATGAATTGAGATTTATACTATGCAAAAACAAAACCTTCTTTTATGTCTTCGACGGAAATACCCACGTGTCATTAGATTTTAAGATAAAGTGAATTACTCGTGTATAGTCCAAAAGATAAAGAGACTCATTTTCCATCTAATTAATATTAGATATTTAGAAATTGAATAATGTAAAACTAATAACTAGATTTAAAGATGGTATACGGGAAACATAACAATTGAAGGGAGAAAGTCATACAAGGTGCACAATAGAATGGATCATGCTACAATTTACCTTAGGAAGAGTTACATATGCTTTGTTTGGTATAATAGAAAAGTGAAAAGATAGAAAATTAGAAGGATAAATAAAGATTATTTTTGGTAAAGAAGAAAAATGGAAATGATGAAAAATTGTAAGGATTAGCTGATTAACCATCAAAAATATTATTTTATTATATTTAATAATTTAATAATTGTATATTATGTATGATTAAATATTTTAGATTCCTTGATTTCTAATTTGATATTTTTTTTAGTTGTTTGATTTATTTTGCAGGTAATTCAATTGATTTAAAATAATAATGGATAAGACAAGTAAAACAAACACCAAATGAAGAATCACAGTTGATAAGAATTGAAGAGTCAAGATTAAGATTGGAAAATTTGAAGATAAAACATCAATTTAATTCTTATGAGAGTCTAAATTGATAGAAAACTCATTTAGAGTTGTTTTAAGAAACTATTCTAGAAGACAAGATTTTAACATATCTTCGATATTTTTGATCATATCTTTTCACTCCGATATCCGATTGATCTGATTTTTACGGAGTTGGAAAGAAGACTTTAAGAGCTACAAAAGTGTATTTTATGAAAATTTTATGAATTGACCTCTAATTATACAAAAAATTGAGCTCAAAGTTTGGACAAATATGGTACTCGCACCCCCAAGATTTGATGCACAAATTTGACCTAAAATTTACTCCTTTTTTTGTAAGAATTTGTATCAAGGCCAACCCTAACCTCTCTAGTATAAATATAGGTTTATTCTTTTGAAATGAGAGAATTAGAGATCTCATCTTCGATATCTTTCTTTATTTTTTTTTCATGTGTATAGATTGCTAAATCCCCAACAAAAAGTTAGGGAAAATACTTTCAATAAAACACAATATTTGTTCTTGATCCAATGTTCTTAATGTATGATTTATTTTTTTAATTTAATTATTGTCTTTTAGTCAAAAAAATTATTTGTATAATTTCTTGATTCGTTGTGCCATGTATATTAAATGCTTGAAATTTCCTACGAATCAAATAACTGGTTATTCCATACTTGAGTTAATTAATAAAATTTTCATATTTACATATTATGTACACATTAGTTTTATATATAGATACAATAGTAAAATATAAATCTATACTTTTTCACCTTTCCACTTTTTTCATTCACACCAAATACAAAAAATAAATCATTTTGACGAGCAGTAGGCAGCTCGCCAATCAGAAGTCGACACGTGCCATATGACAGCTAGCAAATGTGTCTCCCAAGCTTCCATAGGCCTCGACTGAATGACGAGCAACCCCCGAGCCGAGTAAATGTACACCACAAGCGGATCGACATGTACACGGATGACCCCGATGATTAACTGTAATTAGGAAATGCGCCTCGAGTAAAGTGTTGATGAGATGAATAATCACCACCATCACATTAGCCCGAAACGTATATCAAACCGCCAAAAAGATAGAAGCATGACCCTTATTTGCAGAGAATAGCCCTCAGGGATAGTAAATTGAATGCTCGCATGTAGCAAAGCTATAAATGCTCAGCGATAGATTGCTAGTATTTAGTGTAGAGCACTTGATGTTTGGGATAACTTAGTGTTTGCGATGAGGTAGGCCATAAATGCTCGGTTAATCCTGATTGTGTCCCATTGTTGAGCATTAATGAAGAATGACTAGGAGCACTTATTTCATGCCTCGATGACCATAGACTGTCAAACTTAGGCTGAATACTCGAGTGCTATCATGTCATCATATTTGAAAGTATAAATTCCTCAGTGAAACATAGCAACAAATATGCATACTAAACTAGCTTTGCATTGTATACTTTTTCTCTCAACCTTGAGTGCCGATTGACTTAAACATTAGAGAGAATAAGCCGGGGTACATCCTGACCCCTTTCTGACCATTTCTTGTTTTACGAATCTCATCATAGTTCGACCCAGTGCCACTATCTCAAACTATTATAGGAAAACCTCTGTGCACCTTCATATTTTTCATCTCTCCTATCAAAAGTAAATAAAAGAAAGAATGGTTCCTCTCATGAAAAATAAAAAATATATTTCTCGTATTTTTCACCCTCCTATCTTTTCCCATCCTAGTAAAACTCCCAATTAAACTCGGACCAAAAGCATTTGAAAAGTAAAAACAACAGCTTGTAGAAATCTAGGTTCCAATTAATTAGTGCACTAATAAGTCTAACAAGAAAGACAACTAGGACAGACATTGCTTACTAATGTAGATAACATATTGCAATCTAACGTATACGTAAATTCACGTGTCATTTTCCACTATAAACGGCTAGTTAATGAGAGAGAGATACGCTTTTTTATTTGACTTTTTGGTTTATTTAACTATGATTTATGTCACTAACGATTTTTTATTATGCGAATTAAATTTATCCTATTATACTTGTTTTGAAACTGTATATTATTATAAATTACTCAATATATGGACTTAGTAATATTTTTTTAAAAAAATTTGTTTAGTAAAGGTACGATTATTCTTTAACAACTCGTTCGGTTGTCTTAACAAAAAAAAATGGTATTGAATTGTGAAATTAAAATTAATTAGGTGTATACAAATAAAATAGAAGAAAAAATGAGGGACGGTAATACTATTTATTGCAATCCGACATTTGGCAAGAGAATGATAAGGAGTTGAATACTACTTATCTTGTCGAATCCCACATTCCATTAATTTTTTTGTTCTATGGTTTAGTTATAAATATGACACTAAGGTTAAGTTTTAGGATTTTTCTCTTTAGTGTAATCTTGATACATGATTTTGTATTAGTTTCTAAGATTTGATTTCATCTAGATATCTTTGAACATGAATTTTAAAAGATTTATTTTTCACTCCCCTTTTGTCTCCCTTTTCAAAAGTTCTTAATAAAGTTGAGCCTTTGGCATATGAAACAAAATTGGAGTAAATAAAAGGTATAAATCAATGGAAAGGGGATGAGTTATAAATTCAAACGTCTTGAATTTGAAATTGATAATTATTTTGGGGTTATGTCAGAATTCTCGAATTTCGATGTGAACGACTTATCTTTGATCGAACAAAAAATGGAATTAATAGTAGTGCGCGCAGATTACCTTAACACCTTTAACCGCAATATTAAAAAAGAAAAAGATGAAAAATTGGTATAGAAATTTGTATTTTAGGAAAAACAATTCACTACTAGTCATGAAGTGGACCACTAGTCATGAAGTTCCAATAGTGTAGCCTACATTGTGAGACTTTTCGAAAGAATACTTTGGGAATTTAGGGCAAACATGTCATTTCACAAACAGAGAAAAAGGTGCAATTAATCAGATTGTCACCACTGAATGACATCGCAACTAATTGATGGGATATGAGTTGAACTTTACTTATTATATCATTAATGATGAGATTTATACAGAAACAACCTCTATATTAGGAATTTAAATCTAAGCCTCCACTCTAAATTACTTTAAATGAGATCAATTATTTTTCATATCTTTTAAAAATTTTAAAAAATAAATTATGATTTATACCCTTAAATTATGTACATAATTTCTATTTGATACTTGAATTTTCAATTATAACAATCAAACAGTTAAAAAAATATCAATGTATTTTAAAGAGATATTCTTTTTTGGACAAACATATTTTTATGAGACTCTTGTAATGTCTTTTTATCAAAATAAATTAATAAATTTGGATAAAAAATTAAATTGAAACTCGATTAAAATATTAAGGAGTTAATTATTTAAATTAAAATTTCAAGACCAAATAAAAAACACCTAGGGTATAAATTATAAATTATCTGATTTAAAACCCATTATATCTTTACTAAAAATGGTGTTCCCACGATTTTTAATGCAAAAATCCACACACACAACCAATAAAAAAATCCTAACGGAAATAAAACACAGACAGAGTCTATCGTGACATCAACGGATTAGTGAGGATCAAAACGTAACGCGGTTTCGACTCCACCACACCGTTCCCTCTCTCTTAGTTGTCTCTCTTTTGTCATTTCTCTCTCTCTCTCTCCCCGACACTCTTCCTCACTCACACACACACTGAGCTTTCTCTCTCTTACCACAGGACAGCCTCTCTCTACTTTCTCCTTCCCACACACCCACACAGAAACGGACACCCACACTCTTCTCCAGCAAGCCTGTAAGATCAATTCACGTTTGCCAAAAACCCTAACTAGAGCTCAGATCTACCAACATTTCACCACACATTTACGCACAGCTATGCACTTGTAGAGCAAAATGGCTAGCACCGATCCAACTAAGCGGCCACGACCCGGGCCATGGCCACCGGCGCCGGAATCCACTGGAATGCCACCGTCCTCATGGGCGAAACGCACCGGCTTCCGGCCCAAGTTCTCCGGCGAGACCAATGCTAGTGATTCGGGTCAGATTTTGTCCCAACCCAAGCCAAAAGATCCCGGCACTAATTTGGATCTCGAAGCGGGCCGTGCTCGGATTGGTCCGGCGGCGAACGGTGAGAAAGCGTCGCCTGCTGCCGCGGCGGCGGCAGAGAAAGAGCGGACGGTGAAGAAGAGGAGGGAATCGGATGGTGGTGGCGGAGCGGTGGCTAAGACTACCAATGGGCAGGCTGCGGCTGCCGCTGAGCCGGTGGTGGTACCGCCACAGAGTCGGAGGCCGTCGAGGAATGAAGGGATGGTGGATGTGTTGCCTCAGACAGTAGATGATGATGGGTTTGGGTCTAGGCATTCACGTATGAAGTATGAGCTTAGAGATTCACCTGGCCTTGGTGAGCTTTCTATTTTTTTGATTTTTCGATCATTAAGGGTAATTGCATGTGGTCATAGAGCAGAAGATGTAATTTATATTTATATTAATGTTTGTGCTCATGTTTATACTGAAGGGGGTTACTTTTTTTTTTTTTAAATGGTAACCTTTATTTGATTGATTAGGCATTATTGATAATCGGATAATGTAAGGGTGTAAAATGATTTGGTTTCGACATATATTTTTATGTTGTGGATCATGAAATGGGTTACATCTGTGAATGGCAAGCTTTGGATAACTGCTTATTGTTTTGTTAGTAATTATACAATTCGTTTTTTCATTAGTATATGTAATATTGTGGGTATTAAAGTTGGCTACGTTTGTTTGTTTGCTTAAATGTTTCAGTTCCTATTGGTTTATATGGATTTCAACATTATCTTTCGATGTTGGGCTCCTTGATTCTTGTGCCGCTTGTGATTGTTCCAGCAATGGGTGGCACATATGTAAGCACTTGTAATTCTTATTCGATTTCTGTGGCCTTTATATAACATATTATTTTTTGGATGATTTGATCTGATGGAAATTGGTGGGTGCAGGAGGATACGTCAAGGGTGGTTTCCACCGTGCTTTTTGTGTCAGGAGTGACTACCCTTTTGCATACGTCCTTCGGAACAAGGTTACCCTTGATACAGGGTCCATCAATTGTTTTTCTTGCCCCTGCGCTTGCCATAATTAACTCTCCTGAGTTTTTGGGACTGAATGGAAATGTATGTTTCAGGGCTTGCTGTTTTTCATACTATTTTATTATGTGGTTCCATAAATTCCTTTGACTACCCATCAAGAATATCATCCTGAGGATATGAACTTCTTGAATTTGGCAACCCAGTGGACAGATTTGAGACATTCTACATAATGAGTGATACACGGTCATATGCCCATCTGGTTTTATCGTAGATGTTAGAGTACCAAAGAGTTTATGTTAAGGTAATCAAATTTATTAATGATCTGTTTTTCACAAGATCATAGATTTTTTTGGCTTGTTTGTAAGCTCTAGCTCAAAGTTTGGGAAAGGAAGAAACTGTGGAAAAAAAATGGGAAAGAAATAGTTGTCATCTCTGATTCTAAGAAAGAAATAGTTATCAGAATGTTAAATTGTTTTGCAATATTGTGTATTAGGTCTAATGTTATTGTTGATTTGGATTTTACCAGTTCAGCGGTGAAGTTTGTGTGAAGCATTTAATGAAAAAAAGAGATTCATTTTATTGGAAGGCTGGAAGCAGCCCATGTTTTTTGGTAGAGACTAATGATTGTAAACGTCTTTACAACAGTGTGTGCTTAAGATTAGAATGTTGAGATGGTTGAATTAAGGAAACAAATTGAAGAATTAATTATCCAAAAAACAAAGTTAAGAAATGAATGCTTTCATAGGAATTAACAACAGCACTAGTAGACAGAAAGATGAGAGCAAAGTAAATGGCTTATGATGGTTCACTCGTGCAATCGAGAAGTGTAGAGCAGAGGTGCTATGAGTACAAGAGATTGCGGAAAATTATGCATATTTTTATTCCTCCCTTTCCTCACCCTATGGTAAAAAGAAAAAGGGCTTGGCTATAAGAAAATCAATGGTACGGGTACAGATACGTGGTACAATACTTCTTTCAATACGTGACATGGTAGGGATAGGCTTAGTTGGTACGTTATGTTGAGTCGTGGTTCGTTTTGTAACTTCTATGTAGAATAATATATGCGTATGCACATAGTTAATACATATTTATTTTATATTTTTTACAAATGTTGTTAAAATATGACTTTAAAAAACACTAAAATAAAGAAATAACCAGTTACAATTATGATTTAGGGTTGGGGTTATATGACTTTAAAGAACACTAAAATAAAGAAATAACCAGTTACAATTATGATTTAGGGTTGGGATTATAATGTGAGATTACTTAGATCATGAATCAAGTTGTTGTTTGAGTTATAATTTGGGTCGAGAGATTGAACGATCTCGATCGCTAACTTGTCCCATTTTGGGTCATGCAACCTTGGTTCGTGGGACGCTAGGGGTATCTATGATCCCGAGATCTATGAAAAAAATCATGACCTTGGACTTAATGGTGATAACTACCATGGATATACTTCAATGATGAGAGGGATTAGCATGCTTGGATTATTGGGATCCAATCCCTTGTTGAGTTTAACTGAGCTGATTGATATAAAAAATATCAGTGAATTCTCCATCACTTTATTATCTATTAATTAACAGATAGAAGCAATAGTAGTTGTAGAAGCAATAGTTGTAGTAGCAACAGTAATTTTCTCTGTGAAATTGATCATATAAATCAAATCTTATAAAACTTTATTTCCAAGATTGTAGTTATTTAACTTACCCAAAAAAAAAGATTATAGTTAATTGTACTTTTGTCATTTAATGCACTCAGACATGTATAGATGGATGATACTCTTGTTAGTCATACCTATGTTTCTAATTTAATGGCAACTAGTCTCAAGTTGTAATCTAATTAGCCATGTCATGTGTTGATTTCTCCGAAACATGAAAGAGATAAGACCATCAATATACCACTTTTAAAAGAAAAGCATGAATGGCTAACATCAACAGTAACAAAAGGATTTCCTACTACGAGTCAGGTTCATCAGTTATCTGATTGGCCTCTTAAACTTCCGTCGTGAATGATTGACCTCGTTAGCTTTGAATGAAGTTGGGCCCATGAATGTTGAGACTCGCTAGGTCCCGTTTTGTGTTTTTCCTGAGTGTAATATTTAACCTAGTTCTTTGATGAAGTAAATTTTTAACATGTTACCTTGTCAATTCCTATTATCTGAAAATTCCCCTTTTGGCGAGCAGATCCGAAACTACTCACTTGTACAAAATAAGGGGTGCAGACATAGCCAATGTCAGATCTACAGGGGCAGGTCTGGCCACGTTCCCCCACACAAAAAAGATAGAAAAAGTTCAAAAATGAGATTGACAAAGAATATCTGTCACTCAGTCACTGGGCCTGAGGTTTAGAAGTTGACAGAATATGTAGTTCTTATAATACGTTTTCTCATCCATAAAATTTTCAGAAGTTGCTAAAATTTGGTACATTTTATTCCAATTTGTGCAAGGGAGTATCCAAAAAAAACTTGAGGGATGTTTGATTAAAATAAATCTGGAGGTATCCTTTTTTTCTGCAATGGGTAACTTTATGGTGAAGTTTTGTTATTTTTGGGGTGAATTTTTCATCACAGTGAATGACTGTTTAACATGCAGAATTTCAAGCATGTTATGAAAGAGCTGCAGGGGGCTATAATCATCGCGTCAACTTTTCAAGCGATACTGGGGTATAGTGGATTGATGTCAGTATTTTTGAGGTATTAATTTCTTCATTCTACTGCTCTTTTGTATTCTTGAGGTATGGGTTGCTTCAGCTTTTGGGTGACCAGCAGTTGTCGTTGTATGCATGTATCCGATTTTTCTAGTGAGAATAGGAATAATATTGGGAGCTTATTGGATTGAATAGAGGCTGATGTTGTTTTGATGTTTTGTTGCTCAAGAACTGTTTACTTAGAAGTTCTATTGTTGGTGCTTGTAATTAAGAACATGGTGTATTTGAATGATTTTGTTAAATTTTAAAGCATATACAAAACAGTGCAGGAAGAGATGAGCTTTACAACCAGATAAATTTTCGTGTACTATTGTTGGTTTCTTATGCTCCTCTCCCTACAATAAATGCTTAGTTATCGCTAAAGGCAGCATATTTTCTGTAGAGGAGAATCATTCTACACTTAATAACCAGAGATACGCATCCTAATAATGAATATACCACACTTAATAAGGACTGTGTAGGATGCGCATCTAATAATGAATATATCACGTGATAGCCAAGTATACACACCTAATAATCAAGTGGTCTATAAAATAAGTGCACATCTTTCATCAATCAAGTGTAAATATACTAAAATGACCAATACAACCTTAATAATAAAGAACACACGCTTCTTGTAAAAGTGTGTATCCTTCATTAATAGGTGTGGATTCTTTGTTCTGTGTACAAGAGTTCTTTGCAAAAAAACATGTCTTTAGTCTTTACAATGGGACCCAACAATTTCCGTAGAGACAAAATATGAGTTTTTTTGTAGAAGTAAAAGGCAAGTAATCACCAGATGTGTCACACTATCTGCCATATGCATAGTCTCTTGGGATGTGAGAGGTTATTTTAAATGCAGACTAGGTGTGTGGATGGAGCATACTCTTTGAGTATTGCTTCTGGTGCCATCATGGGCGCGTGTTAAACTTAGTTTTCTGTCTTCTTTTTTTGGATTAGTAAAATTCTTTACCTACTGAAAAAGGCAAGTCATTGGGACAGAAACCAAAAAATAATTTAGTTACTCTAAAATGAGATTTGGGTATTTGAGACTTTATTTGATAAGTCAACTGAAGTACGATGAAAAAAGGCTCACATCTGGGTGCCTCAAAGCAGAGGTTGTAGAACTTCTTCTTCTTCTCCTCATCCTTCTTTGTTGTTGTTCTTTATTTTCATTTTATTTTGGTAGAATCTTTTCTTGGGCCTGCATCCACTTTAGTTGCTTTTGCGGCTTTGATGAGGTTCAATTATAGGGCATCTTATTGTTGACTAGCATTTTGTTGTCCAAGTACTGCAGATTCTCCACCTCATTTTTTGTCTTTTCCCATTCTGGCTTTCAGGTTTTGTTTTACCGCAACTCTTGACAACTCACCGTCGGTTCATTTGTCCTTCCTTTTTCAGGTTGATTAATCCAGTGGTTGTGGCCCCAACTATTGCCGCTGTAGGACTTGCTTTCTATAGTTATGGTTTCCCACAAGTTGGTACATGTCTTGAAATTGGGGCTGTGCAGATATTACTTGTTATTTTATTTTCTCTTGTAAGTTCAGTAAGCTACCTTCATTCTTTAGCCTTACAGGTGTTTGTTTTCTTGGATTACCATACTGGTATCTGTAATTGCAGCTTGGCAATGTAATAACTTGGTGCATATTTTCCTCATTAATTTAAGTTCCACTGCCTAAGATACTTGTTTCAATATCTACTGCAGTACCTTCGCAAAATATCCATTTTTGGTCATCGCATATTTCTAATATATGCTGTAAGTTTACTCAATTTAATCTTTTTTGTTTTTCTCTTGGATCTGCTTTCATTATTTATTTGCGAGCATATGTTTTTGTGATTTCATAAAAGCTTATGTTATCATAATTTTTGTTTCTTTGATCTATGATTAGGTTCCATTGGGTCTGGCCATCACATGGGCTGCTGCATTCCTTCTGACTGAAGCAGGAGCCTATAGCTACAAAGGTTGTGATCCAAATGTACCGGCCTCGAATGTAATATCTAAGCACTGCAGAGAGCATGTTACCAGGATGAAGCATTGTCGAGTTGATACGTCTCATGCAATAAAAAATTCTCCTTGGTTTCGATTTCCTTATCCCCTACAGTGGGGTATCCCTGTTTTCAACTGGAAAATAGCCCTTGTAATGTGTGTGGTGTCCTTAATATCATCGGTGGATTCTGTGAGTCCCGAATCTCCCTCTGCCCCTCTGCTCTTTAACATTACTATTTTGTTCGCTAGATTCATGCTTCTCCTAGGAATCCATTTTCTTAGGAAGTTACTGGGACTTACTAGATAATTAATGTTCCATGAAGTATAATGCACCACAAGTCTTTATAGTGATGGAGTGACTGCATAATTTTCTTTAAATGTGAAAAAAAAAATATCCTTAAGAGGGAGAGCCACCTTTCTATGGGTGATTTGACGTAATTGTGCATGGATTTGTGTACAAAGCATGGAGTCTCTATTGGCATGTCAATTTACTACAATCTAAAAAACATAGAACATTGCTGCACTGGGGACAAGAATGTGTGCAATTTTATGTCGAATGTGCATGTGTTTTTGCATGTACGTCTATGTTTACGTGCACAAAACACTAGCATCCACATGCAGACACAAACAGACTTGGGATGCTCTCCTCTCCTTCCCCTCATCTCAGACCTTTGATTGAACTGAGTCCGTTTTACTTCTTTAGTTTAAAATAGTCCCAACTGTTGTAAGATTTATGTAAATGCATCTCTCATTATTCTTCTAAACTATAACTGAAACTTGTATCCTGTGTCAGAGTGGTGTAGGACACATTTGGGAGTGTCTGAGTAGTGTCATGCCCATGCCCCATATGTGGCTGATGTTTTGAATTTCCTAAATGGCTCCTATTCGATTACTGGATTCATACTTGGAGAGCAAAACAAATATAGTCACAAAAGTTCTTGATATATTCTGGATAGTGTCAGAAAGCTTTTGCTACTTTCATATGTGAGTTTGTTTAGTGATGAATGTGGAAATCATGAGAATATATACATATAGTTGCAGCATTTTATATACTTGACACTGTCTGATTGCTTGACACAGTTATTTAAGGTACACAGTTTTAATCAATCTACTACTTCTTGCATTAATCTTTTTTGAAAGCATCAATAACATCTTCTGGTTATTTAAAATTGGTTTTAAATGAGAAAAGCATACTTTGGCGAGTTCTAACAACCGGAACCAAAGTTTTTTGCTGTAGTATTCCTATCGATCTGATTGCAAGGCCTATAAATTTTACCCAAAGTAGAAACATGCCAAAGAAAGTTACAATATATAGAAAATCTCATAATTATGTGGTTGCATAATGCCATGTGAAGTTTCTTATTTGGTCTATCGAGTAATGTTCAATTATTAGTTCATGTTTCCAAACTGCTTAGGTTGGCTCGTACCATGCGTCATCTTTGTTGGTGGCATCCAGACCTCCTACTCCTGGTGTTGTAAGTCGAGGGATTGGTCTTGAGGGTCTTTCTGGCATCTTGGCTGGTCTTTGGGGTACAGGAACTGGGTCAACAACCCTAACGGAAAATGTGCACACTATTGCTGTTACTAAAATGGGAAGTCGCAGAGCAATGGAGTTGGGTGCCTGTGTTCTGATTGTCTTATCCGTTGTAGGTATGTGCTTGTTAAAATGACTATTTTGGGGTACATAGTTATTTCATCTCTCACAGGTTGTAGCTTTACCAATCACATTTACAAACAATTGTTATCGAATTCTGTCTTGTTCCACATGAGTACTGGCTCCTCAACTTTAGTTTCCTTGTTTTTTAGGATATTTGTGTTGTCGTAATATTATTTTGGCATAAACTCTCTACATATAGGCCTTATTATGGTTGGCTGAGAAAATCTGGGCAAAGACCTTGAATTAAAGTTCCGAGTCCTTTATTTTTCAGGTATTTAGGCAAGCCTGAGGAAATATATGTGACAGTTTTATTCAACTAAGCCCAATACCATGCGGCTTAGTTTCTAAGCCTAATAATATGTGGCTTAGTTACTAAGTTTTACATTTGCTGTATCTTTTAAGGTGATTGTAATGGTTAAGTGCCTATAACTTTTAAGAACTCTAAGACCAATGACTTTTGTGTTTGTTTCCCTTATAATCATTGCAATTTCCATTTGTGGTTTTCAGTGACGGTAGATGTCATAGAATGAGTACTAACATGCACAAAATCAAATATTCTTGCTATAAATGTAAATAACTACATCACTCTCCCCGTTGAATAGGCCAAACAAAACATATACGTTAATAAGGAAGACAGAGACGATAATATATACTAGCTCATTGTTCATAACTAATATAACTTGTGTTTTACAGGGAGAATTACAAAGATGTAGTCTTATGCTGTATAGACTTCACCTAATCACTAATTATTCTTCTTCTGGACCAGTAGAGATGAAACGCTGATATTTCTCTCAAAGTACCACCTGAAACTTTCATAGAGATAGCCAAGCATGTCATATGAGGAAAATTTCAATGATATGATCAGTAAAAGTTCTGAAAAAATAGCAGTGACCTTTCTACTTTTTTGCTTAAAAGCACCCCTTGTGCCCAAGAAGAGTTTAATGCAAGGCCATTTTAAGTTCTCAAAAAAGAAAGAGCTAATGCTTCAGGTGCTGGACTTATTGAGGCTATCTGTCTACCTGTTAAAGGGAAGGGAAAAATGTGGCCACTAATAGTCATATGTGGTAGTGCTTAAACTTACCGGTATAGAACATGTTTTTGAATGAATTGGTTCTACATCGTCCCAAATTCATCAATTTGGTCTCACTGAACTTACTACGAGATTGATTTTGCAATTGTATAAAGGCTCTTTTTACCAGTGGAATTGGGTCATTTATGATTGCTGTACCAGAAGTAAGCAAAATAGCAGGTCCTGTAACTACTATGAATGTAACTGTGGAAAGTACATGGGTGGAAATTTCTTTCTGCTGCAATTGTTTGTATTGAAAATATGTTTTCTTAGTTTTGTTTTGATTCTATGGTGGAGGTACAACTTGTAAATTGAGAAATGACTGATCTGAACGTGGCTTGTTCTGTTGTATATATAAGTTCGTGAGGAGAACTAAGGATCCATTTGAAGCCTGTTCTCCATGTATAACATGTATCTCTAACCCTGAATGTGCACAGGGGGCTCTAGTATGCATTTTAAACATCATGTCACTCTGTCTAGAGACATGCTATATGACTAGTTAGTGTCAATTATTTTAGACCAAACAAATAAAAAATGTATGAATAGGTAGTGAAGCTGCCAACTCAAACTCAAGTTGGGTTTTTTATTATTTTGGACATTGGACTCCACTGTCTTTGATTACACGTGGAATATCAGTCATATGTTGCCAAAATAAAAAACACTTGCTCATATGCTTTTGGTTAAAAACTTGAGGGTTGTTCGAGAAACTTCTATTATGCGTTTGCACAACCAAGATTGACACACCTGTTGATGTTGTAAAGTTTTGAGGAATGACATATTTTGGCAAATAGGCATTGATGAAGTAGTGCGTGGGTCCGTAGATGATAGCACCCTATAATCTATATCAATCTTACACATTATAGTAACCACAATGAAGAGCAAAATGTCTTTGGGAACGGAAAGAGGCTTCTTATTTCGAGTGTGTGTGACCCTCATGTCATTTCTGTTCACTTGTACTTAATCTCATTTCTGCCATGCTGACAGGTAAAGTTGGAGGATTCATTGCTTCGATTCCTGAAGTCATGGTTGCAGCTCTATTGTGCTTTATGTGGGCTATGTTGGCAGCTTTGGGCTTGTCAAATCTACGATACAGTGAGGCTGGAAGCTCCAGGAACATTATCATAGTTGGTTTGTCTTTGTTTTTCTCCCTTTCAGTACCATCTTACTTTCAGCAATATGGTCTCTCTCCAAATTCAAACCTGTCTGTTCCGAGTTATTTTCAGCCATACATTGTGGCCTCTCACGGTCCTTTCCGCACCACCAATGGAGGGGTATGCATCTTTTCAACTATTTTGGTTGTGATGAATTTAGGGTTTCTGCTTAATCAGTTTCCTGCATGCCTATCAAATGGTAGGTAGCAAGGAGAATTGTGACTGAATTCTTGCTTTATTTCCGAAAAAATCCTTTTGCAGTTAAATTATGTTATGAACACATTGCTGTCACTTCACATGGTGATAGCGTTCCTAGTAGCCGTAATTCTTGACAACACTGTACCAGGCAGTCGGCAGGAGCGTGGTGTATACGTGTGGTCCGAACCCGAGACTGCTAGAAGAGAGCCTGCTGTTGCTAAAGATTACCAGTTGCCTTTCAGAGTTGGTCGAGTATTCAGATGGGTGAAATGGGTTGGGCTCTGAGAGTCGAGGTCTTCAATTGTGGTAGTTGTAATCAATTTCTTGAAGCTCATCAACCGCCATTTCTAGGAGGAACGATTTGCGTTGTGATTCAAAATCAAGGCTCTTGGATCTTGTATGGTAAATGGCAGTCTTGTATAATTTTTTCCCTTACATCATGGGACTCGTCGATGATATTTCTATAGAGGGTAAGTTATCTTTGTACATTGGAGGATCTGGGGAATGTAGTTTCTGTTGTTAGTGTCAAGCTGTAAACCCTGTATGTAGTTTTGAGTCATTGAATATGTCCACAAGGACTTCTTTCTTGTGTGTTGCAGGTGGAAAACTACAAGAGTTTACTAATATGATGCATATGGGAAATACAACACACCCTAAGAGAAGAATCCAATCTAATTCTTTACTTAGTGGAACTACCAAACATCAGGTAAGAAATAGAGAAAGATGTAAACGTGAATTTACCTAGTAGAAAATTAGAGTCATAGAATCCAACTTGAAGGATTGCAGGTGACAAAATAGAAAGGTCCTCAGCTTAGCTCGACACTTGCACACGGTTGGGAGAAATTTCATAATATAAATATAATTTACGAGAAATTGAACTCTGATGGAAGAATCTCAAATGAAGAGATCTGACAGTTATGATTTCATTTTTTTTTCTATCGACTTTTGAGTTTATCATATAGTTCTCTCATCTACGTAAATTGGTGAAACATTTCCTTAGAAAACAAAAGTTTTCTTAAAAAAGGCTACATAGTTAGGTTTATATAATAGCAAAAGTTTAGTGGAACTTGAAAACAAAAATAAACTAGGTCTACTTCAAAAATTACTAAAAGGGGCTAAAACTACTCTAGTGCAAGGTAATGGTCTTAAAACAAAATGATCCTCACCATATAATTAAATAGTTACCATAGGAAGTGCTTCATCAACTACACCAGTTGGTTCAATTATCCAATACAGGCTGAGGAATAAATCTACCTGTCCCAAGTCTAATGCTCCGTTTGGTAGGAATGATGGAAAGTAGGAGGGATACACTTTCTATCCTTCAAGGAAAGAAAGTAGGATGGATACACTTTCCTTCCTTCGTGTTTGGTTGGATGGATGGAAAATAAAAATGACTAATTTTTTTTTTTTTTTTTTGTGCTGAATAAGATTAGGGGTGACAATCGAGTCGTATCGTGACAGATTCGTCTTGAGTCATTACGGATTTATGTCGAACATTGGTAAAATCTAACTCAACTCATTTAATTAATTGTGTCGTGTCGCATTACGAGTTGGCCTGTTTATTATTTTTATTTTTTATTATTTTTATTTTTTTTAATTTTTTAATTTTTTAATTTTTTAATTTTTTAATTTTTTAATTTTTTAATTTTTTAATTTTTTAATTTTTTAATTTTTTAATTTTTTAATTTTTTAATTTTTTAATTTTTTAATTTTTTAATTTTTTAATTTTTTAATTTTTTAATTTTTAAAATTTTTATTTTAAAATTTATTTTTAAAATTTTTAAAAATATATATATATAAATACATATTTTATCATTGTATTTTTATATGAAATTAATGTATATATAATATATGTATATATTAAAAGATATATAAACAAATAAGATACATCTCAACACAAATAATTAACTTTTCATCCACTTTCCTTCCGATTTTAGAGGGATTGATTTTGGTGAGTTGGAAGGAAAGTTAATCCATCCACTTTTCCATCCTTCTTACTTTCCTTCCTTACCAAATATGATGTTTTATTTATCCATCTCACTTTCCATCATTCCAACTTTCCATCCTTCCACTTTTTCATCGTACCAAACGGAGCATAAATCTCGTGTCACATAAAATTTGAGTATAACTGAAGCATGTAGTTAGTGCGTGATTGCATGCGTGTAAAAATTTTGCATTACAATCATGAGCCTTAAGAATGCACGTTGGAAACAATTTTCAGTTACTAAGAATTAAAAAGAAAAATAGAAGGAAATTTATATATTAAAAAAAAAACCCATATAACCCTCAAACTGGTACACCTTGAGGTTGATTCCTTCAACAACACCCTAATATTGGGTGCACCACTATAACATTATTTTGACTAAGAAGTGGTTTCTATCTCTTTGTATTTTTGTAGTGTTCATGTTGGATATAGAGATGTTTTTTTGACACGCTACTCAAATCACAATAGAGTAAATTTACTGTTCGATAAACACCGTAACTTTTTGGTCATAATTTATTTATCTACATCAAAGATAATCTCAAATTCAAAGGTATGACTGCACTTATTACATGCTCATATGGGAATTTGACAACCATACACAATTGGACTGTCAATCGAATCGTGTTAAATCATTTTCATATCGTGTCATTTTGATACGTATTATAACAAATTATTGCTTGTGTTTCTTTTCCTTTCTATTATGTGAGCTTGCTCGGTTTTATTGATTGCATACTGTCTTGCTCCTGGCATGCCACAATACTAAAAGTTTATCGATTTTTTGCCAATTTGTATTTTCAAGTCCTTATTCTTGTCCAACTTTAGCCCTTTCTCGTGGCCTAAACCCTTGTTTCTTTATCCCTGATAAATCCTTGGTAAGAAGAATCCCTGATTTCATGTCGTATTATTTCAGTTTGTATCGCGTTTTAGTAAATATTTATGTTAATAAAAAATATTAAATTTTATAACAACTCATAAAATACTAGATTAAGAAATCAAAAACAGAAATACTTATTTTGTTATTATAATACCAGTTGATCGAGTTATACAATCTAAAAATAAAAAAAATACTTTGAGTTGTTCTACAAGAAATTAGCTTCTTAATTTAAAGTTGTCGGAGTGGTTAGCGGTTGGCCTAATCAGGGCCAGCCCAATAACAAGTGGGCCCCCCTAAGCAAACATTTTAAATAAGGCCTTTAACAATTTAATATAAGTATTATCATAATATACTAGTAATTAACCTTATGTAACAATCAGTCTTCTAATAGATTTTTATCTCAACTTATTAAAATATTTATTGGTATGTAATCCACTACATTATTAATATTTTCGTCTTTTCGTTAATTTCGATTGTGTTAAGGTAACAAATTATTCAACTATTTTTGCTTCAAGTTATTGTCATATTATTCTTATTTTTGATAACGAATATATCAGTGGCTCTTCTTTTTGGATTTGTATTAAATTTTTTATTTTTTTTCTATTTTTATTCCTAATTAATACATATTAAGATTAAAAAATACTTAAAAATAAAATTCTAACGAACACATAACTGCACTAAGTTAAACATCTAATATATTACATAGTTTAATAAGAATAAAACAAATATCTTCATCTGTTGATGCTATTTATGAGTTTTTTTTTTAACAAAAGGCATTATGTCCTTTAATTGTGTAAATGTTTGGCAATTTAAATGGTCCATTAAATATTTTGTGTGTGTGTGTGTGTGTGTGTGAGAGAGAGAGAGAGAGAGAGAGAGAGAGAGAGAGAGATTTAATTTGGCATATGATTTTTGGGCAGTAGTTGGCCAGTCAATAAAGAGAGAGTGTGAGACATCATTTGTGTTGGGCCGAATAATAAATTATTGGAGAGGTCTTTTATTGGGCTTTTTAGTTTTTGGTCAAATTACATTTTTTTTTATTGCAAAATTATTTTGGGGCCTAAGAAGCTGCCTCAATGGCTTTGCCCTTGGGACGGCTTTGGGCTTAACGGTCATCGCTCCATTGTTGAACTTTAAAGTTGCAAGTTTAAATCTTTCCGTCTTATTCCTTGTAATAATGTCTGTCCAAAGAATAAAAAAAAAAAAAAAAAAAGCTATCTGAAGGCAACACAATCATCTCTACTAAAGATGTCATTTGACCAAAAATAAACTAAAATACTTACCAAACCTCTTTCATAGTTTATAAAACGACATGTTTGGACGTTTTGATGCAAACACCGGTCATACATATATGCTGCCAAAGTACAAATTAAACCACACAATTAAATCTTTTTACCTTAACATAGAAAAACATTGCCAATAACTACTTGTGGAACTGATGTTAGAAGGTACACTTGTTAGTCTCAAAATGAAAAATCAATTTCATAGGCCAAACATTAAGTATTCTCCTCCTCAAACTTCTTACAAACATCAAGCAAACAACCTAGTAGGTATGTGTTGACTGAAACCAAAAAATATTTTTTAGTAGAGGGAGTCTTTATATCTACATATTTTTTGGACTTATAGTTGAAACATAAGCTTCGAATGAATACAATCACTTACAATCCACAAGTATCGATAAAATTCGAGTTTTATTCGACCACGAGAACTCATGGTATGGTTGGTACACTTATTTTTGTCAATATACATGGACCATATACAATATGTTTGGCAAATTGTGGAAGCACAAGGCAAGAGCTGCCAAACCAAAGGAAGCAATTATTCTTTTGTGTGTTTAGAATTCCTCCACATAATTGCTGAATGTCTATCTTTAAATTAGGTTCGAGATCAGTCATCCATTAAAGAAAGTCTAGGAGTGTGATTGGTCGAACCTCCCTCCACCATTCAATCAAGTCTTCTCTACTCCCCCCCCCCCCACCCACCATTGCCCTCTCATTTTTCAAGCTTCAACCTTCCCTCCTCATAGAACTCAAGCTACAAATAATCTTTCCTCTACTCTTATTTTTTTCCTTTCCATATTTTTTTTTCAAATCTTTACGATTAAGTACAACCCGAATCATAAAACATGCACTCCCTCTTTCTCTCTTCTTCCTTCAGTATCAACCTCAAAACTCAAATCAGGACGAAGTCCCAGAGTCAAACTCACTCGGTTACTCGAAGGCAACTCATTCTTCAGTGTACTTACCGGTTCGACTCAACCAATGCCATTGCCAGTGCAGCTAGCATTGTGAACTTTAATACTGCTGATACCATCGACACAAGCCGAGCTGACTGGCAAAGCTCGTTCGCCACCTTAGCAAGCACAGTGGTGTCACAACAACAACAACTCATAAAATCCAACAGCATCACTGTCGTGAACGACCACAAAACCCTAGATCATATGCCAATCGAGAACAACTTATCCAACCCTCGAACCATTGTCGACCTCTCTCCAACTCCCAAGCACGGGTTGCAGCTTCGCGTTGCCTACCAAGGCGTTTCTGGCGCATATAGTGAAGCCGCTGCTAGGAAAGCTTATCCCAAGTGCGAAGCTATACCTTGTGACCAATTCGAAGTTGCATTCAAAGCAGTAGAGCTCTGGATCGCGGACCGTGTTGTTCTCCCCATTGAAAACTCTCTCGGCGGTAGCAACCATCGCAACTACGATCTCCTCCTCCAGCACCGCCTCCACATGGTTGGCGAAATCCAATTACCGGTTCATCATTGCCTTTTAGCTATGCCACATGTTCGAAAAGAAGATTTAAACCGAGTAATAAGCCATCCACAAGCATTATCTCAATGTGAACATACTCTAACCAAGCTTGGCCTTAATGTTGCTCGCGTAGCAGTTGATGGGACAGCTAATGCAGCCAAATTCATAGCAACAAATAATCTAGGCGACACAGCAGCGATTGCATCTGCATATGCCGCCAAGTTGTATGGACTTCAAATCTTGGAGAACGGGTTACAAGATGAATGCAACAATGTCACAAGGTTCGTGATACTGGCTCGTGAGCCGATAAGCCCCCTAACAGACAGGCCATTCAAGACTAGTATATTGTTTGCTCATGATAATGGTACCAGTGTGCTCTTCAAGGTGTTGTCTGCATTTGCCTTTAGGAATATAAGCTTGACCAAGATCGAGTCTCGACCATATCAAAACAAGTCGTTGAGATTCGATGATGAGCACTTGGGGATGGCGAAGCACTTTGAGTATTTGTTTTATGTGGACTTTGAGGCATCCTTGGCAGAAGTTAGAGCTCAGAATGCTTTGGCAGATGTTCAGGAGTACACATCTTTCTTGAGGGTGCTGGGAAGCTACCCCATGGACATGACTCCTTGGTGCCCCTCTGGAGGGGATTAGAAAATCTAAAATCCTTTTGTTTTCGATTAGAGAAATAAGAGAAAACACAGCCTTACTTTCCATAGTAAAAAAGTCGTTCAATCTTATCAAACTTTAGATAAAACACGATACAATTGCCACGACATGAATCTAAATTATAATATGAGACAATCACGATACAATTAATAAAACCTATGCTTCCCCTTGAAATCATCATATGTTTCTTACTTGGCTATAGAATATCTTGTATAAAACAAATTTCCCCAGTTGTTTGACAAGCAGTCCATCCTTAATTCACTTGTGTTTATACCAATATATGCAAAATCCAGGAGGGACACATGGCACAATCCAACAGATAGGGTTGAGCCAGGAAAAGTCCTAGGTGATTAGGCAATTATGAGAAAAGGTCTCCAAAGATCTCGGAAAGTGAAAGCTGTGCCAGAACGTGATATCATGGAGCCTTGGATCCGCCGGTTACAGACAGTTGTAGGCACGTTGAGAGAGGCCCTAAGGCCTAAGCACAGGCTGAGTGGCCAGAAAAGATAACTCCCAACGATTAGAAACCACTGCCTATAAATACAAAGA
Source organism: Ilex aquifolium (assembly GCA_951799425.1). NCBI lineage: Eukaryota > Viridiplantae > Streptophyta > Magnoliopsida > Aquifoliales > Aquifoliaceae > Ilex > Ilex aquifolium. The sequence goes on along the minus strand of OX637394.1, from coordinate 13,034,270 downwards.
GACAAGCTAGAGGGAAAGGATCCAACATCAACACTCCTACAAGCAGCATACCAAACTTGCTTCTGCGCTGTTCAATTTCATGTTCTTTGTCTTTGGTTCATTGTAATTTCATCACCATTCTGGTGGTTAGGTTTAGTTTCTTTCACACACAGTATTCAACAAAGTCGTTCTATTTGGTTTTGCCCATTACAATTCTTACATAATTCTATTTCGGTTTTTTCCTTTTTTATTTCTTGTTTCTCCAGAATAGTAGTTTAAGTCCTTGGACTCTAAGGCTTAGAAAAAAATTCAAAGATAGACTTATGATACGCTATAGTCGCTTGACCAATCATAATCAAGAACCTCACGCCAGTTCAAATATTTAGATCGTATTGTTTGAAATCGTTAAGTCCATCTAAATTTCGGCACGTCCGCAATAAAAGATACGTCAAATAACTTGATTCTTTAAATTATTTTTAGGAGAACATAAGGTTGGGGCAACTTGCATTTGAACATTATATAAGGGTATTTCCAATGTTGACTCAAACTCAAACTCAAATTTAAGTAAAAAAATAAATAAAAAACTTGATTTGGTATGAATCTCTCAAATGAGTAAAATTAAATTTATACTCAAATCTTTTTAAAAAATTCTCATATTGTCCCAATAGCTTATTTCTTTAAATTTTTTCTTCAAACATCACAAAAAATGGCTCCATGAATGAACGTATTGATCAGTCCACAGAATCAAAACAAGCTCAAAATCCTTCAAAGTCCCTTCTGAAACTCTAGTTAAAAAAAAAAAAAAAAAAATTCCCTTCAACAGAAGTCGATGTTATCTTCTAAAACCAAACAAAAACCCAACTTCAAAATCCTTCTGAAACTCTGGTCAAAAACCTGGAAACATTTCTTTGATTGTGTCATTCAGCAATATCTATGGAAGCTGATGAGGGCTATTGAATTTCGTAGCTTCCACGGTGGAGATGGACTGACGGACATAGCAAATTTACGATGAAGGAGGCTATGGTTTCTTGATATAAGTTTGGGTCAAAGGTTAAATAAGATAGTTAAACTTTTTTTACCCAAATTTAAATTTGAGTTTGCATTTAGGTAAAGAGTGGAGATAGCCTAGGTGGGCTTCTTTCTGATCATCATGTACAGGATTTTGCCCAAAAACAAAGAGAGGGTAAACTTCATCCACATTCTCTGGTTATCCATATATTCAATAACGCTCCCTGCTTCTTATGAAATTTCACTAACACCCCTTATCAGAATTTGTCTTCTAATGGCGTTGATGGAGGAGGCCATTTTACACAAATCCCCCTTACATATGATATACGTATATTAGATAGCCTATTTAATTTTGTATTCATGAAACACCAAGTTAACTGCAATTAAGTTACTTAATCGATCATATTTAATAAACCTAAGCCAACCCATGACTGTTGATCATTCTCATTCCCATCCCCACCCACACCACTGTGTTTGGTACATAATATTAGACCTATGGAATGGAATGGTAATTCCTCAGTAATACCATTCATTTGTTTGGTTTGTGGGAATAAAATTTCATTCTTATTCCCGAGGAATAACTAATCCCATAAATAATGGGATTAACCATTCCCAAATAAACCAAGGTATTAGTCATTCCTGTATTGTCGGTAATCAGCCTAATTAAGTCGATGAAAACCCGATCAAGGCCTATTCCTCTCTGTCTCTCGCTCGTTCAGCCCCCATCCTTCCTATTCCTCTCTCTCTCTCTCTCTCTCTCTCTCTCTCATCACTGCCCATCGTGCCTCAGTTCTTTGGCCCCAATCCTTCTTCTCTCCTCTCATCTTCTCTCTTCTCCTCCCCTATGTGACTTTTCCTTCATCAGCGGGAAGCATGGCGATCCATCCCTCACTAGCCATTGTATGTTTCTTCTTCATCTCTTTGTGATGCAAGGGGCTAGATTGATGACTAGACAAGATTTGACATCGCCACTAATCTCAGATAACTCTTCACTTTGTTTAGTCAACAATCTCAAATCCAATTTAAGAATTTTGTTTCTCTATTTTCCATTTTGAATAACATGTCTGCCAACTATATGATAAAAGTACCCTTAGAAATGAGACAAAAGAAAAATAGGATTGAATGCATGATATTTTGAATAATACCTATAGAATTCAAATTATTGGGTGGCTTGAGTTTTAATTGTTAGTCGAATCCCCCTTATGCTGTCACAAAATTTTATATTTTTGCTTTAAGAATTTTAATTGTATCACCATCCTGATATTCAAGCCATGTGCCACACTTCTGTTTGAATGCTTTTTATTGCATAAAATTGGTTAAGTTTTACATTTCTCCTTCGTCGTAGATTATTTTGTACTAAACATATTTGACTGTTAGGTAACATGGTTTACAGAAAAGATATGTATCATGTAGTTGTCAATTTATTGCCTAAAAATTTATAGGGAAAAGAACTTTTGATAGATTTAGAGATGTGTTCCTTCTGGCAGACCAACCGCACAAATTGTTGGGTATCTTTGGTGATTTCCACAGTTGCTTGGACATGCCCTGGCCATGTATTTTGTCTCACTCAACCAATAACACGACCAGTTTCTAGTGTAGTCTATGTGTTGTCCAAGATAAAATAGAAATTATCATCTTTAGAAGAGTTGAGACATATATCTTGCCATGTGTCTTGGGAAGATTTTTTTTACTGCCCATAATATCTATGTGAATTAGTGGAAGTATTAAACTATAAATATCTATCACTTCTTGCTCCAATGTTTTTTCATGTCAACAAGCTTGCTAGAACTCGTTTGAGATCCTATGCTTGACCTGAATCAGATCCTATTCTTTCATCAGATCGTCAATCTGTTTAATGGAAAGACATGCTGCAGCTGCTTTTTCTATTCTCCTCTTTTTCAATTTCTCTGCACCATTTAACCTTGCTGGATGTTGCTGAGATTGATCCATGAAAACATGAAAATCCACCTTAGGAACAAAACTAGTTTCTTCATCCAAATAGAACCCCCTGTTCCCTTGTTCTCGTGGAGATAAATCCCCAATACTGTCATCTTTAGAGAAAGATCCATGGGCTTTCAAAATTTTATGAATTTCTTCCTTGGACATGTTCTTTTCCAATAAAACTGGACCACGATTAATTTGGGCATGAGTTGCTGCCAATAACTCTTCAGAAATAAGAAAAAATTGTAGGTTTACTTATTGAAATTTCTGAGGTTTGGACATCTAGATAGTCATCTCTTTGAGCTACTCTCTGAAAAACATTCACATTGGCACTCCACGTTCTCAACCATATCCTGGTTTACCCCTCCATAAGAAAATTTTCCCAAAATTTCTTGCACTTCTAGAGTATACAACCTCTCTTCCAATGTATTAATAATTTAGATTGAATAGCTTCGAACTGGTGCTCCTGAATCGGCTTTCTCTCTTCTAAATTAGCTTCAGATTCTGGGAGACCCCAAATTTGTCTCACTTGTCCCTTCACCTCTTCATCTCTATTACTAACCTTTTTAAAAGTATTTTAGAGTCGACTACATGAATTCCATTTCGCCATTGTGCTCTATTAAGGGCATACTTACTGATAAATCATAAGCTATCATGATTATAAATATGTCTCGTTTGTAAAAACCAAACTATAAAGTGCCATGAGAGCATCTGCCAATTGCTTGAATATGAAACTTCTGTTTTAATGTTGTGCCAAAAAATTCACACGTTTTTATCCCTGCCAAACTAACTTTCTGATGATTGTTTGGGATTTGCACGACAACTTGTCTTGTTTGGAGAGATAGTATTGGCCCAGAAGGTCATGAATGAAAAGTTTGGCAATATCTCTCTAGATTGTTTGTTTTACATAGTGTCTTCAGGTACGAGCATTAATTAGCTTATAATCAAGGTTTATTGTGATTACTAAACAAGTATGTGCTATATTTTTGGGGTTGCTTGTTTTTGCATTAGAATTATGTACAGCTCTGTTTATTAACACTTTAATTTGATTGTGTATTGACCTTATTTCAATAAGAATAATTTGAAAAAATGGCATCTTCAAGTCAAGTGGAGTCACGAGGTCCGGGTAAGCATAAGAGGAAGTGGACTGCTAATGAAGATGCTAAATTGATTGAGACCCTTTTGGAACTAGTTAACTCCGGAACACATCGAGCTGATAATGAGTTTAAACCAGGATATTTGAACGTCATTGAACAATCTTTGCTAGAGAAGCTGTCGGGCAAAGAAATTAAGGCCAAACCACATATTGAGTCACGAATTAAAGTTGTAAAGAGGAATTTTTGCATTTTTCATGACATGCTTAACGAGATTCATACAAGTGGATTTGGATTTGATCACAAAAAAAAATGTTTGACAGCAAGCTCTGATGTATGGGAGGGTTACTTACAGGTATCTATCAAACTTACCTTTTCATTTAGCATTTCGAGTTATTGCATAGCTTAGATCTTTTTCCTTATTTAATATAATTGTTTCTTGTGTTTGACATATTTTTGCATATTGTATTTGTTTGTATTGTAGAGCCACAAGGGAGCAGAAAAGTTTAGGGACAAATCTTTTCCCTTTTATGAGGACTTGTGCATTATATTTGGAAAGGACCGGGCGACTGGTAGAGAGGCACATGGCCTAGTTGATGTGGTGGCGGAGTTAGAGAGAGAAGAAGAAAACACTGAGCATGAGATATTTTGACATGGATCAGATGACATGAATACATCCATATCATCTATGCGACGACCATATGTGCCTGAGGAGGTTAGGTGCACGAGGTGGAAGAAAAAAAGTAGGGGTATGGATGAGATGGTAGTTGAAGGGTTGATAAGTGCTGCTTCTCTTATTAGCACAGAGATTAAGGAGGTAACAACTATTTTTGCTCGTGCAATTGGTGTTGATGCCGCGGTACGTGATATGAAGAAGAAGATTTACGAAGACTTACTGTTGTTGCCCAACTTTTCCATGAGTGAGAGGCTTAAAGCCTCGAGTGTCTTAGCTCATGATTCTGATTATATGGACTTATTTTTTAGCCTTCCTGAGGTCGAGAGGGTAGAATTAGTTAGAGGGATATTGAGGGGAGATTTTTGAGAGATATATAGGATGATGCATGGTAAATGGAACATATTTTTTGATTTTTTTTTTGTCTATGAAACACTTGTGTTACTCTTATCTGTTAAGCTTGAGTTTAATTATGTTTTCCATGAAAAAGGTTATTTGGTTAATGATTACATTTTATAGTATTTGTCCAATTTTGAAAATTAGGTGTATTTGTATAAGATTGTCCACATTAAAGAATTATGGTAGAAGGAATAAGCACACATTTTGTAGGTTGATCATAGCCATTATGTGTTGAATGAGTACCATTCATGAAGGATTATGTAGGATATTGATGAACGTATCACATTTCTATTTTTTTTTATTTGTTGTTTATTATTGATTTTTATTATTTTTTAGTGAATTTTTTCATTATGTGATTCTTTGTGACTTTATTTACAACATATTTAATCTAATTTGTCAAATTTTAAAATTAACAGAAATATTCATTATAATGAAGAATGCAATAAATTGGAAATTTTATGATAAAAAATTATTTTGGTTAAATTTCATTTTATTCCAATAGAAATTATTTTATCCAAACTTTGGAATGGAATGAGCATTCCATTCCAAGACTTAATCCTAATTAATTGCCAAACATTGGAATGGTAATACACATTTCATTCCATTCCCAAGTTTATTACATTCTCATGTCCATTCCATTCCTATATAAATGCATTACTGCGTACCAAATGCAGCGTTTATTAGAGCCAAAGCTCTAACAAACCCTTCTTCATCTGGTAAGCATCTTCGTCTGATAAGCATGATCATTGCCCTTCACCCCCTCCCTAATATGGGTAAGAAGGTTTTGAAGCAGTAAAGAAGGTTCGCAAAGTGAAGACGTTGAAGAACTTCTGTGGATCGAAGAGACTGAAGAAGCTTTGTGAATCGAAGACCGATTAGGTATGTACTCCTTTATGTTCATTGGTCGTTGGATGCTCAATTATTAACTGATTTTTCTTTGTTATTGGGTATTGGTTTCTGATTTGAATTAGGGGTTTTTTTTTTATAAGGATGAGGGTTGTTATCCAGATTAAGGTTTTATCCAAATTTGAGTTTTTTTTTTTCCAGATTATGAAATGATAGAAAATGCAAATTTATTGTTGTTATTGGGTACTTGGTTCTGAATTGAATTAGGGCTTCTTTTTTTTTTTTGAAGGATTATGGTTTATCTAGGTTAGGGTTTTTTTTTCCCAAGATTATGAAACATTAGGGTTATTTCGAGTTAGGTTTTTTATTTTTTTAAGGATTAGGGTTTTTTCTAGATTAGTTTTTTTTTTTTCAGATTAAGGAAATGTTAAAAAAAATACAATTTTTTTGTTAACTGATTGTTTGTTAATGGATATACATGGTTGTGAATCTTCAAGGCTTGATCGTACATTATGATGACCAACAGTTCTTAGTGCAAAGAGTTGATTCAGATAGGTATTGACATGTGCACTTATTATTTGATGTATTCATGTTGTCAAACACATCTAATTCTATATGTTTGGCTTTCAAAGTTTACTATAATGTGCTTGCTTCTATTAACAAATGGTTAGTGGATGATGACAATGATTTGATGGAGATGTTTGATATGTATAGAAACAGAGAACAGATAAATGTACATGTTGTCGCAGAAAGAACTCAAACTGTTGTGAGAGACTTAACATTTGAATTGAATGGAATCCATCAGAGTCAAGTAAATGAAAATCAAGGCAATGGTAATCATGTCAATGAGAATTAGGGTTATATTAATGAGAATTAATGCAATGAGAATCAAGGAAATGGAGATCAGGGAAATGGGATTCAGGTCAATGAGTATCAGGGTTATGTTAATGAGAATCAATGCAATGAGAAAGAAGGAAATAGAGAACAGGGCAATGGGAATCACAGATCAATGAGAATCAAGGAAATGGAGATTAGGGCAATAGGAATCAGGTCAATGAACATGCTGGAAATAGTGATGATGGTGACTATGAAAGTGATGACATTTATGGGTCAAGGTCAGAGGATGAAGACTATGGAGAAGAAAATCAGAACACAACTGATGACTGTACAGCAGGTGCAAAAGTATGCCATGATGATGGTTTATCGGATTATGAATCCGGTGATGAGCATCTTAACCAATCTAGTTCAGAGCCTGATAATAATGTAGAAAACGCAAGAACGAGGGCTAATGCTAAGGCATTTGACATGAATAGATATGGGAGGGAGTTTCAAAGGTAGCCTGATGGGACAGTTAATTTAGAGGTTGGTCAGCTATTTATGGAGATTCATCACTTCGGGTATATTCTAAAAGACTGTGTAGTCCAGGAGAGATTTCTATCAGTTAGAGACAAAAATGAGAGGACAAGGGTTACATGTCATCATGGTAATGGTGGCTGCAGTTGGAGGATCCATGCATCACCACTTCTAGATGGTGTTAGCTATAAAATTAAGACATTAAGAGGTCCACACACTTGGGGAAGGGGCAAAACCGAGACTCTGACTTAATTTAATATGCTGACAAGCACTATGGATATTTTTGTGATTTTTTTTTCCTGGTGTTAATATTTGGTATGGTTGGTATTCAACACAGGAATAGTTTTTGGTGGTGTTGCTTCACCACAACATTGTATATTTTGTGCAGCCTATCCTGAATATTTTTTTGTGAATAGGTTGCAAACTAGGTTGTAACAGCACATTGATGCTAAGTATGGAATGGGTAACTTATCGGTGGGAATGGTTCATTACTGGTTTTTGTTGTTCATTACCATTTTGTCTAAATATGCATGTAATGGCAGGTGCAAACATTATTAACAGATACATATATAACACAACAAAGTCATTACAACATAATGCAACATAGCTTACCAGTCTCATAGATACATATATAAGATAATTAATAACATCAATTTAGCTAGTCTATTACATCTTCATCAGGAGAATCATTAAAACCAACATTTGTAATACCAATACACTAACCACAACCATCTCTAACATCTTCACAGAATCTTGATCGCAATTAATTCCACATTTGGCTCATTTTTCATATGCCTCATTCCATATCCCTCGTCTTGACAGAACATTGTTACAACAGATATGGAAGTACACCATGCAAAATACTTACATGATCCCTTCTTATAGTTAAATACAATTGTCCTTTGATGGGCTTCTCTGATTCGACGATTTTAATCACAGTCTTTTTACGACTTTATAAATTGGTCATAAGCAAATCTGATATCAACATTTTACTCTCTTACATCTCTGCCTCCACCAAAGTTGGATGAAGAAGACATTGAGCCATAACTTTAAAAATGTCACAAATATGGATATATTATAAAAAAATTAAAAATTCATCCTAATGAAGAAAAACTCCACAAAACCATACACTAATGAGGCAAAGGTTTTATTTGGCAGAGACCTTCGTTTCTTCAAGTAATTGGATGACTTTGTTACATCTTCGAGTTGTGAGACCTTCGTTCTTTCTTCTACAAAGAGTCACAGAGCTGATGACTCTGAGTGGTGGGTAGAGTACTTTTAAGTTTTGTGAAGTAAGGTATATTCGGCACAATGTTATAATTTAAAGTCATGATTTTTATTTTTCAGGTTGTCAGACACGACTGTTAACGAAAGAGGGAGTAATTGATTCAACAGTAGAATTTTAAAAGGGGTGTAGTGAAATTTCAGAAGAAGTAGGGGTGTCATTGAATATATAGATAACTACAGGGGTGTGGATGAAATTTACCCAAAAAATATCTTATAATAGCTTTGAAGGATTCCTTAAACACGGGAAAAAAATAAAAATTAGATTCCTAATTTGAAATAAACTAGACCTTCAAGCTTTTTTTAGTAATTAAATAGTTGAGTCTTGATGATACCATATTAATGCGTTACTTAAGACCCAAACCACCGAGATAGGTGCGGGACCACGAGGACGTTCGGCGAGTCAGAAGGCCTGACCTCGTCAAACTTCCAGGTCTGTAAACGAGGTTGACGAATAAGAGTCAATTGCATACACGGTTCATCTAGCAAGATCCTTTTATCCCTTACAGGTTCTCGGAAAAGAAGGCCGCATCATATTAGCAACAAAGAACGATCGTTACCCCAGCGATCATGGAGAAACAGGTTCCTACAATCAAAGAGGAATGTGCTCCCAATAATCACGGAGAGATTTACTCTGATAGTCTAGCAATACACGAGGAAGATCCCAATTAAAAAGGGAAGGCGTTGCCAATGTCTTATAATTATCAAAGACCATCACCAAAAAAGGGAATCTGTAACCCACCCATTCTAAACGAGCAATAAGATTACTTCCTCTCCCGAAACAAGAGACTCCATTCGAGTAGACTAGCCAACACCGAAACCACTATATACTTTGCTTGTTCTTTATTCTTAGATCATTCTTTGCATAGTTACTCGCCAAGAACTCAAGTCTGCACATTATCAAGTCTATTCCCACCTTTTAGGTTTAGATCCAATCTAGGAATCTTTTAAACTGTTAACAACTAGATAATAATATATTGGTGAAGTCAAATTCATTATAATACAGTTAGTCAAGCGCTTACATGCCAGCTTTACAGTGGAAAAGGTTCAAAATTAGGTCTGATACTCGAGTCAAATTAATCGAGTTTATTTTTATAAACAAATTAAAAAATTGTTTAGGTCTAAACGAGTCGAGCCGAACCTGAGCTGAAATTGAATATTTACATATAAATGAGTTGAGTCTGTCGAACTCGTTTTTTAAACAAACATAAAAAATTATTCAAGTTCAGTTTTTTTTCTAAACGAATTGAGTCTGAATAACTCAATTCGATTATCAGCTCTACTCAATATTATTAACTAGCAACCAAAAATTATATGAATAAATGAAATCAAATACTTAAATCTAAAAAACATTGGGGAAAAATTAAAACATTAAAAACCCAAAAAATTGCTCTAACAATAAAATGTTTGGGGTAAGCATAAAACCTCTGACTAATCCGTGTTGGGAAACCTAATTTACTTGACAGGTGTCAATAACTGGCAGTGAGTCTTCTTAAAAATTGTTTCACTCTCCTACCCACCACCTCGGGTATCTACCAAAATTGATTATAATTATGAAGTTTAGTTTAGATAATTTTTAAATATTGATTCAAACAATAATAAAATTATAAAATAAAAAATACATGTGTCACAATTAAAATAAATAAATTATATTTTACACCCTGAAAAATTATAGAATTTTTACTTTGCATATTCAAAAATTAGATTTCTTATATTATAAATATTGCAATGTGAATTGTTTGTTAGTTTCTGTTATTCATTTGTTCAAGAATAATTTTTGTGGAATAAATAATAAAGGTTGACAAAATAATCACATTATAATATTTTTAATATATTAAAAATAAATGTAATAAATTTAATTAGAGTGCAAAATGAGATTTTCCCAATTAAAAAAAAATTAAAAATATATCCAACCAAGTAAACAATGACTAAGCTAGAGAGAGAGAGAGAGAGAGAGAAAAGAGGACTCAGAGGAGGGGTTGGTGTGAGATTGACCCAACTACCTCTCTCAAGTCTTCTCTGCTCCTTCCCTTCCTTTGCTTAAAACCCCAAGAGCTCCTTCATTTTTTTCAGCTTGGAAGTTCCCTACTCAGAGAACAACAAGCTACTAATTATCTCTCTCTCTCTTTGATTTGTTCCAATTTTTCGAGCTTTTTTGTTAATTCTACTCCAGACCCAAATCACAAAACATGCAGTCCCTCTCTCCATCCTCCTCTAATATTACTCTGAAATCCCTAATCAGGAAATCATCTCCAAGTTGGACTCATCGGGTCAGCCCAAGTCGACTCGTTACTCAGTCTGTTCATCCATTCGACTCAGGTAACGGTTATGGGGCTATCGCTGCGAACTTTAATGTCGCCAGCAGCATCGGCGACAGGCGGGCGGACTGGCAGAGCTCATGCGCAATATTAGCGAGCAAAGTGGTGTCACAGCAAGACACCGAAAAAGCCGGCGGCTCAGACAACATCACTGCCGTTAACGGCCATAGAACCCTAGATCTAGTACAAATCGAGAAATTACCTAAACCATTGGCCATCACGGACCTCTCTCCAGCTCCGATGCACGGGTCGCAGCTACGCGTCGCCTACCAAGGCGTTCCCGGTGCATACAGCGAAGCTGCCGCCGGAAAAGCCTATCCGAACTGCGAAGCCATCCCTTGTGACCAGTTCGAAGTTGTTTTCAAATCAGTCGAGCTCTGGATCGCGGACCGCGCTGTTCTTCCCATCGAAAACTCCCTCGGCGGCAGTATCCACCGGAACTACGACCTTCTCCTCCGGCACCGCCTCCACATCGTCGGCGAAGTCCAGTTACCTGTTCATCACTGCCTCTTAGCTCTCCCAGGCGTCCGAAAAGAATACCTAAACAGAGTAATCAGCCATCCCCAAGCACTATCTCAGTGTGAACACACTCTGACAAAGCTTGGCCTCAACGTTACCCGTGAAGCCGTCGACGATACCGCCGGCGCAGCAGAATTCATTGCCGCCAACAATATCCGCGGCACGGCCGCGATTGCATCTGCTCGCGCCGCCGAATTGTACGGACTCAATATCTTAGCCGACGGAATACAAGACGATTCCGGCAACGTGACGAGGTTCGTGATGCTGGCTCGAGAGCCGATAATTCCCCGAACGGACCGGCCATTCAAGACCAGCATAGTTTTCGCTCATGACAAGGGTACGAGTGTACTCTTCAAAGTGTTGTCGGCGTTTGCATTCAGGAACATAAGCTTGACAAAGATCGAGTCTCGTCCTCACCGGAACCGGCCTATCAGCTTGGTCGACGACGAGAACGTCGGAACGGCGAAACACTTCGAGTACTTGTTTTACGTGGACTTCGAGGCGTCAATGGCGGAAGTTAGGGCACAGAATGCTTTGGCGGAGGTTCAGGAGTTCACCTCTTTCTTGAGGGTGCTCGGAAGCTACCCAATGGACATGTCTCCTTGGTGCCCCCCAAGGGGAGATTAACAAATCCCAAACCACTTCTTTTTGTTTTTTTTTTTTTTAAATTAAAAGTAAATTCAATTTGATTGTAATCTTTTTTTTTTTTTAAATTGTTTTTTCCATTCAGTATAGTTTTTTGAGTTATGTGTAAGATTGTAACAAAATATGTTTAAAATGTTTAGTGGTCTACGTTTTTTTTTTATGGGAAAAAATGGATCTTATTAGGATCGGTAATGAGTTATGTTAGGTTGGATTTATATTTTGTTTACGTAAATGTCTTGTTAAACTTGATTTACATACTAATTTATGATGATGTATTGTTGGGTTAGTGTAATAATGTCTATTAATTTTTAATCTTGTTTAACTGGTTAATAAGACTAAAACTTCAACCCCACCAAAGATAGAAGTTTGTCCATGACTTTGTGCTCATGTCCATGACTTTGTGCCCATGTCATATCACAAAGTTAATCTTTTGGGGACTGTTTAGTATGAAAGTTTGAGAGGGGTTTGGATTGTGGGTTGGGGAATAAACTCCTTAAACTCATGTTTGGTAACTCATGTTTAGCCTAGGGTTTAGAAACTCAGCCCGTTGAATGGTCCGGTCATGAAACCCACATACTTGGGTTTCATGAAACCCAAGGGGAAGGGGGGGGGGGGGGGAGGTTTCAAATGGGGGTTAAGGGGTTTAACATACAAATGACATTTATACCCCCATATATCATATATACCTCATATATACAAATTGATTAAGAGGTAAAATAGTCATTTATATACAAATATATTATCATAATAATCATATATCTTTGCGCATACCAAACATGGGTATAGACAGTATTGAATGTTGAATCTCATCTTTGAATTCTATCTTTGAGTCAAACCCGAGTTTGGACAATCCAATCTAAACCTCTCCCAAAAAACATATCAAACAGGCTCTTGGTAACTTAAGTAGGAATGACAGTCAACAGAAAAAGAAGGGAGTAGTTCAAATTTGTTCCGTTTGGATTAAGAAATGACCATATTTATTGGATGATAGATATATATGAGATATCCGTATAAATCGGATGGAGGCAGGGATAGACTAAAATTCATTCCCACCCCTCCTCGGCTCATTAAAATCATAATATATATATGTGTGAGTGTAACAAATAAATTAATTAAGTGAAACACATTTTTTATATATATTATTTTTATGAGTTTTTATGTTTGATCTATTTGTTATATAATGAATTTTCATACTTTTTACAAATCCATTTATAAAGTTTTATAGTTTTTTTTAAAATTTTTTTTTTTACAATCATAAAAATTAATTGTTATGAGTAGGGGCGGAGAGGGGATAGAAATCAAAATTTATTTGCGAGACAAAAACAGAGATTAAAATTTTCCTCACTAACGGGGGTAGACGAATATTTTTTAAGTGGATACGAGGACGGAGACTACTCCCCCACCCCCACCCTGGTCCTCTATCATCCCTAAGCTCAAGTGATAATAAAGACAAGTTGTAAATTCAAACGTCCGGAGTTCAAATTTTGGCAACTTTTTAGAACTAGGTATCCCTCATGAATACTCTAGTCTCAGCATTGATGACCTGTCTTTAATTGAAATCGAGAAAAAAATTAATCAAGATGTGTGTAAACTGACTCAAACACTTCTAACCATTGAACTAAAAAAAATATCATATCAAAAGTTTGCATGTTACAAACCAATAGTCTTAGATTTAAATATGTCTTGGGCTAATTTTACCATATAAATTCTAAATGTGCATTGCCAAAAACATCAAGTTAAGTGGAGTTGAATTGGCAAAATTGATACAATACTGAAAAGATTAGCATGAAAAAAAAATATATATATATTGGTTTAGACATGTAAGTATTAATTTTTAATGTTTTGCATTTTCTTGTAGAGTTGTGAAAACAAAAATAGTGATAATTTTGATACATGTTTGCAATTATTACATTATTGAGCTTCAGAATACAAATAAGCAAAGAATAGATCCTGAGATCATCACATTGTCGTTAGTGAGAAATATTCTTAGGTGATGTTTGTTTTGTTCCACATCTACTGTTAGATGTCTTCAGCAACTTTATTTTAATTTTTTTATAAAAAAAAATACTTGGAATATGTTCAAACACTAGCTAATATACTCCGGTATTTTCATATTTGCTTTAATTTTTTTTATAATTCTCTTCAAACTTGGTATTTTTCTCATTGCCTTGTATGTTTAAATTAATGCCCAATATGACACTTCGCCAAAAAAGGAAAAAAAAATCATACAAAGAACGCAATAGACATTGTAAATTATCATATTTGACATTTTTTATTTCGATTGTTGTACATAGAGAATAAATATAAGCTTAGTACTTGTTTACACCAAATTCAAAAATACGAAATATTGGTAGGGTGGTCTAGTGGTGGTACCGGCCTTACTTCTCACTCAAAGATTAGGAGTTCGAATCCTGGAGTTCCCATTAGGGCTCGGTGATTCTCTGTTATGCTAGTCTAGTTAGGTCTGGTCCTGGAGGTGTTCCAGACACCGTCAGGGACCTTATGATTCCACCGGTGAGGTCCTAACGGAGTGGTCGCTGAGCGCTTTTCGTTACCCCTACTCTTTTTTTAACCAGCAAAAAAAAAATTCAAAAATACAAAGAAAAAAAAGGATACACATCGCGCTACTCTTTACGTTTTTAATTTGTATTCCTTTCAGCTTGCTTAATCTTTTTAAGTTTTGCTAGTTGTAGGTTCTGTAGTTCACACTGTTACTCGTTTTCTTGCTGCAACCAATAAAAGCTTTCATTTTTATTTTATCATCTCTTCTAATTATTGTCCTCGTTATACCCATCTTTTTAAAGGTAATTTATTTAAATCCTTGATCTAAAAGCATAGAAAAGAGTCCAAAAATAACTTTATATTTTGTTTAAATTATCTAAATAATCACGATAATGATGTTAAACCGGTACAAACAGGTAAGGTCGATGTTTTTTAAATTTGAAAATCTAGTTGGTATGCCTGCCGACAATTATACAAATATGCCTATCAATACTACAATTTAATATATAATGGAACATTATTAATCATAATTTTAAATTTATAGAAAATTATTTTGGGGGTTGAAAAATGAATATCAATTTTGCTAGTGTACTAAATTAAAATAAAATAGTATATTTTAATTAGGTGAAGTGGGTTTGGTGAAATCGTGATTCAAATAGATATTTGTGGTAGGTACAGCTGTGCTCGCCGGCTGTTGAAACTTCAATGCTCTCTTTCTCGCTCGCACATTCATTCATGACGTACACCATTACTCACCAGTCATCTGTCGTTGGTAGGATTAAAAAATACAACGATAAAAAATTAAAGGGATAAATAAAATATAATATTAGATAAAATAAAATAAAAAAGATAAAAAAGTAGATAGATGATATTTCTTTTTAATTTATTAAAATCAATCACTTCAAATTTGAGAGGAAAAATCGATGAAAAATTAATTATATGTATTGAAATGTATGTTATCTGTCTATATATATTATATTTATCAATTATATATTATGCATACATTAATTTCATATATAGATATAATAGTAAAATATATATTTATTTTTATTTTTAAAAAATAAAAAATATTTTTCCTATCTAATCAAACACAAAAAAAATAATCATTTCTATTCTTCATCCCTCTCACCGAATATAAAAGAGGAAAATAAAGATTATTCTATTGAATGATAGAAAGTGTATTACTCTCACTTTCTATCATTTTATTTTTTTCATCTACCCTTAGGTATGTCAAACGTGTCGGGTTAAACGGTTACGTATCGGATTAAACGGGTGACAGGTAAAAAACATGTAAACCCGTACACGACACGTTTAATAAACGAGTGAAAAATCTTAATACGAACACGATTCGTTTAACCTGTTTAATTTTAAAAAAAAATTATATCAACAAATTTTAATATACCATTTTTTTTACTGTCAATTGTATTTATCTCAAAAAAGAAAAATTTCTAACTAAATTTCACATAAAAATCAGACGTTAAGACTAAAAAAAATGCAAGAGACCACTGCCTTTTATAGGCTAAGCAACCCACCCCATCTCCCATCATTTGCCGATGTGGGACAACAATAAAAAGGGTTGGTTTGCCTTTCTCATGAACGGTCTCCCATCTCCCCTCCTTTATCTTTGAACTATTACTTTACTTTTTTTTTTTTTGTATTGATTTCTTTGCTCTTTTTTCTAGCTAATTTTTTAAAATAATTATTAATTTATTATTATATTAATTTTATTTAAACGGATAAACATGTGATAAATGATTTAACATGTCTCACCCGAACACGACTCGTTTATTAAACATGTGTGGCAGGTCAACCTGTTTACCACCCATACCCGTTTAATTCGTGTCGATTATTGTCAGTTAATCGCGTCATGTCCGATTTTGACATATCTATCCACCCTATCAAACGGACCATAAAAGGGTACCATGTTTATCCTAAGGATAATTCAAGTAATAACAAGGACGTACTGGAAATTAAGATGTTCTGAATTTGAATCTTGGTAACACTTTTTGGTCAAACAATGAGTAATTTATCTTTTATAAATACCTTAGTCCCGACGAGAATAATCTGTCTTTGATAAAATTAATGAAAAAAATAGTCAAGATGTATGTAAGTTGGCTCAAACACTCTAACTGTTAAACTCAAAAAAAAATATATAATTTTCCATATCAACGCGCAATCCAGCTCATGTTTGTTGTAGTGAAGAAACAAGTATAATTAAAATATTTAGGACGTTTTCATATATTTATTATGATTAAAATATTAAAATATAACTTTGAAGACAAGTCATCAAATCTAACTAGTTGCTTGCTCTGTTTTATTTTATAAATGACAAAAATAAAAAAAGGTGGGACTATTTTCATCCAAAAAATCTTTATTTCTATGTCATTTAATTTCTCATTAACAAACTACTAAGTCCACTCCTTCTTTACCCACTTCATCAGTAATTAACACACACATCATGCTTCATACACCCCATTAATAGTTAAACTCACTCATTCTATGTACATCTCTTTAATGAAAGAAGTCATCGTAAGAAAAAAATAATACAAGAAAATAATTAATTTGAATGCATAAATATATTTATGAAACAAGAAAAAAAAAGAACCAAGTAAAACTGAAATAAGAAAAAAAAAAAACCAAAAACGAAACAAATAAAAAAAAAAGCAAACCAAAGCAAGAAAAAAAAAAAAAGAAAGAAAGAAGCAAACCGAAGGAAGAAAAAAAACGAAGCAACGAAAAAACAAAAAGAAAGAAGTAAACCGAAACAATAAGAAAAAAAAACTAAGTAAAGATTAAAAGAATAAGCAAAATAAAAAGACGCAAAATTAAATATGAAAAAAAACAAGCATCAAGCACAGACACAAAATCAAACAAGAAAAAAAAAAGAACAAGAATATAAAAAAATAATAATCTGAAAGCATACATATCTAAATAAAAAATTACCAAACTTGACAGAAATATCAAAATATACCGAAAATAATAAAAATCCATATAACAAATATGAAATCAAATATATAATTAAATTGAGAAGTAATACTAACATGTATTTCACTGAAAAAATTCATATTGAAAAAGTGTTTTTGTGAGTACATGAGATGAGATATAAAATTAATTAAACCTTAATTATGACAAAATATAAAGTGAGTTTATTCATTAAAAAGGGTGTATGTAACATGAAATGGGTTTAATTACTAATGGGGTGGATATAGAAAGGGTGAGTTTAGTAGTTTGATAATGAAAAATTAAATCGGATTAGAATGGAAATTTGTGGGGTGGGAATAGCTCCGCCCAATAAAAAATTATCAATAACTATTATTTTTTCTTATAATTATTCAATAAGTCTTATTATTTTTATTTTTTATTAATGATGTTCTATTTTTAATATTTTATTTTAATAAAATTTTAATTCCATTATATTTTAATTTTACCCTTAACTTTAATTAACAAAAACTTTTCATTTTTTTTGGGTATATCACAACTCAGACGACACAGTCTTGGTGAGGGCTTTTCAATTGTTATTTGGTCCCTTGCTCAACAACGATAACGTGTTTTCTTCTTCATAATAACTTCTAATTCTTATTTCAATTAAGATAATATCTATATATTGTAGATTCTATTGGTACATTGTTGTTGTGGTTTTGGGTTGTGCTATTAATTTAAATTGAATTTAAAATAATTAAATTATAAATTTATTTTAATTGTTGTGTTTGAATCAATAACGACACTCAAGTGGAATCAATCGACAAATATTATCGTTATAATATTTTTGACCTTTTTGTTATTTTAGTGAATAATTGGTAAATATCGTCTCTGGTTCCAAAGTCATTTGTTGCATCCCGAAACGACAATTCTAAAATTTATTAATAATTGGATTTTTCATAATACTAGCATATGGAAAATATACATAGTTTAAAACATAAGAATAAGGTGTATGTATAAATTGAAGAATGATAATTTTATATCCTCAATCCCTTAAGTGTCAATATTTGTCAAGAGAATGTTAAAATTAGAACAAAATAAAGTATTTATGGAATTTAGGACTTAATTGAAATAAATTTATCAAGAATATGAATTTCATTGATATAAAACAAAAATGATAGAACTTAATAAATGTTTGTTGGGAAAAAATAATATTTATTAGTAATTTTTTCAAAACAAAATGGTTTGATATATGAGTTCAATTAAATGGGAAACTTGGAAATCGGTACAAAAATTTGGACTTAATCGATCTATTATTTGGCCCTAAGTGCATTTTTTTTTAAAAAAAAAAACTAAAAAGTCATTCATTACTCTATTATCAACTTGAGGGCCGGTGAATCAAAGTGACCTTGTTCTGGAAAGGTCAGAGGCCTAGCCCACGGTCTGTCAAGTTGGCCCAAAATATGGGAATTCTGCATACTAATGAATGATGATCTTCTTTTTGGTCCAACTGGCCCAACAGGCCCATAAATGACCTACAATATTGAAAGTTTTTTTGGATATTTGGCCGTGGGTGTTTTTTCTAGAACTTATTTGGCCTTAAATATCACAATTAAATTTATACTCCATTAAGTCATCTTTTTCATCAAATTATTGTCATTAAGTACATATTTCAAATTATTTTTTTTTTGTATTACCTAAATATCCCTACCATAAATACTGCATATCATTATTAGTTTCAATGTTTTCAAATATAACAACTCTTAACTTAGGAATTGTGCTAGCATTAAAATTTATATTATATATATCTATAATATAAAACAAAACAAACTTCAATAAGCTCATCTGACAGTCTAAAATAGACTAATTCAACATCTACCAACATTTCTATTAAGACTATTCACATTGTATCGTACCTTTCAGTCACGGGTTACCACTAGTATATGTATATAGATAGATATAGAAATGATAGAAACATGCTCAACAAAAAATAGTAACATCAAACAGTAACATGCTTAATAAAAAACTTAATTAAAAATTTAATCATTACAATAGAGTGACATCATATGTGAGTACTTAAAACTATTATCTTGCCTATAACAAAATAAGTACTCACTGTATAATGTCACTCTATTGCAATGATTAAATTTTTAATTAAGTTTTTTATTGAGCATGTTACTGCTTGATGTTACTATTTTTTTGTTAAGCATATTACTGTTTGATATTACTATTTTTTTGTTGAGCATGTTACTGTTTAATGTTACTATATATATATAATAGAAAATTAATTTTAATACTCGAACAATTCCCAATTTAGGAGTTGTTAATATTAATACAATTCCCAATTTAAGACTTGTTTGATTAAATATTACTATTGAGAGTATTTTAGATAATAGAGATAAAAAAAGACTTATTCTCAAACAAGTTTTTTAAGTAGACTTAAGTTCAAATAAGTCTACAAAAAAATACTAGCCTTTAAAAGACCAAAGTTTTTTTTTCCTGTTCCCATAACGCTGTAATTGACTCCCAAAAGGGTGTAACTTGACCTCAAAATATTTTTTTGAATGATCAATCCTCTAAATGTTAGGATTGATTCTAACTTTTTTTTGTTCTAACTCGAGCGATTCTTCAATGGGCATCATAGCCATATCCTGCACGATTGTGCGAATATAGTCGAAGCAAATTAAATTGATAAGGTTGTCTCGAATACACTAGTCTCTCACTTTTTATAAGGCCCAATAGAGATAAATGGTAGACAATCTTGCCCCCATTTTGATGAGGTCGATATCCGAATTCAAACTAGCAATATACTTCTTGGGCCCCCACCACAAATTTGAAATTGGGAAAAGCATAGTGACTGCAGTGGAAGAGACATATGTTGCAGAGCACTTTGTTTGCTTGGATGATTGCCATAAATAATAGGTTACATAGTGGAGAAGCAAAGAAAATCAGCATCCAAAGTCCGAAAAAAAAGGCAAAAAGGATCAAAAGCACTTGGAATTGTTTCTGGGCAAAATCAATAATGGAGATGCCATTGCATTGGAGTTAGAAGTGGAGATTCTCTTATATATTTGACAGTCTTTTGGCAAAGGCATAAAGCTAAAGCAATTCCTGTAAGCCAAAAACAAAAAAGGGAGTGGG
This sequence comes from Ilex aquifolium, assembly GCA_951799425.1. NCBI lineage: Eukaryota > Viridiplantae > Streptophyta > Magnoliopsida > Aquifoliales > Aquifoliaceae > Ilex > Ilex aquifolium. The sequence goes on along the minus strand of OX637394.1, from coordinate 13,013,649 downwards.
GATCTGGCTTCATTGCAAGAGAGAAGTGGAGAAAATGTGAAATACCCAAATCATACTCGTACTCAGTGGAAAAGATTTCAACGTATAATTGATGGTTTGCCTGCCTCCAGTTTAGAGATTGATTCTCAAAGTCTATCAGTTTAATGGATAGAGGGCAACATGAGTCGGGGTAATATGGATAATCTTGATATCTATTGGACAACAAAGTACTTATCAGGATGTGTATACCACAAACTTAGCAAATCTCAGTCTAATGCCAGTTGCTGAGGGGAACAAAACATGTCATAAGCCCACTCAGTTTCAAAAGAAGTATTGGTAGGAATGTTATGCAACATTCATATTTAAATATAAACCAAGCAAAGCATAATTGTAGTTTATATATATATTTTTTTAAAAAGAGTGTTTCCATAAAGAATCTGCTAATATATATTATAAGATTGGTATCATGTTCCAATGCCACTGTCTCAAATCTATATATTCCCAAATGGGTTAAGCAATGTTTTCCTATTCAGATTTGTCCAAGACTAGCAGACAACACACTCAATATTCCAGTGCAATTCTTCACAGATTTTTTTGTAATATAAAACATAAATGTCTTTTGAACTTAATTTGTTGATCTTATTTGTTGTCCTAATGCATCATAACTATTGCGATGGTAGCGGGTCTCAATTAAGGCTGGGACCCACTGTCAATTCAGTAGTTGTGATTCATAAGAACAACAAATTAAGTACAAATAACATTGCTCGTATAAAAAACATTTGTCTCCTTACATATTCCAACCCAACTATAGGGTTATTCTGTTGCATTTTTGTTTTTCTTTCAGCAAGCAAAGAAAGATTGAAATCCTCGCACAGAGAAGCATAATCTCTCAGCTTCAATATAATATGATCAGTATGGTAGATCATCCATCATGTACTCACGTGTAACCCATTATTTATATGTGAGTCTCTCATTCTTATACGGTTGATGATTTACCATTACGTAAAAACGTAATAGAAAAGATCTAAATTTGAATGAAATGAAATGTCAAGTGGATATACTATTACGAGACTATAAATTTAAGTTTTGGGTGATCTATGATTGGTTGTGCATGTCTAAAATTATATAGTCATCACTAATGTTAAAGAAACTTAACTAGGATAATTTTCTAATATAACCATGTAAATAAACAAAAAGTAGGATGAGAGAGAAAGTTTGGTAAGAGAACATTGTTGATATACTCACGTGGATTAAGGTTTGATCCCACTCATATTGGTGGCTTACATGTAGGCTGCAATTTCGTTGGTGACTTTATGGTTTCAAAAGGCTTTGCTTTTGATATACAAATATCACGTTTGGGTCTGATTTGATTTGCTACCATACTTTTAACTTTTACTAATAGAAATCACACAGAAAAATATTTTATTTTATTATTTTCGCACCCAATAGTTTCAAATAAACTAAATTCAAATGTAGGAACGAAATGAAATGGATTTTTGAAAGGGAAACGTTTTTTATACCTAATTTAGTGACCTTATTTGATGAAATGATGAATCATAGTCTTTGAATTAATAGTAAATTCTAACTAATAGTGAGGTTCACAGTCAAATTTAATAACCGAGAATAATAAGATCAATAAATAAAATCATTAAATAAAATTCATGTACATTATCCTTTTTGAAAAGTCTTTTAAGACATATCATAGATAATGAGAGGTTAAAAGTTTCAACAAATTAAATCAATGTTTTAAGTACAATAACATTGCTCAAAGTTACTTACTATATAAAAAAAAAAGTAATGCTACACAGATTTAAAAACTCGATTTAAAAATCAGACTTGATGATGTGATTGTTATATTTGTCATTGATTTAACTGTAGGTCATAATATTTATTTGAACTCATTTTTTATTCAATGATAATGATTCGTTAAATTAAATTTTTAAGTCAAATTTTTTAAAACTATTTAATATTTTAGAAAAAAATATATATTGCTCAAAGTGAAAACATGTGATGATGGGAACCAGTTGTCTGCATGTCCAAAAGGTTGACTTCTTGAATCTGTCAGCCACTATTATACATTGATTTTTGAAATTCTTGGACTTTACCTGGACCACTACCTTGACAATGACTAAAGCAACCCACCTCTCTCTCTCTCTCTCTCTCTCTCTCTCTCATACACACACAGATTTACCAGACTGATTAGTCTTGGTGTTGTGACTGAGCATGAAGAGTCCAATCAGATGATGGTGGGTTGGGTCCATTTCATAATGTATTGTAGTTTGGGGCATCACTTAAAAACAGTGGGTGCTTCTCTGCATGTATGTATTTATACCAGGCATCTGCCCCCTCCAATACTTCCAACTTCCAACACCCTATTCTCTCTCTCTCTCTCTCACACACACACACACACACACACACAGAAGCTGAGATGAAGCAAAACTTCCATTCTTGTGCTGTTCTCTTTGTTTTGCTTATTATCTCCTCACACGCATCTGCCCGTATCCTTGAAACAAATCATGGTAACCAAACCTCCTCTTCTTCTTCGTCTTCTTCTTCTTCTGTTTTACTTTTCTGAACCAACTGTAGTGTTGCATGTTCTGCAGGAAAAGAGGAGGCAAAGCTCAATAATAAAACCACCGGAGATTCGCTTGTACAAATAGAAGGCAGCAACTATTTGAATGTAATCTTCTATCTCTACTATAGCTACTTCTTGTAAATTTTGAGTTTCTTTTGTTCCAACTCTTCTTCTGGTTTAATGATGCTATTAGACTCTCATGGGCATAGAAGATTGTGAAAGTGGAGATGAAGAGTGCTTGACGAGAAGGGTTCTTGCAGAGGCTCACTTGGACTACATTTACACTCAGCACCATAAGCCTTGAAGACTTTAGTTTTCCTCTTCAAAGGATTATTACTTATTAGTGTAACTTACTTTTGAACTAAAAGTACAATAATGGAGATTTCTATATTTCCCCTTTTGTATTACTCTTTTTGGTCTTTGTGTTGATGAACAATCATAAAAATCTCTGAAAAAAAATTTGCACAAGTACATACGGGATCTGAAAAATATCATATGTATCCCCTATAAGCATCTTACATACTTCACATTTAAAATTGTGCATATTATCCCCTTATAATTATATACCAAAGTAAAATAGTTATTTTTATCATCTAAGTTAATGGAGAGTGTACTCCACACATCCAAAACCTATTGTGGACTTTATTTCCATTATTTCTCTCCAAAAGAATATTGTCAAAGTGTATAAAATACATTTTATAATATATGGTATAATAATACCGAAATAGATAGGACATCGATCCTAGATAAAAAAACATAAGTGATTTTTTATCCCGGAACAAAACCTCAATTGAGGGAAAAAGAGACTCGATATATTTGATTGAAATATGTTGATTTGTTGTCATGTTTCATTAATTTTATAGTCAAGAGTAAATCAAATGAAAATTTTAATTTTAAAACGTGAGTATTATGATAATATTTTAATTCCATTAACGGCGTTAATTAATTCACTTTGGTACATAACTATAACGAGATAATGTGCCTAATTTTAACCATCAAGGTAAGATATTTCTAACCAAAATCACAAGAGATAAAAAACATTTGACCCTATATTTATATATATACAGAACAATGGTTTCTGCAATTCGACCCTTAGAGCATATTTAGTTCAAGTACAAATAAAGGAAGAGATTGAATAATTAGTTCTCATTCAATTTATAAAATAGTGTTATTGCATTTTTAATACCTAGCTTCTTAAAAACAATACACCTATTACATAGTATTCATTACTACCTAATATTAAGTATTAAATGGCAATTAGGTTGGGATTAATTAAAATTACTACCGGGTCGTTATAACCTCATCCAACTTAGTATTATATTATTATCGAATAAAATTAATTCAATCTACCTCTTAATACCTAAATCAAACCTGCCCTTAATATTTTAATATTCAAGTTACAGCATCTAAATAAAAATGCATTCCCACGCCAAGGCCGACCCTCTAAATAAAAATTCTCTTCACCGGTTAGCAAAAAATAACAAAGAAGAAGAAGAGAAGCAGCTGCTTTGGGGAACAGGGTCAAAGGGGATATTCAGTTTGCATGTACATAGATTAGTGGTTTAGCAACACTGTGTGTGTGAGAGAGAGATAGAGAGGAGGGCTGATAGTCGAAGGAGCTCAAGCCAAATCTAAAAACCTTATTTTCTTAATCAAGTTTAAAAAATTGTTCAACTTTGACTCGTTTAAAAAACGAGTTGAGCCTGAACGAGTCCAAAACAAGTTGAACCCAAGCCGAGCTCGAGTATTTGCACATAAACGAGTCGAGTCTGTCGAGTTCGAGCCGAGCCTATTGGGCTCGTTTTCCAAACGAATTTGAACAAGCTAAAAACAAACTGAGCTCGAGTAATTCAATTTGATTCATAGTTCTAATAGAGAGAGAGAGAGTGCAACCATTATTGAAGTCAGGAGAACTATAAGCTCAGTGGAAGATGCATTCTTTACCAGAAGTAGTTCCAAAGATTTATGAGCAAAGCCATGCAGGTACTTGTGGATCTTGGTAGGTGAATATGAGAACAGTAATTAAAGCAATTTATTCAGACAGTTGGGAAGTGATGATCTCTGAGTTTGGTGACAGTTTCCACAACATTAATTTTCCACCTTCTGTAAGGTTGCAATTTTCATCAGATCACCAAAAAAAAAAAAAGAAGCAGTTTCATGATCTCAACTTTCAATCCACAGCTCTCTCTCTCTTATTCCATAGTCTCAGCTTTCTCTTTTATTCTCTCTCAATTTTGTACGATTTTACCGGACCATGCGGCACTATTTGTGGTGTGCACACTAGGGGTGTCAACCGTATCCGATTAAACGGGTGACGGGTGAAAAACTAATGAATTCTTACATGACACGTTTAATAAACGTGAAAAAAACATCTACTCGTACACGACTCGTTTAACCCGTTTAATTTAAAAGTATTTTGTTTGTCCCTTGAAGGTCTTGAAATCATTTGTACGGTGTTGATTTTGTACTCTTGATTTTTGTTAATGAATAAACAAAGCTTTAGGTTGCTTATTAATTTAAAACAAAATGAAAATTGAAAAAAAAAAAAACAGAAGAGAAGAAGCCTTGTGTTAGAGTTTTGAGTGTCTTACTTTTCGTCTCCATCCATCGAGCTGAGTGATTGAGGGAGAGAGAGAAAAGAAGCAGAAGAGGATGTAGTTCTGTTGGCTTCAGGCTTCAGCCATGGAGGCTGGAGGCACAACGTCGAAAGTCGCAACGAAGAACAAGAGAAGACAAAAAAAATTATTAATCTGGCTAATTTTTGTAAAATAATTATTAATTTAATATTATATTAATTTTATTTAAACGGATAAACAGGTGATAAATAAGTTAACATGTCTCACCCGAACACGACTCGTTTATTAAACGTGTCTAGTGGATCAACTCGTTTATTACCCGAACCCGATAAGGCATCACCCAAACCCGCTTAACTCCAACTCGATTCGTGTTAGACTTTGACAGACCTAATGCACATCCAACGAGAAACCGTCACAAAAACAGCTTATAGGCCATACAAGTTAAGTTTTAAAAAAAAAAAATCAGACAAATTTATAGGTATTAGCTATTCATTGGGCATGTATAATTTTTTATTAGTGATATATACCACTTAGCACTGTCATGTGGTGTATGTTAAATCCACTGAAAAATTTCTGCTTCCATATGATGCACGTCTAAGGGATGATCTGATAAATGCTTTAAATCACGGAATTAATTTAATGCACTAATTGAATTAGTTGAGAGTTCGAATCACATTAAGTCAACAGTTATAATTGATTAGGTCCCCAAATTAAGTCAAAATAATATTTTCTATTAAAAAAAATTCCTAGCTTATTTTAGGTATGTGGATATTCTTTTTATATAAATGCCTCATTAAGGTTTTTGACAAATCACATTATTATGGCTTTGGTGAAGAATCTTTTTAACAAGTCTTCACGGAAATTTGGAGGCTGAACCCTTTTAGGTTTGCAATCATGAGAATAATTACTCAGTAATTAATGTATTAACTATTAGGCAAAGAGATTTTTCTTTTTATTTTTTTGTATTATGGTCAAGAGTATTTGAATTAACTTGTGCGTAACTCGACTAATCTCCTTACCAATCCGATCAAAGACAAAAAATTTTGAATTCAGGATATCATACTTCCAAGCAGTGATGGTCACACAAAATCACGTAGGGGCTGAATATGGAGCCACTTCAATGCCTTTCGATCCATAAATCCCTAGATCCTTCCTCTGCCTTGGAACATGAACCTAAAATTTGGTGAGGCCTAGTGCATTTTAGGAATGGCTGGAAATGGGCTTGGATCATATTTGGGCCCAAGTCTATTAATGTTGTTATAATTTGGGAAAAATGGAAGTCGATACACAAATATAGACTTATTTGAGTAAAATAATACTAATGAAAATTTATTGGGCATAGTACATTTTGATGGAAAAAGACCAAAAACTCATTCTACAAGAATAACTCTTGCAACAACTGGTTTTTGGAAATAATTATATCACAATCCCTCCCTATTTTCTCTCTCTCCCTATCTCTATTCGTTGCTCTATCTCCCCTATTTTCTCTCTCTTCCTCTCTTTCTGTTACTCTCTCACCCCTGTTTTCTCTCTTTCACTATTTCTCCCCCTATTTTTTCTCACTGTTACTCTCTCTCTTTCTCTCTCTCTCCCATTGAGAATTTATTTTCTTTTCAAATATGTAAAGATTTGATTTGATTATTTTTGTTTGAAATTATAAATTTTTTTATTTTTTGTTATACACCTTATTGGTGTATCTATTTAATGTATCTCTTTGGTGTATCAATTTTGTGCATCAATTACGGGTATCATTTTAGTGCTTCTGTTTTAGTATATTTGTTTGATGTATCAATTTCGTGTATCAATTAAGTGTTTCTCTTTGGATTTCACTATCCATCTATTTGGTGTATCTATTAGGTGCATCTCTTTAGTGCATCTTTTAGGTGTATCTTTTTGTAATCATTGTGTGCAGGGAATAGTCGGTGCAATTTATACCTATTATGTGTATTTTTTTTGAAGAAAATAACGTTTGGAACGGAATCAGAAAGCCACGTTAGGAGCCGTATAGTAATACCTGTTTGGAACCAAATCAGAAAGTCCACAACTGAAGAATATAGGAAATATCAACGTTTGAAGGCAATGGTTGAAGAATATATTGTGAATTGATTTAAGAATAAATGTTCAAAATTCAAACAAATGAAAAAAAATCAAATCAAATTTTTACATATTTGAAAAAAAATTAATTTATCAATGGGAGAGAGAGAAAACAAGGAGTGAGAATAATAGTGAGAGAAAATAGGGGAAGAGAGAGGGAGAGAGAGAGATATAGATAGAGAAAAAAAAGAAGAGAGAGTGAAAGAATAAGAATAAATGTTTAAATTTAAACAAATGATAATAATAACAAGAAATTTATGTATAAGTGAACTTAATAGAGTAAAAATTTTATCAGTAAACTTTCTCTCAAGTAAGTCTTATAAAATGTACCCGCACCCAATTTTTTCTTATAATTTTATAGGAAATTTGGAGGTTGGTCCATTTTTTAAGACTTATTTGAACTTAAGTCCACTTAAAAACTTTGTTTGGAAATAACTCCATTTCGATTTCCATTGTCTAAAATACCCCTAATAGTTGTATTTAATTAAAATACATTTGAAAACTAAAAATTCCTAAATTTAAGAGTTTTACTAAAATTAAAATTCTTTCTTTCTCTCTCATATCTATCTATATAATAAAGTAGCTAGCTTGGTTTGTCTTGAGCTTTTCGCGGCTCAGATCATTTTCAGGCTTTTGATCCGACGATCATAATTGAACTTAACTGTAACACTCCTATCTCTCATATAACTCTCTTTCTCTCCTATCTCTTAGACGTTTTAAACACACATTATCTCATCTCCTCTCTCTCTCTCTCTATATATATATATAATAATAATAATAAGATAGAACCAAATTTGAATATTTTCATCTCTTTAAAATTGATTCAATTCACTTTAAATTAAATAGTTCAGATTTCATCTAAATTCATCGAAGTTAATCCAACAGTTCACAACAAATCCCGCCCAATTTGACTACATCCACACGCCACCCACCCAGTCTAACACACAACCCAAGCCAGACGTGTATCTCCTTCCCAAGCCAGGCGTCATCTCTCCTTCTCTCTCTCCGCTCACTCTGCCATGACTCCTTTACGACCAGGTACCTCTCTCTCTCTCTCTCTCTCTCTCTCTCTCTCTCTCTCTCTCACACACACACACACACACACACAACCCACGTAGTCGAACACACACACGCTGTAGATCGTTCCTCTGCCATGTCTCCCTCTCTCAACCATGGCTACTCTGCCGTCGCCCAGGTACCTTCCTCCCTCCTTATCTCTCCCTCTCTCTCTCCATTCCTACCCTCTCTATCACACGCACACACACAGACACAACACCCTCTTTGTCTGACGACTCATACACACACAGACACAATTGCACATACATGCACACACATCACACATGTCGCACACATATAACACACACATCGCGCATACACACAACAACACACACACATAAATACACACAACAGCACACGCACATAAATTGTTTGGGGGTTTTGTAGCTTTCAATGATTTTTATTTTCATATTGGGTGTTAATTTGGGTGTTTTGAATGTTATATTTTCAAATAATTTTGAGAAGTTTTGTAAGAATAAGATTTTCAAATTAGGTTTTTTCATAGGATTGTAGGTTTTTTATTGAATGTTATAGTTGTTAGTCGTATTTTAATTAAATGTTAATAGTTATTAGTAGTATTTGATTGAATGTTATGGTTTTGAAATTGGATGTTAGGGTTTTCAAATTGGGATTTTTTATGGATTAGGGTTTGTGCAATTATAAATTGGGTTTTCTTATGAAAGATGTTTATAAGGTTTTGATTGAATGTATTTTAGGGTTATTATATGTAATTTAGTTTTGACCTTTTACTGCCATCATAGCTTTGATAATGTTACTGTTGTGAATTTTGGTTAACAAGGTAAAATACGCAATTTAGATATTCATTGATTAATGTTTGGACATTTAGATATCCCATTGACGGTACTAACACTGTTAGTTTTGCATGTTTTTCATGTAATGATAATTTGTTTTATCTTAGATTAAATTGAATGGAGAATGACTGAGTATTTTATTTACTAACACTATTAATTGTACTGACTCTGTTAATTGTTTTCAAGTTTGATGACTAAATTGAATATTTTTCATGTACTAACACTGTTAATTGTTTTCATGTTCTTCATGTTTTGCACTATAAATTTTTCATGTTTGTTGAAATGCCTGAGAACTAGGCAACGTACTGAGTGGTATTTTTTTTTTTAATTATGTGAATGACTGTGCTTTTATTTATGCTCTTTTAAATTTATGGTTCTCTCATAATTACAGGTTTCCCTCTTCAATACCAAGATTCAGTCTGGGGTTATACAACTACTCCACCTTGGTGGTTTAAAGTGAGATTTTTGGCTTGCTCTACTGAGTATTTTATTTACATTAGTGATATACATCTTATTTGTGGTTTTGAATATGAATTTTAGTTTTTTTTTTTATAAAAAAAATTTGTATTTTCGAGTTCAATTTAAGTTTGTGTAAAACTAAATATGTAGTTTATGGTTGTCTAATCAGATTGTTGCATATATTTTTGCATTTGATTCAGTTTTAGGTTCTTTATTGTGGTTATTTGCTGAAGTTTTCGAGATTATGTTTGTTTCTTTTCAATTAAATTTGCAGTTTTAAAAGAAAAATTGAATTTCACTTGGGCTAAGAAAAGATTTGAACGCTATTGATCTGGAGACAGGTAACTGAGTTTTGCTATAGATTTACTTCTTTTAGTTTAAAGGATTCATTACAACTGAAAATAAAGTTTGGGCAAGTTTTTATTTTACCTTGATGTTAATGATTTGTTTTCTTGGGCAGAGTCTTGATCTTGAAATTCAGACTTGCTCTGATGGGAACATAAGCATAGGGTCAAACATGACCTTGGTTATTACCATTTCAGGTGAAATTTCAACTTTATAACTTGAATTATTGATTTCCTTGAATTTATAGTTTGAGTTCTAACTTATTATTTTTGGATCGTGTTTGATAAAGGGTGAAACTAACTTTGCAATTTGTATTGCTTCGATTTCAAAACTGCAATCATTGATTTTATAGGTTGTCTATATTTCTTTAAATCGGTGAACCAAGTGATGTGGTGAATAGAAGTTGAGCCATTCTATTCCCAATGGCACACACACTCACACAACACGTGTAATTAGCATTCTATAGGTTGTCTATATTTCTTGAGGTCCTATTTTTTAGGAAAAATTTTTGAACTTTGTCAAAATTGTGTAAAAGAAGAAAAACATGTTTTAATTAAATATTGGCTATTTTTTTATTCAGCATAGTGCCTTTACGAGAATATTCATATTTCTAATACTTGGTTGAGTATGTATGTAAAGTGTGGGTGTGTTAAGGATGCAACTTAGGTTTTCAGCTTAATTCGTGTCCCTGTTCAGTGTTTGATTTTTGTTGAGTCCACAATCAACGTTCGATTTTTTTATGAATTGTATGGTACCTTTAGGCACAGTTAATCACTATCTATAATAATAAGACACAACCTAAATTAAATCAGTTAGAACTTAGAAATACTTAGGCGCCACTACTCACACATGAATTTGTGTATGCTCTCCTTGATGTTTACGACCGACCAACTAGATTGAGAATCAATGATGATGTACGGTATTTATTTTTCTTCTTTCATTGTGTTCAAGATCAAAGTTCACTCTTTTTGAATTACATCGTGCTTTCAGATACGGGTTAAAGTCCATTTCAATCAGACATTTGTGTGGTGGTAACTTCAAGCTCCAAAGAAGATGATATTGAAAGAAGTTATTTCTGTCTTTTTATACGTGTGTGTAGTTTGCATGTGTTTTGTTTATTCCGTGTTTAATACGGTGAACTAATTACACATGGTTATAAGAATATGTTTGGTTTTGATGTGAATTAATGGTTGGGTATGGAATTGAGTTGTGATGTATGATGATTGTGGTGGAAATAGAATTGAATTGTAGTGATACGAGGTCTTATTATGTATGATTGTGAGTTCTGTAGACATGTTGAAATTTTTTTGGACTCATATTTTTAGAATAAATTTTGCCGAAATTTCTGAAAAATTAGTGGGGACTAGATTGATTTCAATTTATTTAATTAAAGCAAATGATGTAAAAATTATTTCAAATTGATGATTTATTTTAGGCACGGTAGTATTCTTCAAGTTTTAATTCAATTTTTTGTTACTTCGTGCCTTTAGGCACGGGTAATTACTAGTCTATATAATAAAGTAGCTAGATTTCTTTGTCTTGAGCTTTTCGCGGCTCAGATCGCTTGAAGAAATATTGATCTGACGGTCCTAATACGAAAAGTCCTCTCCCCCCAATTTTTTGAGTAAGACTTTTATTCATTCCACAATTCTAAGACTCATATCTCTCTTATAACTCTCTATCTCTCTCTATCTCATACTACACATTAATTAGGTCGTTAATTATGATTCTAATTAAAGATTATTTTTAAAAATTTTAAATAAACAAATGGACCTTAAATAAATATTCTTTGTGTCAAAACGAGTCGAATGACTATAATATATGTCATATTTTGTATTGAAATAAAAATATTATAATATTCGAATGGTATAATAGACGAATAATATATATATATAATGTGATATATCTATACAGTAAGGGGGCTATCATTATTTATCTTGAATTTTTCGTAGCTCAAATTATTTTAATATTATTGATCAAACGATAGAAATTCCTCCTCCAAATTCATTTTACTTGATTATTAGTTCAAAATGATTATGATTAATATTCGAATTGAGTTGAATTTAGTTGTCGAGTATAAAATATATATTCTTATTTAAACTTAACTTTGTTTGAATTTTATAAGTATTCAAGTTGAAGTCAAAATGAAATTGATTGTAAAAATAATAAAGAATAACTAAATAAAAAAAAAAAAGTTATGACATCTCAGTGAACAAGAATAGATAAGAATTAGTTTGTAGGTTTAAGATAGAAGTGCTAATTGAGTCAAACTTAAATTCAATTCTCGGTTTGACGTAATTATGATTAAGACTCGAATTGAACTGAATTTGACTGTCATGTATAAAGTATAAATTCTTCCTTAAACTTAAAGGGTGGGGCTATTCCCACCCACAAATCTCCATTCTCACCCCATTTAATTTCTCATTATTAAACTATTAAGTCTACCATTTCTATACCCACCCCATGCTACATACACCCCTTTTAAAAAGAAAAGAACGAAATAAGGAAAAAAAAAGAAGCAAACCGAAATAAGAAGGAAAAAAAAACCAAGCAAAGATTAAATGAACAAATAAAACTACAAAATGCAAAACTACAAGACGCAAAACTGGACATGAAAAAAAAAAGTATCAAGCACAAACACAAAATCGAACAAAAAAAAAAAAAAAGAAGCATAGATACAAAAGCTAAACAAGATAAAAAAAATAACAAATAATCTGAAAAGTATACATATATGTACACACATATACATTCTAAATAAAAAATTATTAAACTTGACAAATATATCAAAACATACCGAAAATAATAAAAATTCATACAACAAACAGGAAATCAAATATATAATTAAATTGAAAAGTAATACTAACATGTATCTCACTGAAAAATTTCATATTAAAAAAGTATTTTTGTGAGTGCATCAGATGAAATAGAGAATGAAACCATAATTATTACAAAATATAAGGTGAGTTTATTTATTAAACGGGGTGTATGTAACATGGTGTGGACTTAATTACTAATGGAGTGACTATATAATGAGTGGATTTAGTAGTTTGATAATGAGAAATTAAATGGGCTGGGAATAGAGATTTGTGGGGTGGAAATAGCCCCACCCAAAATTAAATTTGATTGAATTTTACGAATATTTAAATTGAACTCAAATGGAAACTGATTTTAATTACTCAACAAATTTTTTTACATTTATGAGAATTCACGTGAAACTTTTCGATATTTTCCTCACAAAAGTTACACGAACTCACATTAAAAAAATGGTGCAAAAATAATGTTATGAACTTTAAGTAGAAACCTGCAGATAATCAAATAGTTATATTTTTTTTGAAATTTGAGATAAAGTTTATTAAAAATTTTAAAATTTTGGATGTTTAACCAATAATAATTATATTTTCTCAAAATTTTGAATTAATATGTTGCAATAGTTGTAGCGTGACTTTCGTTATATAAAAGTTTGATTATATATATTCTGCATACAGGTTGAACAATATCAATTTGATCGTTATATTGTTGAAATTGTATTATACATTGCCTTTATTTATGAAAAAACATTTACAATTTTTTATGAGTAACGTAGTGCCTTCAGGCACGGGTAATTACTAGTCTATATATATAGTAACATTCAAAATGAAAAATAATAGCCTTGAATATTAACATTTAGAAAAAATATAACAAAAAATTGTAACATTTAAAATAAGAAATAGTAACATTTAATATTAACCACAGAATAATTAGTAACATGGACATTTTATAATGCATAGGTAAGAAAACAGTAATATATTCACAAAAAAAAAAAAAAGTAATAACGTGAAAAATTGAACAAAATTGGGAGTCAAACCAGTAAGTAACACAATGATCAATATGGATAGCTGATAATGCATAGAGGAAAAAACAATAATATGCTCAACATAAAAAGTAATAGTATTGAAAAAATGTACTAACATGCTCAACAAAAAAATTAGTAACATGAAGAAAAAAAATTATACCACTATAAGATTGTCTTCTTCACAAAAAAAAAACAAAGAAGGAGGCGTTCTGATCGTCAAAGGTCATGACCAACAGTTGCTACTAGTTCGTAACAATAATTAACTAATTCGAAACAAACGAACCATTTTCTGGCTTCAAAAAATATGGAGGAAACAAACTTGAGACATCCCCGAATAATAGGATCGGAGATGAATAATATCTAGTTTAAATTTGAAATTCAAATTTTATGAAAATATATTACTTGATGGTATTTATTATGAAAATCTCCATTCAGCATGGATCAAGGGATTTCCCGGTTTGAAAACTGATTTAAACATTGAAGACTGCTTTCAAAGCCATAGGAATGACATTTTGGACTTAACCACTTACTAAAAAAGATAATAATAGGAATTATTCTCAAATATGTTTAAGTGATGGTAGAATTTCTAGTTGAAATTCCGAGAATTTTTCATTTTGTCTTCTCTTATTATTTTTTCATTCTACTCTTTTTAGCTGATGAACCCACATCTGTTGGGTATTAGGAGCAATTACTTTACCAATAACACAAAAGAATGACAAAAGGACAGAGCAAAACAGTGGGCCAAAAATCTGTCACTAGTATCGACACCAATTCAATCAAAAACAACAACTCTATTTCATAAAAATTCAGTACAATATCCAGCAATACAAAGGGACAACTTTTCTCATAATTTTTCAGCAACAAATGACTCAATACTCAATAGATGAAACTTCAGCTTCAATGGAACACACAACAACTCCTATAATTTTTCTTATCAACAAAACTATGATCATGTTTGGTTCGCATTTCAAAAATAGTTTCTGAGAGAAAATCTGTTTGGCCAACTATTTTTTTTTTTTTTGAAAATGAGAACAAAAAATGGATAGATTTTTAGGCTGCATTTAGTAACAGGTTGTTTCTGTTTTTTTTTTTCAATTTTTGTCAAAAACAAGAAACAAAAATATGTTTGGAGAGTGTTTTCATTTTTTTTAGCTAATCAAAAATTTGTTTTTTTTAGCTGGTCAAAAATAAGAAACAAAAAATAAATTAGTGTTGTTTTATGTATTTTTGGAAACTACCTTTTGTGAATTTAGAAAACACTACTACCACCACCACCACCAACACCAATACATTTCTGTTTTCATTATTTTTTAAGTTACTGTTCAAACAAGTTTTACTGATTTCTATTCTGTAGAACTGTTTTTAAAATCATATAACCAAATAAGTCCTGCGACACAAAAAATACCAAAGCACACTTTTCTAAAACTCTTCTGAAAAATAATTTTTGAATACTGTTTTTTTAGACGCAAATCAAACAGGATTGATGTTTTCTGTTCTGTTTTTTTCTGCCGAAACTATCTCTGTTTTTCTGCTGAAAAAACTCTTTTCTCTCTGCTGAACCTCTCTTTTCCTGTGTTTTTGCAGCTACTACTCTCCTGTTTTTCAAACAGCTGCCCAAGCCTTTTATACTCTACTTTCAACCAAAATCGACCTCGCCATTTGCTACCTTTTCACCAATCAAAGCACTCTATTCTCTATGCTTTTTGCAGCTGCTCTTTAACTCTCTTAAAGCCCACCGTGTCAATCAAGTGGCTGGTCCTTTACATCTGGATGTCCAAAGCGTGGCTTTTCATATCACAGACAACACAAAACTACTAATAACTAAGGACAAAAAGTATTACATATTAGAAAATAAACCCAAAACTTAGACTACCAAAATTACCCAATTAATTTGGGTTTACAAAATTAACATCATCTTATAACAATAAAAGCTTTAATTTAAGAAGACCAAACATTTTCTTTTCAACAATATTTGGAAGGATGTGATAAAAAAAAAAATACTTGCAAGGAGGAAGTTGCATAATGAAAGGGGAAAGTTTAGACCCACATCAGGGCCGGCTCAACTGCATTGGGAAAAAAGCATAGGCTTTAGGCCCCAAATTTTTAGAAGGCCCCAAATTTTTAGGTACATTATTAACCCATAAAAAAAATTTTTTTTTAAAATTTTAAACCCTAAAAAAAGCCCCAAAATATTTAGTACAAGGAACATTTTTATTGTAATAATTTGGGTCCATGATTCAATTCATAACATTAGAAATCTAAAAATCATAAGTTGAAAAAATAAAAAGTACTCAAAAATCAACTCATATTTACTCATTCTCTCTCTGTGTGTAAAAATTAGTACAAAACATTAAAAAAAAGTTAAAATTAAATTATTTTTGATAAAAAAAACAAAAACAAAAGTTAAAATATTTTTTTCAGTAACACTAGCACGTCATTCTTAGGTCTCTATCATATAATAAATTGAAATTTTCGCTTTAAAAGTTTTTTCTCATATAATAAATTTTTTTCAGTTAAAAATTTTCGCTTTAAGCCTCCAATTGCCTAAAGTCACCCCTGACCCACATAGGATCAATGTTATCAGAATTTGGATAGATTGGTTGAACCAGTGAACCAAGCCTCAGACAACTTGTGCAATTAAACCGCTTGTAAACTGTAAAATCGATCGATTTTGCTACCAAAATCAGTGAACCGAATGGATTTTTAAATTCGGCCAGTTCGAAGCTTAAGAAATAAAAAAATTTAAAAGACCCTTTTTGGGGGCGATTTTGCCTTAAACCTAAACGAGATCAGACCCAGCCAGACGCACTTGAGTACTCTTCTGTCTTCTCCAGATCCAGACGAACAATGGCCAGCTTCCCCGCTTCTCGATCTCCTCCTCAGCTGTAATATGTGTACTTCTCCTCTCCCTCACACCAAGAAAACAGTAGAAAAATTACTAATAAATGAACTTGTCACATATCTGAGAGCTTCTTTTTGTCCTCTCTCTTCAAAATTTCTTTCTATACTCTACGTACATGATTGTTTTAAGGATAATGATGGTACAGGAAGGTGAGAGTAAGAAAAATAGTACGTGAGGTTCAGTAGTATTTTATTTGTTTGCCTTATTTTGTGTAATACTATTTTTTGGGTTGCCTGTTAGTTACATATGTACCACTGGGCGTTAGATCAGTTGGTGAGAGACTGTTCTAGCTTAACCAAGGTCTCGGGTTCGAGTCTTGGGAATGCAGCTGCGTTCGGTAGGGAGAGCTTTACCGCCCTTGTGGTCCAACCCAGCTCGAATCCAGATTAGTCGGAGCCCAATGTGACTTTCGGATACCGGATGGTCTGACCAAAAAAAGTTAGTTACATATGTAGTTGTAATTTGTCATGCTTTATCTTACACCATTAATTATTCATGTATAAATTATTTTCATATGGACAACAATTAAGCTGACTCACTCAAGTGACAACTTAATTTGTCCATATAACAATTATAAGAACAAATGCGCTCATATGGACGAAGTCACCATACCATTGACAAGCACGACAAATGAGCCTTCATGCATTGTAATCACTGGCCTTTGAGTTTTTGGGTTTTTTTGTTGTCTTTATTAATTTGTTGGGATATTTGAGTTTTTTTTTTTCAATAAAATCTATGTCTTTTTCTGTGTTCAAGATAAGGGATTATAAGTTAAGCAACATCTTGATATTGGGCATTCGTGATTTGATCACTTTTTTAATTATATGCATTGAACAGGTTGAATCTTGATTTGAATGAATTATAGCAAGGGATTAAATTCTTTATAGGCAAGCCTGTAAACAATTATTTACAGGAAGCCAATCAAAATTGAGGAGCTACACAAACACATAAATCAATATTGAGGATTCCCAATGAGTTTATGTAGCTCCTTAATTTTGATTGGTTGTCAATAAACAATTTAAAGAATCTATTCTTTTATAGCAATGAAAAGTATTTATTGAAAAAAAGAAAAGACCTTCGACTCTAATGAAATGCAATTGAAAGTAGATGGATAAAAATGGTTGCTTTGTTGTATCTAATCTTTAAATCTGACCTAATCTTTGATTAAATATTTGTCCTTTTCAATTGTGTGTGGGACAATACACAACATATTTTTTGTAGTTTTGTGGTCCTATAGTTAGTGGGTATTTTATTGTAATTTTTAAATTAAGCTGATGAATCTAGATGGATTTCAACTATGCTAATATTCAACACTCTAATGGATGTATACACTTATGGCAATGAATTTTCAATTTTTTTTTTGGCGATATTTGTTTTAAAAATTACACAGTGTCTTCAGATACGGACATTAACTACTGTATATATATATAATTTACAATTTATGTAATATTATTAATAAAAGTCTGAGTCGGAGTTTTTCTATAACACATTTTAGACTCCAACTCTGACAAACTTCAACTCCAACGGAGGCGGAGTCAATTCGGAGTTGGAGTCGGTATTGGATTTTTGGATAGTTGCACACCCCTATTGACGTCTACTTTTCCAATGTCGTAAGAATCAAGTCAGTTGAACATCAAAATAAAATGTTATGACCAAAATATCAAAGTAATGTCAAAATATTTTTTTCCTGAATTCTCCTCAACATGCATTTATGCTCTGGAATGCCTCGAAACTTTTTTTTTTACCAAATCATCCCATATTCCAACCAGATCCTTTTTCCATTGTTTGCTCAATTTGGATCAATTCATTACCATTATAAATCATCCGAGTTACCTACAAAATGAGAAAATTAACTAGAACAAGTATTAAGTTAGAAAAGTAAGGAATTTGACATATTTTATCTCGAATAATATATAATTAACATATTTATGTAATAAAGTACAATACAATTCAAATCTCAAAAGATAAACAAAATGACTTTTGCTATTCGCGGTTGGGATCTCTTTAAATTTTACTTTAAAATTAATCTGACGGCTAATGCTAACACTTCAAATTTAATAAGAAAAATAGGTCCCTAAGGGTGTGTTTGGGGTAACTTTTTAAAGGTGCTTTTAATACTTATAATTTTTCATAAATACTTAAAAAAAAAAAAAGTAGTGTTTGGAACCACCCCACCACCACCATCACCCTCATCGCCCCACCACCATCACCACTACCACCACCACCCCACCACCATTATCATTACCACCACCACCGCCACCCCACCCCACCACCAAACTACCCCCCCCCCCATCACCACTACCACTACCACTACCACCTTCGCCGTCGCCACCCCACGACCATCACCAATGTCACCACCCCACCCACAGTCTCACCACCAGCATCATCACCACTACCACCCTCCGCCCCTTACCACCACCATCGTTATCGTCACCATACCACCCCCTACCATCACCACCGTCGCCACCCCACCACCATCCCCATTACACCCACCATCATCATCACCACCACCATCGTCACCTCCACTCCACCACCATCGCCACTGTCCTACCACCGCTGTCGCCATCTCACCATCACCTATGCCACAACAACCACCACTGTCTCCTACTATCACAATCGTCGCCATAATTACTGTTGCCACCCCACCACCACCACCACCACCTTCACCTCTACCCCACCACCACCACCACCGTTGTCACTGTCCAACCATCACCCTTACCACCACTATCTCTATCGCCTCACCACCACCCTTCACGACCATCACCACTACCACCACGACTATCATCGCCACCACCGCCATTACCACCCACCACCACTACTACCGCTCACTCCCACTATAACCGGTGCTTAAATTCTTTTCTATCTCCTCTATATTTGTGATTTGATTTTAAATATGAATATAAATATATTTATTGTTGACCATTTTTTTTTGTTACTCTGTGCCTTCAGGCACAACAATAACTAGTCCTTAAATATAATAAATAATATTTTTAATGGTTAATCATACACCTACACATGCACACACAATAATTACACTATACACACACGGGGGTTGGTCTAAATTTATGTAATTGCCGCACACAGACACACAACCCTAATTAAACTATGATATTTGACATAGGTATTTTTTTTTTTATCTTCTTTTACTTTATAAATTGTATGGTAAATTGTATGCATTATGGATTTTTCTTATATCTTTTTAGCTAAATTATTAGCTTATACATAATTTTTATTTTTTAATTATACTACCAGTCAAACTAGTTGATCCAACCATTGAACCAATTAATCATTGATCTTAGGGGTGTTAAACGTGTCGGGTGGGTCATTTCGTGTTGAGATGATTTCGTGTTTGTGTCAAAAATCTCAAAACACGAACCTGACTTGTTTAATAATCGTGTCGAGATGTGTAAATACTAACCTGACCTAGCCATTAAACGAGTTACCCGAACCCGAACTGTTTGTCACATTTAATAAACATGTCGTTTTCAGATTACCACACATAACATGTGTAATACACATAACTTGTTTCTACACATGTTCATTACCATTAAATATATCGTTCAATCATTCATCCAAAATTTCAAATAATTTTTTTCAGCAATAACATATCACATCTCAATAATGAAATTAACTAAAATACATTCAAGTTTCAACCTAAAAATTAAAGCAAAAACTATACTAGTATACTTTTATAATAATATTAAGAACTATACTGTCAATTATCATAGTAGAAGTAAGAACTAATAAGTAATAATGTTAATACCACATCAGTCATACATAATAGAAAAACTATACTGCCATAAATGGGTTAAACTGGTCTATAATAGGTTAGGTCATGTTTATGTCCGAATAATATCAATCCGTTTAAAATACACAGGTTAATCAAGTCAAAATCGAGTTGACTTGATTTTGACATAAAGATGACATTTTTTTGGTGTTTAAGCGTGTTGACTCGTTTTTACCTATTGATCCGTTTAATTTCGTGTCCGACTCATTAATTTAGTGTTCGGTTCGTATCGTGTTAACGTATAATGTCGAAAATTGACAACCCTAATTGATCTTGTCCGTCTGTCGATTCAATATTCAGTCCAATTCCAATAACTATGGTTTGGATAATGGGAAAAAAGCATGTTGGATTGGACAAAATTAAGGTGGCTCCTGTTTAATCCATGTGTTGGAAAATAAAAAAAAATGATGGGATATCTCATTTTGGTCTATCCAATGCCAAATGGGTTTTCTCTATATTTTTTATTTTTGGAAGGGAGATTCAAACAAAAATTTTATTCATATATTCATGTCAAATCATATTATTTAATTAATTAAAATATTTATTATTAGGTGAATAGAAGAATGAACATTTTGGTAAAGTAATATTTTTATGTACAAATATCGTCTCTGACTTTTGATAGTCACCACCCATGAATTTCATCAAACTTACATACATGAATTTTAATTCACTATTTATTGTTACTTGATACTCATTTATCTTATAAATCTTGAGCCTCACATCTTAAATTAAACACGAGTTTAGAACGTACATTAAACTATTGTCACAAAACCCACCCTTTAAATTCCATACAAACCCACGTACCAAAAATGCCCTTAGGGGTGGGTTAAATTTGTGGCCAACAATAATTCTTGTAAAAAGACTATTGTACCCTTTACTTTTCAAAAATTGGATTGTTCACCTTTTACTATCTATTGAAATTTAATTTGGTTATTTAAATGACCAAATTAAAGTATCAAATTACATCAATTAAAACTAGAAAATATTGTGTTTATTACAGTTTGACCATTTGTTTGAATTTTTTACTTTTATTCTAATATATAGTATAATTGTATATTAATTATGATTTTTTAAGAAAAAATTAAATTTTTATTTTTGATTTTATTTCAATAAATGATACAATAGAATAAGAATTTTTGTTGTAAAATTTAAAATATTTGATATTTTATCTTTAATTAAAATATTTTTTGTCTAAATATAACATTTTAAATTTGAGAGGTCTAAATATTACACGTCTACAAACTTTAGGGAGTCTGAGTATAATTACTAACGGATATACTAACGAACATTAATGACATGCGTCTAAGTGTTACATGCGTACAAATTTTTTGAGGTCTGTATGTAATATTTTAAATATTAAGAAATTTGAGTAATTAAGTGATAAATTTTAGGGGATCTGACTGTAATTCTCCCAATAATTTATCAAACTAAGATAGGTGGTTGGCTCAATAAATGTCATAAAAAATTATCAATATAATTTATTAATATAACATTCCACTTTGATGTGATTAAGCAAAATTTGGCACTGCTCACAAAGCCAAGTCTTTGATACCACAATATCGTGTCAAACCATTTTATTGCACCCAACCAAAATTCTCCACGTAGAGTATGACCTGCAAAATGGAACCCACGTCACCTAAAAGATCATTCAAGACTTTCAAGTTCACCGAGAATTTTTTTGGTGGAATTAATGCATCAGATGGCAGTATTAAATGGTATACATCACTAATAAAAAGATTATTTCATAAGAATTATCCACAAGGGTTCGAACCCAAAACAAATATTTATGAATGCGTTTCTTTCTCTTCTCTCTCTTTCTCTCCTACGCCGATCATTAGAGATCTTTGGTTACAGAGATGGTGGGTTAAGGCATGTAGGTAAGTTTTTTATGTTTTGATTGATGAACGGAATGGCTTCGTATCAATTCCGCAACCAGACGAATCAGGCCTGCAATCCCTTCTCTAAAAGCGAAGTCCGCCATAGTCGTTCAAAAGCTCAAATGTGCCTTGAAAAGATTCTACTCATAATTTCGTCTTTCCCTCCTGATTCAACCTCCTCAAAGCAACCAACTTCGACTACTCAACTCCAAGAATCAGATGATTCTATGACAAACGAAAACAGGGCTTTGCTTTGTGTGAATAAAGGGTTTGATATGGACTTGAAAAATAGCTTAAATCCACCGTCAGAGATACGGGAATCGAAGTCTGCCGCCGGAGATGAAAGGCTGATCAGTGGCTGTACCGCCGTCGCAGAGGGTTGGGTAAGTGATTTTCCGGCCGTAAGTAGTGGTGTTTTGAGGATTGAAAAGATCTTAGAAAGTGAATGTGCTGCAATGACGGCGGAGAAGAAGTACGGAAGCGATTCATCAGCTATGGATGCAAATGAGAAAGAGGAGGAAGAAGAAGAAGAAGAATCGGCAATAGTTGCAGAGAAAGCCATTGGGGTTTCATCGCAAGTTCAAACCTTGGAGAGGGACAACACTGGAGATTCTGAAAAAACTAAAGGCGAAGAACAAACCAACATCGGACAAGAACAAGCTAAAAATGAAGAAATCAATGGCGATGGATTTCTAGGCTTGTTAATCGAAGCCGCAGAGTTGATTTTCGGCGAGTTCAGAGATGACGAATCGGAGGTTCACAATCACAAATCCACCGGAACTGAAACAGCCGTGAAAAAATTTAACGCGAAGCGGCCGGAGCCGAACCATTTTCCGGCGTACGGGGATTTCGAGGACATATCGCCGGTGGTCCGATCAAAGCGGGGACGTAGTCAGGTTCTGCCGTACAAGTACAGAGACTCCGTTCTCGAGCCTTTAACACCATTGTCGCGACATAGATCAAACATGGTTCCGACAAAAAGAAGATCAAGATGAAGACATATAGATACAACAAATATTTAGTATCACTTTTTAGTCTTTGCAGGCTCAGAGGAAGATTGAGAAATATCAGGTGAAAAAAAAAGTTGATTTTTTTTTTTTTTTTGTGCTTTGGATTCTGTTTTATTAGTCTAATTCGAAATTTGATGTTGTTTATTTCATCCACAATTTGTCTATGTTCCCAGTTTTATTATCATTATTAATATTATATGTTAGTTTTGTGGAGCAATTAATCAATAGTGGTAATAGAAATTTAAGATAGGAAAATAAAACACAATATAATGTAACTAAGTGGTGTTAAAATATGACATGATTCATCAACACGACACAACACGATATTAGAAGGTTTGTGTCTTCTTTAAACCACCCGTTTTGTAAACAAATTGATTTGACATGAATGATTAATAATAAAATCGGGTACGAGTGAAGCAAATTAAAAGTAATAAATGATATGACTCGTTTATATGTTAATTATACACGATTCATGCACGACACGAATTCAATATAATACAACTTGTTAAACACGAATTAATAAACGAATCAGGTATGAATAGAGTATTTTTTAACACGAATCTACTAAGATTCGACACAAACCTACCTCACCTGACACTATTGACAAGTCTAATTGTACCCACATTCACAAACTAAAATATTACATCGATGTATTATTATTTGGCAATTCAACTACTTATTACCTGATAGCAACCTTATTTATAGGGATAAAAAATATTATCACCCAAAATAATTCAAATATTACTAAATCTTTATCGTTCATAGTAGGTCTCTAATAACTCTGTTCACACTGTATTACGACTTTTATTTTTTTATTTTTATTTTTGCTTGTATAAAAGGATGTGGGGGTAAAGGCGAGCACCAATAAACTATTCTCGATAGGCTGTCACTCGTGGGATCATCATGAGGTCCCTGACCGTGCCCGTCATATTTTTCGAGAACGAATCTAATTAAGATAGTATAGTGGTTAATTACCGAATCCCAATATAGACTTCAAAACTCAAATCTCTAATTTCAGAATGAAAAGTTCAGTCGATATCCTCCTTAATACTATTATTATAAAGCTACTGCTACTGTTATTATCATTATTTGTTATTGTTAGTGTTTATTTTTTCATCTGGGTATCTAGAATAAATATTCTTTAGCGTTTTAATCAGTCAACAGAATCTGTTGAATGGAATGGACTTTTGCTTGCCAATGTTCAATTCCTTCCTGGTGAATTAAACAATCAGCAAGCCCATCTCAATGACTAAGGAGCACGGAGAGGAAAGACTTTAACTAGACTAGAAGTGGTTGAGTCAAGCAACCACAGACCGGGTCTCTAGTCTTTTGGATGTCTTTTTTTTTTTTTTTTTTTTTTTTTCAACGTCTCTCCAGTTCGATCAAAAATGAGTTATTCAGACTGAGACTAAGAAATTCATGTATCTCTCATGTCCTGACCTCAAATATTTGATAAAAATCGAACTCAAGATGTCTGAATTTATACCTCATTTTTGTTACCATTTAAATTATTCATTGTGATTGTCTTTTGGATAATTCGTGACCCGGTTATCACTTAAGCTTTCTTGCATTGCTAAGAAAAATCACAACTCGAGAATTGTGATAATTTGCTAAGAGCAATGCTATTAAGACATAATTTGAGAATATAATTTGAGAACTTAATGATTGTGGTCATTAGATTGTCAGTAGGTCTCAATATTAAATTATTATTGGGTCTCAACACTATCAATCTAATGGTCATAATGCATTAAGTCCCCAAATTATATTTATAAATTATATCTCAATAGCATTAGTGATTTGCTAATCTAATTTACTATTTTTATTGAAATAACAACACATTTTGATGTTAAATATAATTCATTATAAATTCAACAATTATAATAAATTAGACCAATAAATTAAATTTAAATAACGTTATTCTTACTTAGAGCAACTCCAAGGCTGCTCGGTATTCATCCTTTTTAGCTATTTTGGCAAGCAAAACAACAAAATTGGTGCTCCAACCCACTAGCCAATTTCCTCGCCAAAAATAGCTGGAGGTCTTCATCCTAGCCAAATCTGGAGAGGCAAATTGTTCGTCAGTTGCTGCTTGGCTCTCTCTCTCTCTCTTCAGTCACTCTGTCTCCTTCCCTACCAGTTATGTCTTCCATTTTTTGCTCCATTTTTGCACCATTTTTTGCTCCATTTTTGCACAACGACATACATTGTAGGTGAAGCTGCTCTCTCCCTTCAGTCGCTGAGTGTCTTCTGCCGAATTGGGATTTTTTTTGGCTTTTTTGAATTAGGTCTGAGAACCAGCAAAAATAAAAAATAAAAAATAAAATCAGTTCTAAGATTTTAAAGTTTAGGTCTGAGATAAAATTAAGCATTTTTGAATTATATTATTAAAAGTTAGTTAAAGTTAGTTGAAGTAGTTAGTTAAAATAGAGAGAGTGATTAGAGTGAATTTTAAAAAATGACTAACTAAAATAAAAAATTTAATATTTAAATATATTTTAAGTAGTTATTTTGCTGAACAGGGTTGAGGCTGCTCTAATGACTTGTGATAACTTTGTCTACTCAAGGTAGAAGCTTACTCACCATTGTTGTATATCAAAAATAAAAACAAATATTAATTATGTTGTGTTACTCCCGATGTGTCTCGGGATTCGCATTTTGATCTTTGATGTTGTTTTCTAAATTCGCTCCTAAATTTTGACAATTATGTGCAACCATTGCATACCATGTAATGAAAGGCAGATTGAGGACACTTTTTTGGAAAAAAATATCTGTCAATGGATTGACATTTAATTCAAATAAGATCACAATTAAATATAAATTAGATTAACTGAATACAAATTAATACTTTTAATCAATTATTTAAGTCAGACATTAATATCGGATTTAATTATAGCTAAATTATTTAATAACTTTGAATAATTTTTTTGTGTAATTAAAATCAACTTTGATTAATTTCATCCAATCGTGGCAGATATTCAAATTGAATATCCAAAGTTTAACCAACTCGGATAAGAATTATGCAAATAAAATCTGTCAAATGATCACATCAGACTGAAGTGAAGTTTGAATTGACTTACTCAAACCCAAACCCCTCTTTGTAAAGATGAAATTTAATATTGAATTTGGTTCATACTCATATTTGATATGCAACACATACACACGTAGGACTCATGGATATATCATAATTATTAACAACTATTTGTCTTGTAAATGACTATATTACATTTGATCAATCCAATTCATACACATGTTAAATGGTATAATTGTCTTTTGCATCTTTAACCTCTTAACCCACCTTTCCAAACCCACCTCCTCATAGGTTTGATGAAACTCATGATTATGAGTTTAATAATCGGGTCAGTTACAGGCCGAATTTGAGAACCTAAAATTGAATTTTCAATTCAAACATGGGATTTGAGGGTTCTTTAGACTATTTTTTTCAAACTCATCTTGTCAAACTCCCCTTACCCCCTTACCAAACAACCCCTAATTATTAGAATAGTGTCGAGATTTGAAGGCAAGACATGTTTTGATGTCACGTTTAACCACTATTTACCCTTAAATCTTAAGTTGAAAGATATGGCATAGGGGCCTTCACCCTGAGCTAATTTATTAGTAGTGATCCATTCACTGGCCGAACCACATATTTATGGTTCCCTGAGTTTTTTTAATTTCATTTTTGTCCCGTTTATTTTTCATCATATTTTTTAAAAGACCCCTTAAAGCTTATCTTTTTATCTTTCTTGCACTCTTATGCTCCGTTTGGTAATAGAGATGAAAAATAAGAGGGATACACTTTTATCCTTCAAGGAAGGAAAGTAGGAATGATACACTTTCATTCCCTTTGTGTTTAGTAGGATGGATGAAAAATAAAAAATAATTAATTTTTTTTTTGTGCTTATTAAAATTAGGAGTGACAATCGAGTTGTGTCGTATTATGTTCGTGTCGAGTCATTACGGGTTCATATCGAGCCATTGCGGGTTCGTGTCGAACATTAGTCAAACCTAACTCAACTCATTTAAGTAATCGTGTCGTGTCGAGTTGACTTGTTTATTTTCGTGTCGTGTTTGTGTTCGTATTCGTGTTGACCCACATAAACTTTAAATAAAAAATTTAACGCTAATATTTTATTTTCACTTAATTGAATCTATACTCATACTTTTTCTACAAACTAAAAATTAACTTAAATAAATATAATAATAATAAGTAAAAATATCTTTTTTATATAATAATTATGTCAGTACTTAATAAATAGTTACAAATAATTAACATTTTATATATATAATACTAGTTAAACATGTTAATTTCGTGTTATCATACAAACGAGAAAATAGAGAAAGTGTTTATTTTTAAATAAACGGATTGATGATGTCAATTTTGGGTTTGACGGGTTGAACTAAATATGAGCCGTTTATATTTCGTGTTCGTGTGTCATGTCATTTTTGAGTTCGTGTCGAGTTATAATCAAGTTTGTGTCATAAAATTCGTGTCAAATTCGAATTGTGTCATCGTATTGAGTCGAAAATTTTCACCCTTAGTTAAGATGGAAAAAAAATATATTTTTTATTACAAATTTTTATTTTTAAAAAAATATAAATACATATTTTATCATTGTATTTATATATGAAATTAATGTATACATAATATATGTATATATCAAATGATATATAGACAAATAAGATACATTTAAACACAAATAATTAATTTTTTATCCACTTTCCTTCCGATTTTGGAGGGATTGATTTTGGTGAGTTGGAAGGAAAGTTCATCCGTCCACTTTTTCATCCTTCTTATTTTTGCTTTCTTACCAAACATGATGTTTTATTTATCCATCCATCATTTTATTTTTCTATCATACCAAACGAAACATTAATTGGTACATTTTCGGGCCTCCCTCCCCAGAGAAATTTTAAATACCATGGATAGATTGCCTTGAGAATGTTTTTTTCCCAAAAGTCCTTAAGATTGTTAAGCCTGAAAACTAATTAGAAATTTTTTTCTCCTTTGCCACAATGTGAAATTAGAACGCATTTCGAGATGATTGAGACATTTTTTTTTTACCATGTTGCAATTGCAGGAAAAAAATTATGATTTAGCTTGGTGACATGGGCTCTCCTAAGGTAATGTTGCTCCACCACCTCTCATCATTTTTCTATTTTGTTTTCTCTTGGTTTGGGAGGATTCAACATTTAAGGTAATTGTATAATTCCAAGGTTTCCTTTTTGCCCAATTGAATGCTACCACATTATCTTATGGTGTTCTAATCTCATTAATTGAGGAAATAGTATGCAGTTTGTTTACTTCATGTTCGATTGATTAAAACGTTGACATTCGAAAAGAAAATTCTTGGTATGTGTACATTGCAAATAAATTTTGCTGTTTATTTCTTTACTATAATTTGCTAGAGCTGGTCCAAGTCGAGTTTGAAAAATCTGATATTGTTGACTTCTTCTAGGGCCACCGAAATTGAGTTGAAATTTTGAGCGAGGGTAGGTTGAGGGACATAGAAGGATTTGAATGGTAAGTCTATTGTAAATTAATTTAAATATCGTTTTTGGTGGGGACGAGTGTATATTTTGTTTGAGCTAATGAACTTGTCTTAGATGTTTGTTGATTAGGTACTTGATCACCCTTCCTTTCTCTAGCTCTGTGTGGTTTTATTGAGCAGTTTCTTGGATATTTGTTGTTGTAGATTTGTACTTTTGCTTCTTGCTTTGATGGTTGTTTGCATGACAATGAATTGGTACAATCACCAATGCTGTGGGTTTTGCTGCAATTATTGCTAATAGAATTGGGGGCTTGAATTTTGCTGAACTAAGGTATGCATTTTTTAGATTTAGGATTTGGGTGTCGTGTGGTTGTTTTTGTTGGTGTGGGCTACTATGATGAAAAATTGGAATATTCTGTGTGGTTAGAGATCTTTTTCCTATTTCTAGAACATGGGTCATATGATTTTTTTTATTTACTGTTTGTTCAATTGTGAGCCCAAAGTCAAGTTGATAAATTTTGCTCTCTTTTTCCCCATGCAATGAATAGTTGATTCATGCAATCAAACATAGAGACCAACATTTATTTTTTCGGTTGTTGTGTGTTTATGGATTGATTTTGATATAGATTTGGGTATATGAATAGGTGGGTGAATGCTTTCTTAGAGTTCTTTTTGTCATGTTTTCGGGTGTTGTTCTAAAATCAATAGATGCGAATACGTAGTAAATTAATTGTGCTTTCTATTTACTAATTAACTGTGCTTTCTACTTACTAACTCTTAGCTCATTACCATGTTTGGTGCTATGAAACATATATTTATAGTTTTATGTTGATTGCATTCCAAATTACATAAGCTTTGAATGTAATGGATCAAAGCTCGTTTGCACTCAAAAATCAATAGGGGTCCAAGAAATGATTAAGCACCATTATTGTGAAGGGGTGTTTGTGATGGATTTGGATCAAAGGGTTATCAGAGTGGTCTTTTTTTTGTTTTTTTTTGAACTGATTGATGTGGTTACTTTAGAAGTTTTTTTTTTTAATAAGAAATGTGTCTCTTTTAAAATTGTGGTTTACAAGTCTCTTTAATATGTTGTTGATAAAACTACTTTCATAGAACTATGTAATTGTGACTCCCAATAACATATGTGGTGTTGCCTAACTGTGTACATGGTTGGGTCAGAGGGTTATTGCTTAACTCCTCCTTTGAACTCTTACTTTCTTTACCGGTAGAATTACATTCATTACCCTCAGACCTAATATTGTCTTCTAGTCTTAATCGAGCTTCATGAATTTTAAATACTCCGTCATTGATCGCATTAAACATTGAATCACGCTGTGAAAAACTTGACTTAACATAAGAGAATACTGAATTTGTTGCTGCAATCTTTACGTTTTTTTTAGTTGAAGTAACTTAATATTTGTTGCGCAGTTTTGGTATTTAAAGTAACTTAATACTGAAATTGGTATTTTAGTGTTTCATATAAAATTATTTAATTAATTATAAATTTGATCGTGCAGGTGTTGATAGGGCACAAAATGCTATAGAACCGAAGCTTCCTTTTAATTCATCTAATTGCTATAACATTGAAAGAAACTATTTGAAACTTTTTCCTATTTGATATGTATTATTTCCTTTAGCTTTATAACCATAAATTAAAGTTTCTTCAATTGTGTTTCAAAATAGAAAAATTTGTGTATTGCACAATACCTTCAGGTATGGGTCCATCTTTGGTTGGACTTGCGTGTATAACATGTGATTGTGACCTTTGTTATTAGAATATAAATGTTATTTTGGTCTGGATTCTATAGTGACTAAAATATGATGATGGTTTTGAGTTAGGTTGAGAAATTTATTCTTGAGATTGGTTATACAATGGTTTGTGTTGGACAATGATACAATGAGATATATAAGCAATGTAGACAGGTTGATATTTTTTTAGGTTCCTATATTCAGATGAAATTTTGTTGAAATTTTTTGAAAAAATAGCAGGGTTTAGATTGATTTCAATTTTTTTAATTAAAACAAATGAAGGAAAAATTATTTCAAATTAAGGATTTGTTTAAGTTGTGAGTGCCTTTAGACATGAGTTATTACTAGTCCTTTAATAAGGTAGCCTTCAAGAACATGATGAGGTTGGTCTAGAATGCATCGACTGCAATATTTGGGGAATTGGCCAATAATTTGTTTCTTATTCAATTTGGTACGATGACGGATAAGAAAAATGTGATTGAATGCATGCTTTGGTCGTTTGATAATCATCTTGTGATTCTAATGGAATATTAGGGTAATACACATGCGATTGCCAAATATCTGTTACCTTTGTGGTTGTTTTGGGCGTAGAGAAACGGGATTACTATGTGAGATTGGAATCATTAAGTCCCTCTAATCAGGGACCATCACAATTCAGTAATTGCCTAGGAGCTGTTGGGGAGAAGGTCAAGAAGAATCCTTCATTCTATAAGGAAAAACCGGGAGTCAGTCTCACCGGTAATGAGGTTAATAAGGTGGCCGATGTTGATGGCGGACTGCCGGAGAAGGATTTCTCAACTTCTCTAGAGGAAGCAGTTGACAAGTAGTTAAACACGAGGGAGCTGGGGAGTAGTGCTATCAACGGATCAGATTTGAATCGAATTTTGATTTGTCTAGTTCCGAATCTGATAAAAAATTCGAATTCTAAATTTAATTCATTTACCCGACGAATTTTAAATCTTAATTCATACCTGCATCCGTTAATAATCGGATATCCAATTTGATTACCCGAATTCGATCTGCAAATTTGAATCCCAATAAAATTTCATAAAAAATTAATAATTTTATCAAATTTAAGTTAACTTTCAACCATATTTAATCAACCAATAATTCGGTTCAATAATTTTTATTTAATTTCATGTCAATCTCATTAAAAAACTAACTAAGTACATGTATATGTATATATAATAATTTCTCTCAATTAAATATGTGTATATGCATGTGTGTATATATATACTAGATCGGATTTTTATCGGATTGAATTTACATGTATCCGCATTCAAATTCGTTTAAAGAAACTATATCAGATTTGGATAAACAAATTAAAATATTAATTCATATCTGATTAAATGAACTTGAATTTGGATAAAAATTCTTTGACATACCTTATTGGGAGTTTTCACATGGATTTAAGTAATTTCAAAATTCAGAAAGTGAGGAAAAAAGTAGCTATGGAAGGCAAAAATGTAGGGGTCCAGTCAATATTTTTGGAAAACTCTAAAATATTTAATTTTTTAATATGAATTTGAAAATAACACAATGTATTAAATGAGTAATAATGAATTACATTAGGAAAAAAGTACTCAAATAAGTGAAAAAAATTATAAAAAATATTGATAATTTTCACCATAAAAAGTGATAAACTTCAGATAAGTAAATCCAAAAAATAGTAAATAAACTCAAAAAATGAGTGCATCTCAAAATTAGTAAAGTCTACTCAAAATATGGTATAAATATTTAGCAAAATAATAAATGATATGGCATTGATTATTTTTGATACCGTAATCAAATATATATTAAATTAATCAAAAAATAAATATCAAAATTTTGACACCACACAAATAACAAAAGTCGGTTTTAGTAATTCCTTAATACCTTATTATTAATCTATTCATAGTAAAACAACCATTTCATCTGGCTAACACACAAAAAAACACAAATCGAGTATCTCTCTTTATTTCGATGAAAGCCTCCACGCTTGCGTTCTACAAGGAACTTATTTTGATATTTACCTTCACTTCAAAGCCGGAAGCAAAGCGCAAAAACTCCAAAACTAATAAAAGGTGCTTGTGTTGTGATTTCGAGTTTCTTGGCTTGTGTCCTAAATGGTCAACACATTGCCGACTTAGGCTTGGCTCCTTAAGTGGAACGACACCGTTTTTGGCCAAAAAGCACTGTCCAGCACACAGCCGCAAACAACGTCGTCAAGTCGGTCTTCCCCCAATCCGCAACGACATCGTCTTCCTGCAACCATTTAAGACAAACAATTTCCCCCAAAAAACAGCCGTGGAAACACCATTCAACCTTGGTTCTTCTTCTCCAACCAAACGGAAATTGCTCCCAAGTATCGTCGCATTCAAAACCCTCGCTGCGATGTCGCACCAGAGCAGTCGACATATACAAAGTCATTTCTCTCGGTTCACACTCTAAATTACTCTATTTTTTAGCTCTGGCTTTCTTTATCAACCCAAAATTAGCTATCTTTGCTACTTCTTCTTGACCCTCTTGAAGGAAAAAAAAGGATATTTTGACGTAAGGGCGCGCTGGCGCACTACAGCTTAACTTGACTCCTCCCCGTTTGCTGCATTACTTGAAAATTTTCCAGGCTGAGCTTGAACTATGGGTCTCTGTGGCTTTAAGGTTGGGTTCTTCTTTCATTTTTGGTGGACTTTTCATTATTTTGAAGGAAGAGAAACAAATCCCAATCAACCCGCTAGAAAGAATGAGAGAAACTGGGACTTGAATTTTTGTTGGTGATTACAGAGAGTAGGCAGCAGGCAGGAAGACCAGTTTGACGACGTCGTTGCGGCTGTGTGCTTTTTTTTGCCAAAAACGGGTGCCATTCCACTTAACAGCACCGTGTGTTGCTAGACTCCAACAGCAGAGGAGCCACTTATGGCGGGAAAACCACTGCCAAGGGCAGAAAAAAGGCGGGAAATTTTGGAACAGAGACCCGTCACCAAAGAGGGTGCAAAACTTAAAAGCAGTTCTTAACCTGGCAAAAGTTGGGGTTTGTGCTTCTATGGCATTTTCAGAAACTCCCAGGCTGTCGATCTCATTTTAAACTTCAACCGGTCCAAGTTTCATCTTCATTGGCAATTTTCGATGATCAATCAGAAAGTTGTGGCTGCAAATTTCTCCGTTGCGAATGCGACATCTGACTACCAAAGTATGTTGGTCCAACACTGATTTTTGTTCATGCTTTCTTTGTTTGTTGAATCTGTTGATTAACAAAAATAGTAGGAAATTTCTGATAATTTGATGCTTATTTATGAACAGTGTCTTCGATTTTGATTGTTTTTTCTTTTGGATCTGGAAAAATTAGTGATATAGAGTACGAGAGATAACAGTACTACTTAGTCCTTGTTATTGATGGCCAGTTCTAGATACAGTTGTCCCTAAATACAGTCCTTGTTATTAATCTGCAATATAGATACAGTTGGAGTCGGAGGGTACTTAATCTGCGATGTAGAGACAGTGTAGCACTAGAATGTATAGCGGAGAACTTCATTTGAGATGTGAGAAATATAGAATTTTGACCCTCAATGGAGCATAGCAAGATGCGGGTGGAGGGATACCCACTGAGTTTTTGAAGGGTGGACAATAATTGGTTTTTTGAATCAAGGAGGAGTTGAAACCCGATGTGGTGCACTCATGAGGAGAGATCACGTTTAGATTGATCTTACATCGAAAGGAGAAGTACCTGAGGAGGCTTTAATATAATATGAATGGTAATACCATACACTTGATCTTTACGTGTGTTTAGACCGACTCCAAATACCTATGTGGGGTTGGGTCTGTTATTAGGTACTTCTCTATCTCTCAATACAGATAGCTTGATCTTGCTTGACAACTATAATCATCTGTGTTTAAACACCCAAATCTAGTCACCCAAATGCCTGCTGCCAGTATGGTGGACCTAAATCTTGTCACAACTATATAAATGATGTTGTTCGATGAAACAAATTATTTTTCTTTTTCTTCATCTTTATCATGTAAACCGATCAAAGTGTATGTTGGTTACCGATCAAAGTTTATTGGGTAGTTGGTTTGCTAGTCTTGCCACCATCTTATTTCTGTGGACTCAAAAGTACTTTTGAGTTGTTAGTGACATAAAATTTTACTTTTTTTTTAATGCTTGGCATGTATAGTGATGAAGTGGTTATTTAGCCTTAAAATGAGGCTTGCAAACATTTGCAATATTTGACTTCATGTTGCATTCATTTCTTTTATGCTCATGTAATTGTTCTTGCCACCTAAACTAATCTTCATGATATGAAGAGTTCAAACATTTTGATGCAGCATGGGGCTGCCTGCTAGTCCGCTACAAATGACATGTTAACAAGTTAGTTACCTCATATATGGACAAAAATTATTACAACACACTAGTAGGTCTGTCAAATATGTCAACAGACTCCTGTAGTGTGAATAACTATATATTTGTATGAACCAGTATTTGAGACATTGTTTGTCTGTCCTTTTGATATCATCTTACTCATCGTCTGTTGGTTTTGTCTTTCCTGCTGCACTTGTTGAAAGATGGAACCTCCTTGGCAGAGGTTTGGGTGCCCCTGTGATTCTATTGAATCCTCTCACACAAACAAATCCTGCAACATTTTGAATGTATAAGTCCAAAAAATAAATCTGATTGAGCAGGATAAATCTAGATGAATAATAGGAACAAGAGAACATATTTACTCGAGTTTTACTTGCACTTTTGTCCCGTTTATGGTAGTTGTAATGAGATTAGCATGATTACATGGGTAAAAATGGTTGCATACCCATATTTAGCTGCACAATTCTTGTTATTATCAGGATGAGGTCCAAGAAGGAAAATTACTCATCCTAGAAAAAGTCAGGTCCTGGAGTGCACATCTCAATCAAGTATTTTCAACAAAAGAATTTTGACTGTCTCCTGACTCTCCCCCCTAAAACACATGTGAATGCACGAGAGAGAGAGAGAGAGAGAGGGGAAAGGAAAGGAGGAGGAGGAGGAGGAGAAAGAAAGGAGGGAAAATAGAGTACTGGTAAAACAGAAAGAGATTACAGCAATTAAGAGATAATTACTGCAAGAACTATAATGGACCGAAATCTGAGCGAATGTGTGTCCATTCATATTATCGATTCATTGATATGGTTATTATGTGAAATTTTCTTTGATGAGTCCAACTCCCATTGGGTACTGTGGACTTAGGCTTAAACCTTCTGTTATGAACCCAACTTGGAATAATTTGGATGCTTTGAGGTTGAAAAAAACCTTAACAACCTAATCTCTAGGTCTCATACTCTGGGAATAGTATGTTTCGTGTGGTATATCTTCCATATTTTATCAACTTGTCTAAGTCAGTTTGCTGTCTTCACGAGGAAAATCTATGGAGGTCTTAAGGACAAGCTCTAACACTCACCAATATGTGCGACCTCTACTCGTACTAGAAGAGATAGATAAAATAATTGGAAGACTTGAGCAGAGACATAAGATGGTGTACTTTTGGCACAAACACAGGGTAAACCAAGTACCAAATCAATGTCACAGGGAATTTTAGTTAGGTCTCTTTGTCGGCCTTCAAAAGGATTGGAAGGTTGCTCTATTTTAGTTTTTTTCATTTTCTTCTTGCGACTATCTCGTCTTTTTTGTTTTTTCTTGTCGGGATATCTTGTCCTCCAAAATTTAATATTTCTATCTCTTCTCAATCTTAATATTATATTTCTTCTTTTACCGTGAAAAGGAACCAAGTACCAAATTAACGACGACGAAACAGTGTCAAAAAGACTTCGAAATCTAACTATGGTAACATGTAAAGAGAAAGAATTGTGGAAAAATTGTGTGAGAGGAAGAATTATGGTTATCCAACGATCATAAAAGGATGAGTATTCCCCCAAAGGATATACCTATTGTAATATGCAACTATATAAAATCGATAATACGAGACATTCTCAACAACGTTCACAGTTATGCAAGTATGAGAAGTGCCCCAAATGAATGATTTAGTTTAGTGTTTTCTAAGTTTGATACATTTACCAATGTAGAACAACGATTCACAGTTCTAAGAGATATAAAACAAACATATGCATAATGCACCACACATGTAACTTAGATACAAACCGGTTACATGTGGTGGCATATTAATTTGTACCCACACACACATAGTAAGATGTTGAAAATAAAAATGTTTTGTGCACATAGGAAGAAACACAACTCCCCAATTGAATTTTCAAGTAATCAAGAAATCAAAAAATAATCAAATAGTGCCTTTCAAATTGAAACTATACAAGTTCCCTTCTGAGGCTTAGATCTTTCCCTTGAGATTTGAGGTTCTTCAAAGTTAGACAAATGGCTTTGCATTGTAATGGTTACTTTTTCTTGTTTCTTTTATATGGCTATTTTCTTTTTCTTCTGTCTGCAAAAGTAAGACTCATACTCTACTCTAATGCATTGTTTCTACAACTGTAACCCTGATCCCACAACGTGAGACAAGGTCAGTTTTCACCTATAGAGGGATTTGTAATGTGTACTTATATGTCAACAAATGTGTACAAGTCATGAGGTAGACCTAATACTTGGATTGTACATGAAATGCATGCTTTGGATATAGAATGCATGCTTTGGAATGGCGTAACATTTGCATCTCGAAGACCTCACACTTTGAGGCATGGTCCTCAATGTTTTTGAAAATTTTCGAAATGTCAGTTACCTTTGTTTATCATATCCATCCTGGATCTCTTTCAGCTATTTTTGCTTCACGCAAGGAGATCTCTGAATGCTTATTTAATTAGGATGTCTACATATAACAGTTTTACCTTGGCATCTGAATGTTCACTTAAACCTTTTTTATTCCTTGTGTGTGTTTATGTGTGTATCAGTAACAGTAGATGTAGTTGTTTGTCGTCTGACTGCAACTAGATTCATATTTCTTTTTCCTCTTAATTGGGTGAGTCATTTGGCACCAAATACAGAAAGTGGTAATTTCATACCTCTCCAAAAGCAGTAGTGAATTTCCTCTGTTGATAAGCCTGGTTTGTAGGACGAGCATTTTGTAAGCCATGTGGAACTTTACATAGTAGTTGAAGCTTTGTCCAAATCACATGAAAAATGACTCTTTTACCTCTAAATATTGTTGTTGCAGAGGTTCCACAATATAAAGTTCGCCTTGGTAAGTTCCATATCCATGCTCTGGGGACATCGATTGGGTGTTGACTAGATTCATCATCGGCAAATACCTGTATACAAGGTTTTTTGTACAAGTGCCTAATAAGAAAAGCTAATAATTCTACAATAACATTGACATGGATATATTTGGAAAGCATCAAAGTGATAAAACTGGGATAAGTTTACCTCATTAACCTGAAAGTATGTTCCATTGAGTGGAAAGCTGCCTCTGTTTGCTGTTCGACAAGGTATCTATTTCATACATTATCATGTTTGTGTCAATTTTCCATTATATTGTGGCAAATAAAATTGCATATATAACAATCAGCACAAGTATTTGTTGTATTATTTCTCACCAATATTGTTCCACTGACTGTTTGGAAAACTTGTTCTTGAATATTATTGCATGAGAAGATTGTCTTTTCATCCCATAGTCCTGATTCCTGGGGGTTGTATTGTTTTCTATGTTGTTCAGATTGCTTCGCAGTTTCAGCTGTTGGAAGAAACCCATAATAGATTTGAATATTAACAAACATATAGAAGGATACCAATCTTTTGTTTATTTGAAAGTTTATTCTACAATAAAGTAAAGGACATCCGTGTTCAACTTCAGAATTGAGCTGTAATGACAATGTAAATTTGTAAGAATTTGGTGCTTTCTCCAGCATGTATGCAACATTTTTCACATTGGCTATAGCTATTGGATTTCTTGCATTCAAACCATGCTTTAAGTGTACAGTTTGTACCTGTTGTCCATATTGCAAGAAGATAAGGGCATGGATCGTCAGGATCCCGTTTGTCAAGCTGTAGTGTGCACAAAGAGTGATCAGAATGATAGATGTATGAAGAAACATAAATGTACCAGAGGGTGAGGAAACTTACCCTTGCCACAAGAGGGTGTGAATCTGGAAGTTCATATCTGCAATAAAGAAGGGGCAATTAGAATGCATCATGTGGGTCCATTCTACCACCTCAGTTATTGAGTATGCATTGACACAAAATCTAAAAATGTCCATTGTAATATAAAACTTTACACATATATAATTTAGATATTGCTATACTAAAAAAGACTTTTCTCTGCTGACTATTTTTTAAAAAGTGTCCCATGTCAAACATGGGCAAAAGTTCCTAAACTTGAAGAGGTTTTTTTTAGCCACAGCCTCAGTGCAGCTTAACAAAATAGTTCATGTTTTCATTATTGAGTCTAGTTATAGTCACCAGAGTGGGGTAGCTTAATAGATTGCAAACCTTCTTTGAAACATTTGCTATCAAATTGTCCAAGTTAACTAGTAGGCATGAGGTTTGAATAATTCTTCGGGTCATATGAAGAAGGAAAAATGCATACGTACACTTGGTGCACTGTCCTTAACCGGCTCACATACTTCAGTTTGGGCACAGGAATTGAAGCAGCTTCTGCAGTCAAAACAACTAGCGTTTTTGACATGTCACCCTCTTGAAGTATCTTGTCCATATAGTCCAGTGAAGGTCCTTTGGACTCTTCAGTATTAAGTCTAATTGTACAGATTTCTTCCTCAGATTCGTAGTAAAAATCTTCAATGTCCCTTTCTACAACTTCTGTATGTTGTGGCTCTGGAGATGCTGGAACTTCAACTATAGGTTCACAATTCTGAGATCTGCATCTTGATTCTAAACAGTTAGCCCCAAGAAGGGGCAATGGTGCTGGTGTAATGAGCATGGCAGGGTTTCGGACTGCTGCAACAGGTAACTTTGAAGCCACTATACTTTTGTCCTGTGGCATTGGCAGGGCGTGTCTAGCACTGCATTTGGCAAGTTTGAATTAGTAATCGAATTCTTGAAAACATGTTGTGGAAATTTATTTTTGAAGATGAACTGCTGCATTTTTTGGTAGTTGGCAAATCCAGATTGCTAATGTATATGCATAATGCAGTAGAAATGGGTTAGAACAACAATATGCCTTTGACAGTCATGCTAAAATGTAGGGTAAACCACAGCCACACCCTTTGTTTATGACAATAAATAGGGGGACACACATTTCATTTTCTTAAATAATATTGACATTCCCTGTCAGCGAGTCTATGTGTCTATATATTTATCCTTTACTACTTATATGTGTATAATAT
The DNA here is from genome assembly GCA_951799425.1 of Ilex aquifolium. Classification (NCBI taxonomy): domain Eukaryota; kingdom Viridiplantae; phylum Streptophyta; class Magnoliopsida; order Aquifoliales; family Aquifoliaceae; genus Ilex; species Ilex aquifolium. Next base: position 12,973,858 of record OX637394.1, on the reverse strand, counting down.
GTGTGTGTGTTAATTTATATATACAAATACACGCGCGTCCTGTTGGTACCACCTCCACAAGCCCATCCATGCACAAAAAAAAAAATGCACACAAGTGACCAAAGTAAGCCTCCCCCATACTCTCTTTCCCTTTCTCTTGGTAAAAACAATATCCATTAGCCCACATTGCCATCATCATCTCTCAACACACGACATAAACCACACAAAACACAAACACTTCTGCATGATCTAATCAGCAAGCTAATCAAACCTAAACTCTGACAAAACCCAAATCACACACAGTGGCTTCAACCAAATTGATAGAGGTTTACTCAACTTTTACTCTTAAATATTGGTGTATATATGTGTGTGAATTGAATTTAATGCAGTTGAATCCCATTGTTTGATCTGAGGCAATGCGCTTGTGTGTTTGAGAGAGAGAGAGAGATAGAGAAGAAGTTGGCATTGCTAATTAGGAAATTGGTACATGGGTAGTGGTGAGTGGAGACTAATAGTGGTGCGAACGGTGGTAGTTTTGGTTCATCCATGGGTGTGTGTTTTGGTCCATCATAGAGTCCGTGAGAGAGACAAAGAAGAAAAAAGAAAAAAGAGTTTCCAATGAGGGATTTTTTTTTTCCCCTCTTTTCCAATGAGGGATGTTGGATCTAAGAATAGGGAGTATTTCATCCGTTGACCTGAGGGTAAAAGTGATGTTTTAGGAAACAAATGATATGAGCACCTTTCAGGATAACCACTTAGATTGGACCTAAGAAGTTATAAATTCGAGTGTTATTCGCGTTAATATGTTTGAAGTTGAAACAAGGCACAGTTTATTGGCCAATGACCTGAATTTAATCTATGTATGCTGCTTAATGGCTCCCATCTCCTTTCACTCTGGGAAGAGGTTAGATACATCATTGTACATTTAAATAAGAAACTACCGGTCAGTCACGACAGGGGTACAATATGAATGAGATGGATTAGCTATAGAAGAGATGAAACTGTCATTTCAGAAAATAAAGGGTTGTCCCACTATATATGACAATATACAATATCGTGGTTGCAATTTATCCTAAACCTATATAACAAAGAACTTATAGTGACCATATCATTGTGACAAATCATAAAGACTTTATTCTTAGAAGAGATATGATTGAATCCTCATACTAGATTAATTATTCCTTTTCTGTCAATCTTGAAGAAAAAAGTAAAGCAATTTATGTGAGAATTTGTGTCCAATGATATTCTATTCGAAAAGTTAAGATGTTACACAACCTTGATCAACTTCTGACCATATTATTTTAGATATTTGTATCACCAAACGCCTGACCAGAATAATGAGAGATCATTAGGAAGACAACTCCTAACCAAGGGCCCATTTTGAAGGACCTCTAGCTTACTATTCTAATTATGGCCATTCATTAGGCTTAAAAATTATAATTGGGCAGAAAATATTATACCAACCTTGCAAATGCACTTGCAAAATGCCTGCAGTCTCCCCTCATTGGGCATGCATTACAGTTTGGTCGCCTCTTTGTACAGAATACCTATATGTTTTCAGAGCACAACTCGTCACCATTCGTGTCTTTTAGATAAGTCAAATGAGAAATATATGATATAGTTAATATCCTCAAGAAATGTGATAGCATCATACCTTTCCAAATGTAATCATCTGATAATGTAGTTCATACCTGTTAAGGGACATATGTAGTAAATTAGTAAAAGCATTACAATCAGTTCCATAGCAATAATTATGCTCACTTAAGTTGAGGGGAACAAGAAATTACAATGTTCGTTGATCAAGGGTGCAGAGGCGTGGCCACAAGTATTTCTGAATGGTATCCAACAATGGGTACCTGAAGGGCAACAACATCAGGAAATCCTTTTTTTTTTTATTGGAAACCTCGGTGTTATTGATCAGTAGACATATGATACTTACTGGTCTAGCAGATGTATTGCAACTGCATCAGGAAGTGGTTGCAGGGGAACCCATCCTAGACGCACTGCTACCCGACCGACATTTGTGTCGACCTTTTGGAAGCAACAAAAATGGATTGTTGAGAAAATAATTAAACTCTATTAAGATAATGAATTATAGATACTTCCAATCTTAACTTACTGGGAAGGCATGATGATGAAGTGTCAGAAGACGTATACACTCGACACTCTTCAACCCCAGTCCTCGTATGCTTAACAAGTACTCCCTACAAGCATAAAAGATCAGAAACCAAATTTTCTTTAGTTGGTGATCGACACTTGCGACTGCTGGTGAAACTATTCATGTTGTCTTACTTTGCTTTGTCTGATGGAACATCTCGCAGCCACTCAAGATCAATTTTTCCATGATCTTTGACCATTCGATCAAGGAACTCCTGCAAAATTTCAAAGGTGCCTATTAGTCAGAATTGTTTTTTACTACTTTTGACTATCTCTCAAAATTGTTGTTTTCGTGTGTACCTTTATTCGTGCTGCAAGTATGTTGTTCATTCCTCTGTCCATTATAGTCTTGGAAACCACTTCAACTGATGCACCCCTAACTCTCTCCCAATCTATGGAATCGTTGTTTTTATCCATAGGTTTTCTTGTTCTACCCTTGGAATAAGTTTTCCTTAAATTATCCCAGTTAATTGTATTTTCTTGCTTTTCCTCAAACTTGCTTTTCTTTTTTTTGGAGGTAATTTCAGATTTGGATATCATTTTATTTTGGGCAGGGTGATTGTTGCTCGAAAGTGGGGTTTTTCTAGTCATGACTTCTGTATGTAAGCTGCAATCGGTGGACAATTGGAACTTGCTTAATGTTGCATATGGGTCAACTGTTGTTGGTTCTTGAGCTCTTGGTGTGGGCTTTTGCTGAATTGTAGTTTCACTTCCAGGGAGCTCTGCATGTCCATGATGTTTGCTTATCTCCCCTCCTTCATTTTTTTGATTAAATCCGAACTCTCCCACCAAGTCTAAAGAATCCAAATCTAGATTAGAAGGGGCATATGGAATTTTAGGACAGAACTCATGGCAACTAGACAAAAAGACTGATGGATGTGTACCTTCAAGGTCAGTTATATCTGAGATTGGCATTCCTACTCCAGTGGAAGTCTCTTCTCTGTTCTGAACAAAATCATGACTCATATCTTTTACACTGTCACAGGCAAATGGGTGCTTGCCATTTTCATAATATGTTGACTCATCTGTCACTATATTACTTCCAACTGATTCTTGGCTATGTAAAATTTCCTCGTCAGTGGCGCATTCTCCATTGTTGCTTGTAGGATGAAGGGGAAATCGTGCAGCAAGGGACATGAAGACAGAACTGTGAAAATCATTGAAAGCATTCTCAGTTTACATTCTGTGGAGAAAAAGAGATGCTATATATTTACTTAGAAGACCCAGTTTACCTTGAAAGATGGTCAGACACATTCTGAGTTAGAAAAACCCCAACCACAGAGTCTACTACCGAACCTTTCCAAGGTGAGAAACGTCTATTTCCTGTGAAGTTTGTCCCTCTGCAATTAGTAACTTGCATGCAACTATAATATGTACAATGAGAAGTGTGCTTTACCAATTTAAGGATAAGAAGAAATTTAGTATGAAAGTTATGGTTCAACAAATCTGATAAGCTGATGGAATAATGTCTACAATTAGGGAAAAGACCGTGATGTTTAAATATACACTGATAGCAGGAAATAATAACAGTAGTGTTTATGTCTTTGTTGAATGGTGTGACTGGATATTCAACAAACACTGAAATGTTAACGCATTTTTTTCTGTATACTTTTGTATGCTATACATCATGGTAAATGATACCATGCTTAATATGACAATGCAAGTATAAATACTAAAAGTGATCCCTCTCTAATGTTCGAATTTCGCCGCCACCCCAATGATTAAAAGATTTTCACGTGTTATACTCAAAACTCTAGCTTGCACGTAAGGGTCGTGTTGACGTATAAATATTGAAGTTAACACCCTCTCTAACAATTTTAAATTTTGGAGTATATGATTGTTTAATAGGCAACTAGAACCAATGTAGTCATGGTTGAATGTGTTGATGGTGTTCCATTTTCAAAGATTGCATGGTGAATAAGAGGAGTTGTAACTTCAAATGCAAATTGCAATAGAGTGATACCTTGGATAAGATGCATACGGGCAATAAATGAGTCCACCCGTCCACTGAATATTTCTCTCTGTTCTTCCCACCATTTTTCCTTTTCTTCGTTTGCTTCTTCAATAATTTCACTTCCATCATTCTCCATCAGCATTTTCCACACTCGCATAGTCTCAGAATCAAGATCAACCTTGGGTGGTGATTTATGCTTCTTAGATGGATCAAATTGCCCCTTGTAAGGAATTAGTGCGCCATGACTATTTTGCACAGGGACCACGATTTGGCTACAATCGTCCCTAATGTGTAGACACTCCAGTTTCTTGATAGCATAGTCAACCATTGTTTTTACAAATGCGTCATGTGGCCCTGCATCAATTTGACATTAGAAGAAGCTATTAGTGCCTCCATGATAAGGACTGTCATAATTAATATATAGGAGCAAAAAACTTTATTTACTTTCTGCATTGAACAACACATCCATGCATTGTGGCAGATAGGCTTCATTTAGTGCAACACTCTTTTGTCCTGGGGGGCCATCTTCTATCTCAAGCACCACATCATTGATATCCTCACATATTTGGGGGCAGCCTCTAATTTTATTATGGTAAAACACTAAATTATCAGCAATGGGATGCATTTTATCTTGTATCTCTGTTAGCATGTTATTGTTTTCTGCAACCAGAACTTCCATAGAAGCTAAGTTACAATTTGCAGTTGCTGCACGTATGTTGTGCCTTCCAGTAAATCTCTTGGATGTCTTCCTTCTAAGTGTTTCAACTGGGTGCAAGGTCAGAGCACACTTGAGCAATTCTGCTTCATCAATTGCTGCCTTGGTTTGTTCTTCTGTGGCTGAATTTGCCACTGGGGAAGCGAAGTTGCGCCTTCGATGGAGCCCCTTGGATCTCTTCCTTTTAACTTTTACTAGTGGGGACAAGCCCAGGAGCAAACCCTTAAAAGGTTCTGGATCTTCAAATGCTGCCGTTGTTTGGGTCAATTGCTGAGACATGCTGATTCTTGATGTACTAAGCCTGACAGTCACTTTTTTCCTCTTTTGTGCTTTCACCTGTCTCTGACCATCATCTGCAGCTATAACAGACCAGAAAGCATTTGGTATGGTTGCCTTTCGCCGCCTCGTCCTTATTTTCTTGTATTTTCTTGGAAAATTTGGTCCAAGTTTCCTGCTATATTTTAGACATTGATCTCGCTGAGATCTTCTTTGATACACACGCAAGGAATTGTCCTTGCAACCAGTTTGAGGAGTAGCACAGAGATCCTTCTGGTGAGTGGCAGCTGCTCTTTCTGCCTGTGAGCAACTCTCAGCATGGGTATTACCATATGCTATGCCTGCCAAGTTTTCAGCCATCTGCTTGTTGCCCTTCTTGGACTTCACAGTTGTGTCTGTCACTGCTTTATTGTTGATATCATTGCCAACCTCTTGAGATTCCAAATTTAGGTTGATGTCTAAGTTGCATGAGGATTTGTCTACACTCTTACTTCTACGTTGATATTGATGAATAATTTTTCTGGCTTCTTTTTCATCGCGACCATGGTTTTCCAAGTTGACATTCAGAGTTTGCCAGTATGACTTTTCAGCATGTACAGGATATCGAACAGCTGCTTGCCCATCAAGGCATGATTTTTCCAAATTACAACTCTGATCCAGCAAGCATGGTTTTTCTCTGTCTTCAGGATTTGGATCAACTGTTCGCCTAACATCTTCAGAGGGCTTTGTTGAGGCTTTAAGGCAATTTTTTGATATGCAATTTTGCTTCTCATTTGGACTTACGTTTAAATTTACAATTTCCCTAACATCATCATCATCTCTCACCTGGTTTTCCAAGTTAAAATTCAGAGCTCGCCTGCATGATCTTGTAGCATATTGAGGATTCATATCAAATGCTTGCTCATCAGCATCTTCTGAAGTATTGGCGCTATTCTTCCTCATGTATTTACTCTTCTCATGTGGACTTTTCTTGGAAATAGCATGCATTAGAGTTGAAGGCTTTGAAGTCTGAAGTTTCGGAGTAGAAGGCTTCGGAGTTCGTGGTTTTGGAGTTGGAGGTTTTGGAGTGTGAGGTTTTCGAGATGAAGGCTTGACAGTTTGAGGCTTTAAAGTTGAAAGCTTTGATGGACGAGATTTTGGATTTTTTCTGGGTTGGCCTTCAACTACTACTTTCGGTCTATGTTTTTTGACTCTGGATCTTTGTCGTGGCTTCTTGTTCAAGTCTATGCCACTGTTCTGTCTCTTTCTTGCATTTTGCTTCTCTGATGGAGTTAATACTGTGAAAGAAGATGATCCAATGTTATCCTGTGAGTTTTCATTAACATGGAGCTTGTTGCCTTCATTCCCTGAGCAAGGTGCTTCATTCTTCTCACTGTGTAGATGCACAAACTCATCTGCACAAACATTTGGAATTTATAAGATGACATATCTATTTTATTTTGCACAAGAACTTGACAGCAGACAGCAGTACCATCTGGAAGTACACAGCTATACTTGTCACTGATTCAGAGATACTATTCGAATCCAGATTATTATCAAGCATCTCTACCAGTTGTCAATCAGTGAGAACAAATGTGGCATGGTGTAGTGCAAGTACGCAATAACTGGATGGCACTTGTCATTAGTTAGAAACGGATCAAAATTATCAATCTTAGATTAAAGCATGATGTTTTTTATTTGAATTATCTACCAGTTTTCATCAACGAGTGCATGTACACAATACATTCATCTTTTTGTGGAAATATGTTCAGGCTTATACATATACACCATCATAGCTCTGAGAGCAGATTTAAGATGATTGGGTGTTTTGGACTGGTAAGTTTGAGAGTTTGCAATCGAAGATAAAGTACCTGTCTTTCCCAAAGTTCTGGGTGTGTTGATGCTGCTCTCAGTTTGAAAATCCGAAGCAGGACGCGGAAGACTTGACATTCCATCAACCACAACCTCTGATGTTGAAATTCCAGATGTTTCAGATGCTAAAGAACTTTTATCAGGCAAAACCAAAACCTCTATGAAACTAGTATTGTCCATACCTGCCAGTTTTGCACCACACTCATCAAAACCACAGCTCAAACTCCCTGAAACGGTGAAACAACTCTTCTCAACCCCATCAGCAGTACTCTCTTGACGTTTCGCCCCCTCCAAATCTGAAGAACTGCTGCAATAACCCACACAGGTGTATGTTTCATTACGATTATCTGTTCTTTGGTTCCCAGCCAATACATCCTCTACATTATAATTTCTCTTATTCCAATCTATAAAATTTGCTTCGGCAGTCGCTTTCCTCCTAGCCAACGCTGCCTCACAGTCGTATAAACCTCTGTTCTTATCTGTGGTAATTATGGCATTAATATTCCCAGCCTCTTGCAATCTGCTTGGTGAACCACTTTGAACCTGAAATCCCCTGTTGCCGGACTCCAACCCGGGCCTCACCTCAACAGGCTTTACGGGAGTTGATGGCACCCAAACACCCTCTCTCTGCAACTCTTTCTCGACCGCATTGCCAAATTCCATTGCTTTTGCTTCCTATTAGAAACTTGAAGCCCAAAAAAGTGTCAACAATCCCAAAGATGCATATTAAACACAAGACAAAGCAAAGCAAAGTAAAACCAAGACTCTATGTAGAAGATTGCGAAGAGAAAACTAATTCTCAATAACTGAACAGAAGCAAAAAGGTTCTACGAGTCTTTTTTAGCGCGAAAAAAGAGACTGCCGCCAAGGAAGTTAACAATTACTGCATAAAATCAAAACCCTACTCCCCACTAGTATTTAATACTCTTTCAGTCAAAATTTTAAAATCAATCGTTGAAAATTTTTCTGGGTTTACTGTTTTTTCAGAATCAGCAATAAAAATAGTGAAAAATCAAAAGCGTAAAAGCAACACAAAACCCGTACACAATCTTCCTCTGCTCTCGGCTACCTGTAATATATAAATTGTGTATATAGATATAGTGTGTGTGAGAGAGAGATTATGAACAGTAAAGAAAACAATGTACCTTGTAAAGTAAGAGCTTCTCGTGAGTAAAAGATGGGAGTTAAAAGGAGAATGCAGGTACAGGAAGGAGAGGCAATGGCGTCGGTTTTGGTTGCCGGTGAGAAGAAAGAAATTGAAGCGAGTATTGTTTGTGGGGGTTGTTTTGTTCATACAGAATTTGAGGAGCAGAGTAAGATTAGTAGAACAGAGTGTTTGATTTGGACTCTCCTACAAACCCTTATATATGTTGCGCTAAAGGATAGAGTAGGGACGAGTAGGGACGAACAAAACGGTGGGGTCAAGTATAAAAAAAAATATTAACTGTGACGATTTGTCAACAGTCACGTGATGTAATGGTTTATTAATACATAAATAAATTAACAAGTGAGCCTTATAAAAATTTATAAACAACCCATCATGTAATACATAATTATCTCGAAAATAGATTTTATTTTTATTTATTTTTTTATTAGATGATTACATCACATCAATATCGTTGATATGGCGTAACCGTATTTACTCCAAGTACAGAGACGAATTCAGGCTGCTGCCCCACTACAATTTCAAAAAACTTTGGGACTTATTTGAAATTTTGATAAATTTAGCATTATTTTGAATTTGTCCCCATCGAAAGTTTTTAAATAATTTGATGTAGGTTTTCATTTTAAAAAATAATTGGGATTTTTTTATAGATTAAATAATTAAAATTTAAATGTTAACTTTTCATATAACTCTTTCTATAATCTCTAGTTTATTCTCTTCCTTTCACAACTAGAGATAAAATTCGAGTCATGTCATGTTACATAGGTTATGGTAATTTGAGTTTATGTCGAGTATTAATTAATCTTAAACCAATCTATGTATTTAATCATGTTACATGTCTTTAATACTATACCTGTTTATTAATTTTGTGACCAAAAAATCCAATACTAGAAGCTTATTTTTCACAACTATATCGGCCACCCATCAATTGATCTTTAAATTTCTTTTTTTTTTTTTTAGATTGTTTTAATTAATTGTTATATTTAAAACTGTACTTATATTTTGAAATTACCTGTTATGGGTTATATTTTGAATTAAAGTAGTTCAATTGATTTAACTTGAACAATTTGCTCACTATAGATTAAATTATTGTTATATCTAGGTTTGTTTTAATAGGCTTCTGTGAAATATTCAATTTTTCCTATTAAATTTGCTTTGATTATTTTGAATATTTATAGTCCTTGTAAGTTATTTTTAAAAAAACTCAATGTTGAAATATTCATTTTGAATCGAACTAAACAAATCAATTGTTAAATAAGTCGTGGACAAATTCGCTAATAAAAAAATTAATATTAGAAAAAATTAATGTTAGTATTTTTATTTTATATTATTACTAAGTTTTAATCTGTCCCCAAGACAAAAAAATTCTTGGCTCTGTCCCTAATCATGTCGAGGCTTGACAATGTGTGAGACCATTTGAGAATATGATATGAAATTGATACAAAATTAATGTTGTTGATGTATTTTAAAATTAGTTTTGATAGTGATTTTCGAGTCAAGAAAAGTCGCATGGATCGGGGTGATTGTTAGAGGAATTCATCACTAAAATACAGCAATTTTTAAACAAAATTATCAAAATACGGCACTTTTAAACTATTTTATCAAATTACGACACTTTTTGAAAGCGGATTCAATAATTCCGCTTTTATTAGATAGCGGATTCAATAACTCCGCTTTTGAACCCCCCCCCCCCCCATTTTTAAAAAAAAAAATTGGACACTGATGAAAACATGTTTAATAAACACTTTCTACGCAGCAATCTTCCCATTCATTGCAGACAACATCAATGGAAAGCAATAATTGAAAGAACCTATCCATCATGGAAATCAATAACCAAATGCAAAACTCAGAAAATCCCAAGAAAACAATGCCCAGAAAATAGAAAAATAAAAAATGGACGAAGATCAAACACAACACACCACTTCGATCTGACCATGTGCAGTTGCCATGTGGATGGCAGAGAGCTACCCATCATCGAAATCAAGAACCAAATGCAAAACTCAAGTGACACGCTCAAGTGTTTAATAAACACGCTTTCATCAGTGTCCAAATTTTTTTTTAAAAAAAAGAGATCAAAAACAGAATTATTGAATTCGCTTTCTAATAAAAACGGAATTTTTGAATCCATTTTCAAAAAATGCCGTAGTTTGATAAATAAGTTTAAAAGTGTGGTATTTTGGTAATTTTGTTTAAAAATTATTGTATTTTGGTGATTAATTCATTGTTAGAGACTGGAATGATTGTGAGACTGAGTCGAATCATTCAAAGTGTTACTAATGTTTTTACATGTTAAGGTTTGGACAACTTTCATTGCTACTACATTTGTTTTTGAGATGGGCTATTTAGGGACTTAATAACGTGGTTTCAATGTAACTATTGAATTAGTTGTAAATTCCAATATTAGATAGAACCCACAACCAATCCAATAATTATATAACATTAGATTTGCAAATAAAATTCAAATAACAATTTTCACCAAAATATGGTTTTGTACAAGTGACGCCAAACGAATTTTTGAGACTTCCGGGAAGTGTCAAAGTCATCTTTTTTGATATGGGACACTTTATTGACTAGATTTACGGATATGCCATATGCGGACTTTGAATGGTATTTTTCAGTAGGATACTTCTAAAATTTATTATTTCAATGGTATTTTTATAATTTTTATGAGTTATTTTATAATTAAAAAATTTATTATTTTTATAGATGATTTATTATATTTGTGGGTATTTTTACCACTGTTATGGTAATTATTTTTGTCATTTTTGTCGGTATAAAAAATTTACCATTTTTGTAAGTTGTTTGTCATATTTGTGGGAGTTTTTATTAGTGTGGTAATTTTTTTTTTCATTTTTTTGGTATAAAAAAATTATTATTTTTGTAGGTGATTTATCATATTTGTAGGTGTTTTTACCACTGTTGTAATAATTATTTTTATCACTGTTTTTGTATCATAATAGTGATAAAAATACCTACAATGATGATAAAAGTATCCACAAATATGTTAAATGAATGTATACTATCAAATTTTTTTTTTTTGGGTACCATAAACAACTCCATGGATATGCAGATCAAGTTCATCATGTTTTTGTTTCATAGCTTCGTAGATTTGGTAATTGTGTGGTGTGTTTGTTTGACAACTTTGTTTGCTTATGCATAGATTGTGTTTAAGTTGAAGACAGACAGAGCGAAGGTTTGTCAATTGTGTTGTATGAGGCGGGTTTATATTAATTATGAGCAGATTCATGTTAAAAAATATTTTTTTCATACTCGATTCGTTTATTAATTTGTATTTAACGAATTGTGTCATATATGGTCCATGTCGTGTATAATCGATATATAAATGAGTCATTTCGTGTCTTTTTTTTTTAATTGACGTTACTCATACCCGATTCATTTATTAATCGTGTCTTATCTACTCCACTCGTTTATGAAATAAGTGACTTACGAAAGACTCAAATCTTATAATTTCATGTCATATTCCTGTCGTATTAACATGTTGAGTCATATTTTGACACGAGAGAGAGATAGAGGGTGTGTGCATTTGTTATTTACTCTCCAAGCTGCTGAATCTAGTACTTAATCAATGAAAAATTTATCATTTCCTCTCAAAAAAAATTATAAAAAATAAGGGTTAAATGCAAACTCCCATACCATTTAAAAAAGTTTATGGGACCCACTGATCCAATAGTCTCCTTTGATTTGGAATGAAAATTTGGGTTAGAAATTTGGGATACATAGTATTTCTCTATTTAAAGTCTGTTGCAGACCATTTTTTTGTAGTTTTGACTTTTATGTTAAACCTCCCAAAAATTACGATCAAAGTGCAATTACAATAGAAAACGTCTCTTTTAACAGAGGATGAGAAAAAGGTGCTTGAAGACATGCCTTGGTCGCTTGATAATCATCTAGTAATTCTAATGGAATATGAGGGTAATACACAAACGTTGAAGGTGCAATTCAGTCAATGTCCATTCTGAATTCAAGTGTATATCTGTCGTTTAATAGTATGAAATTAGGGCACCGACATAGTTACACATGTTCAAACTAATTTGAACCATGAGGGTCATTGGTTGGGGAAGATTTTTACGAATTGGAGTCGAACTAGATACTACTAAGACTCTGCTTAGGGGCAAAAGGCCAACCCTATACAATTTTCTTCAAGTATGAGCGATTGCCAAATATTTGTTATCATTCTGGCTATTTTGGATATAGAGAAATTGGATTGTTATGTGAGACTGAAATCATTAAATCCATCTAATTAGGGACCATCACAATTCAATAATAGGCTAAGAGCTGTTAGGGAGAAGGTCAAGAAAAATCCTTCATTCTATAAGGAAAAATCGGGAGTTAGTCTCGTCGGTAATGATGTTAATAAGGTGGCTGATGTTGATGATGGACCGCCAAAGAAGGAACTCCCCGCTTCTCTAGAGGAAGTAGTTGACGAGTAGTCAAACACAGGGGAGATTGGGAGTAGAGCTATCAACGGATCGGATATTGATCTATCCAAATTCAAGTTCGATAAAAAAATATGAGTTCTGAATCCGATCCGTTTACCCGACGAATTTCAAAATATTAATCTATATTTGCATCCATTAATAATCAGATATCTGATCCAGTCTGAAAATTTGAATCTTAATAAAATTTCATAAAAAATTAATAATTTTATCAAATTTAAGTTAACTTTCAACCTAATTTAATCAACCAATCATTCTATTCAATAATTTTTATTTAATTTCACATCAATCTCATTAATAATCTAACCTAAGTATATGTATATACAATAATTTCTCTCAATTAAATATTTATGTGTGTGTGTGTGTGTGTCTCTCTCTCTCTCTCTCTATATATATATATCATATCAAAAAAAAATTTCAGATCGAATTTATATGTATTCAAATCTAAATCCATTTTAATAAACTTAATTGGATTCAAATAAATAGATTAAAATATTAATCCTTATCTGGTTAAATGGACTCAGATTCGAATAAAAATTTGTTCTATTGACAGGCCAAATTGGGAGTGTTCCCATGGATTTAGGTAATTTCAAAATTCAGAACGTGGGAGAAAAGAGTAGCTATGGAAGGCAAAAATGTAAGGTTCCATTCGATTTTTTTGGAAAACTCTACAATAGTTAATTTTTTACTATGAATTTGAAAATAACATAATGTATTAATGAGTAATAATGAATTACTAGTATTGTTCGTGCCTGAAGGCACTATGTAACTCGTAAAAAAATTGTAAGTGTTTGTCCATGTACAAAGGCAATACAAAACACAAATTTTTGATAATCGTCAATCAATATGAGTCCACTAATATTTTTAAATTATTTTCACAAAATTTCTTCTCAAAACATGATTTTTTGAAAAATATCAACCTACATACTCATACTTAATCCCAAGGAACTAAATTTCATTTCGAAATGTCAGAAATGTTTTCGTTTTCATGAAAATCGAAATGAATCATTGATTAAATATCAAAATTCGAATATTTCAACATATGTTTCGGTTGTTGCGAAAAAAATTTTCAGAAATTTTTTTTTAAATTTTTTCTTTGTTTTCATCTTGTTTCTGAAACATTACTGAAAAGTTTTCATTTCTAAGCTCACCAAAACCTTGCAACGAAACGAAATTTTGATCCTTGTATAATCCTATCATTATCTATACTACTAATAAAAGAAAACTAAATGAAAAACTTTTGATTGACTATAATATCCTTCATAAAACATATAATTCCCTTGAACAATTTTCTTTCATCTTCTCCAATTAATTACATACTCCTCTTCTATTCTCTTATCTCCTTAAATTAGTTATGTACATATACTTAATATTTTCTGTATTCATTTCAACTTTAATTATTAATTTTAACTCTAATGATGTTTATACCAATATGAGTAATAACAAAACAATATACTACTACCTTTTTGTTTCCCCACATAATGGACTCGGCAACTTTTTGTCATCTAATTCTAACAACATGAATTTATTTGAGGTTTTAATGTTCGTAGGCCAAAAGTTTCTTGTGACTACAAGAAAGCTTGAAAATTTTCTTTTAAGTTGATGGACTTGAAAAACCAAGAGTTTATGGTAACTACAAAAAAATTTAAAACTTTTTATGTCTTTCCTACTGGGTTTCAATGATTGGTGTAAACATTCTTGCTTGATGTATTTATTTGACGTGAAAGTGCCATCTCTATATCGTAGAACTCGATTCCTAGGTAATCACTTTTACCCTTATTTATATGTGCAGGGGCTTGCGATTTTTCCAAAAATAAAAAGAGTTTGTGGGCTTGTCCTTGTATGCCGATGGTTTTGATCATAAATTTCTGTGCACGGGCATAATGATGTATGAACTTATACTTGTTTAGTTTTTTGGCCATTTGATTGAATGTTAGTTGAACAATTATTTTCAACTTCAACTCTTCATTATTTTTTTTCTACTATATATTAGAAAATATATTTTAAGAAATCTACAAAAGCATTCAACAACAAGTAGCTTCTTTTTTTTTTTTTTGGTCAGGAACAAGAAGTAACTAGAGAAGTAAGATTTTGTGATCACCTTTTCAGGTGAGCATGACATGCATCTGACATAACCGCGTGTTAGATAGTCTATCTCTTCATTGGGTATATATATTTACGATGCCAAATATGATTAGATTTTATAGAATAATAATCAATATATAAACCCTATTTTATTGAGTTTAATCCGATTTTTTTGCTTAATGCGGGTCAAATTAATGTGTTGGAATTGCAATAATCACAATAATTTATCTGATACTTTCATTGAATTTTTGTGTCAGAGGTTTGCATCTTGAGCTTTATATTGAACAGTGAAAATTTTAAAAAGACATTGGTTTATGTACCTTTAAAAAATATTATTTATTTTGGGGCAGATTGAAACTTTTTCAGCCTTTGATCCCCGCCCCAAAAAAAAAGAAATTAAAATCACAATATTATTGAGCTTACTTCAGCTATTTGTAATGTCGAGATTAAATGAGATTAGAGAACTAATCAGATGCAAGAACATAATAGAGAGATAGAGTTTAACACTTTTTCTAATTTTGGTGCCAAACAAAATATTCGAAATGAAATTGTCCACGTGCAAAGCACGTGTACACCAACTAGTTTAAAAATAATAGAACTTTAATCAGTCACGTTACAATCACCGTTAAAGTACTACATCAACATAACAATTCATACATCTACAAAAATATTGCATTTGACACTATGTAATGTAATACAACCCTTAATTTATCTCCTCCTCTTTTCTGGTCATGTGTTCGTGCCTGAAGGCACTATTTCACCAAAAAAAAAAACGATTAGAAAAAATGACAATCCATTGGAACAGAAGTTGAACATTCATTTGAGGCTTAAATTATAGGCAATATCCAAATCTCACTATTGTATGTGCACGGGATATTTCTTGCAACAGTTTGAGATAGCGGTTACCCGTATGATGAACTTGAAACAATCCGCAGGGTCAGAAAAGGGGTCAGGTGTACACCCGGCTTATCCCCTCCGAAGCTCAAGTCAGTAAGAGATTGGAGGCCCAAGCTTAATGAATTTTCTGTATTTGATTTTTCGTACCTTTGTCTCCTTTTTTCGGAGTATTTATACTTGAGAAGGTAATGAGTGCCAAGACTTTTAGTCTCATTTCAGCATTTAATATCCGGCCCTCTTACCCATGCGCATTGAGTGTTCTCCACTCAAGTCTTCATGTCTTTAATGCTCGGGCGATAGGACGAGTGCTCGGCGTACAGCTATCCCCGAGGGATCAGAGTTCCTCTGGTCAACCTGACACCTACTCCCGAGCATTCAATGCTCTGGGGAACAGTGCCCCGGGGTATGCCGAGGTAATGTACTCAGCATCTCAGCCATTAATGTCAAGTAATCATGACTCGCAGGCTCAGGTCTCGATGGTGCATGCGCTCATTAATGGTCGTCTGAGTCACTCACATCGCCATAAATGTGCTGTCGTATCGCCATAAATGCGGGTGTCAGTAGGTGTACTCGGCTCCTCCGAGCCACCTCTCCTCGGCGCCACTCCTCGGCGACTCCTAGCCTTCATAACGGCTACATCTTTACACGCGTCAGTCTGGGGATTACTGAGCTGCCTAAAGTCCCTCCAACTGCCCCCCAGCCTCCATCCTGCTTGTGGCGTGGGACAGGTGTCGCAAGGAGGCTTGTCAGACACGCCTATTAAACTGGGACGGTTACTTGCATGTCTCACGCCGCCTTTTTCAAATCCCCAAATGATGTCCTGCCCCTTCGATTCCCGCTCTCTTAGCAGGCTATAAATAGGAGATGTCTCAGTTGAATCAGAACTTTTGCAAACCTGAATTTTTCTCTAGCAATCAAGCCCCGAGCGTTCTTCTCTCATCTCCCGAGCACTCTCTTCGAAGATCCCATCTGTATGTATTTCCCTCCCATCAGATTTGCTTCTCATTTCCTTTGCATTCCTCTTACATTTCTATTGCAATCTCGAAATGGTGAGATCCCGTAGAACCACGGAGGGGGCACCACCCAGGGCTAGGGCCACCCGTAAAGTGAGGAGAACCGAGATTAATAAGGATAATATTGATGCCTTTAGAGCCAGATACCGAATTCCCGAGCGTGTCTTCACCTTCCCTTTTGACCCCCAATACCATAGAAAGGACCTAGGGAGTGTAGAAATGATGCCTTTTTGGACCAAGGCCATCATGGAAGGGGGGTTGACCTTTCCCCTTCACCCTCTTCTGCTGAAGATGTTGATGCAGTTGAGGTTGTTTCCCCTCCAGAGTGGGGTAAATTTTTTTAGGATAGTCATGGGTGTAGTCGCCCTAAATGCTCGGCTGGGGGTGGAATTAGGAGTGGATGAGATCCTCTTTTGCTACGACCTTAGGTTAGTCGCTGGGGGCAAGTATTACCTCCAAGCTCGGGATACCTCCATGTACCTGGTCACCCACATGCCCGACTCGGACAAGGGGTACCTTGACGACCTGATCATGCTCGGCTGCAGTTGGGAAAAAGGAGACGGGCCCGAGTATGACGGGTTGTACTGCCCCAAAGTGCCAAGGGATGAAAGTGTGCCTTACATATTCCGAATTTTGTTTAGCCCCCCTTTATCTTCATTACTCACAATTCTGGTTGTTTATTTTTGCAGAAGGATACTGGCGTGACGCGGCCCAACCCCTGAAGTCTCAAGTTAGATTTAAGGATTTGCTGAAGGTTTGGTCTTCCAATCCGGCATATCAATACTCCCGAGCGGCACACGTCCTACTCAGCTACCACCCGACCTACAGCCGATTTTCTCAAGTCCCCCCCCCCCCGTTTAACCCTTGACGTTGAGAAGACCGTTCTTCGTCGGAGGAAGAGGAGGAAAACCTTAAGGGAGATCCCGACAGAGACTCTGAAGGCACTCCTTCCGAGCATACTCCCCTCCCTGAAGACATGTTCAATCCACCACCAATCACTGCCGCAACGATGGAGGTTGCCGCCGCGAAGAGGAGAGTCAGGCTCTCGGGGGTCGCCGGGCCATCGAGCACTGCCCTGATTATTCCCCCGTCGACTTCACCACGTCGGGACCCACCTCCGCCGCCTCCACGTCCTCAACCATCTGGGGACCCTGTCATCCCACCGAGGGATCAGGCCCCAAGTCGCCAAGTTCCCCCTTCGGATGATCGGCAAATGGGCTGGAGGGGTCGAGAGCCCGAGCCGTCTGAGCCAGAAGCGCCGTCATGATGCCCCAGGCCCTGTCACTTCAGCCAAATGGGTCGCTCGGGCGGAGACCAGGAATGGGTGCCCCGTCCTGGAGGCAGACTACATTCTTCAGTCCCCCAACGTAGCGTCCGCCGTTGCAGTGACTTTTCAGTTTGGGGCCGACATGGTCGTCTACCAAACTTCTGGGGATAATCGGCTTCTCCTGAGCGTCATCCAGAGTAACATGGTGGTAAGTACTTACTGTCCACTTGTACTTGGGTATTTTTTTTTTTGCGCTCGGCAATTTCTGACTTGGGTTTTTCTCCACTTCAGGCCTGCCAGCAAATGGGGGCCATCGTTGACCACTTTTGGGAGTACAAACAAGCGGCTAAGAACGCCGAGCGGGCCCTAACTGCCAAGGATGAACACATCCGAGCGGTAGAGAGGACCTTGGCTGACCAAACTCGGCACATCACCGAGCTCATCTGCCAATGCGACGCCGTTGCAGCTGATTTGGAGAAGGTGAGGGCGGGCGAGGCCGCGGCCATAAAGAAAGTTGAAGAGTATGAGCTCCGGGTCTCGGCCAATGAGGTCAGGCTACAAGACTCCGAGGGCATCATCAACGAGTTGACAACCAAGGTCGACTCCCTGATCGCCGAGAAGGCAGGGGAGCAAGAGAGGCTGCAGCAGGAGTGCCAAAGGGTGTGACTGGCCACTCAAGATCAAATGGTTCCCGCCTTCGAGGAAGCCAAACATAAGGCTTTTAAGTAAGTTTGGGATGCCGTTTTGCATGCCGCCCATGTTGACACTGGCTCGGTCCTGTTTCAAAGGCATAACAGCACCGGGGAACCCTCCGACGAAAGCACTCTTCCCGAGGAACAAGCGCAGTCCGAACTTGGCCAAGAGGGTTTGGCAGGAAGGACGGCGGGAGCTGAGGGCCAGAATGATCCCATCACACTTAGTGATGGTTCTGATCACCCTTCGCCTCTTGATCTTCCTCCTCCCCGCACCCCATCCTTACAGGGATTCATGACACCGAGCTTGATGAGATCTTAGGGATCGGGGAGGAGCCATGGCGGTCTCAACGGCGGGGAAACCGGTGGTGATGAGCCTGCAACTTTCGAGGGGCCCGGGGATCCTTAGCTGCAGTTTGTACTTCATTTTGTAATCCCTCTTTTGTATGCCACAGGGGACGCAAAACCCCTTTTTTCTTCTGTGTAATGAAAACCTTCTCGTTATTTCCATGCTTGTATTCTTTCATTTTTTCTCTTATTAACTGCTCATGGATCGTACTATTTAATCTCAAGTAACCAACCTCGGGGCTGCACCGCCCCTCGGGGTCGTGCCCCTAACGACTGAGCGCTTGGCTCATGTTAGTGTTTTGAGGGCGTTGCTCCAAGGCTGGAGTCTTACACCCCTCGGGGCCGTGCCCCTAACGACCGAGCGCTTGGCTCGTGTTAGTGTTGAGGGCGTTGCTCCAAGGCTGGAATCTTACACCCCTCGAGGTCATGCCCCTAACGACCGAGCACTGGGCTCGTGTTAGTGTTTTGAGGGCGTTGCTCCATGGCTGAAGTCTTACACCCCTCGGGGTCGTGCCCCTAACGACCGAGCGCTTGGCTCGTGTTAGTGTTTTGAAGGTGTTGCTCCAAGGCTGGAGTCTTACACCCCTCGGGGCCGTGCCCCTAACGACCGAGCGCTTGGCTCGTGTTAGTGTTTTGAGGGTGTTGCTCCATGGCTGGAGTCTTACACCCCTCGGGGTCGTGCCCCTAACGATCGAGCACTTGGCTCGTGTTAGTGTTTTAAGGGCGTTGCTCCATAGCTGGAGTCTTACACCCCTCGGGGCCGTGCCCCTAACGACCGAGCGCTTGGTTCGTGTTAGTGTCGCAACCAGAAACAATGCTTAAAATTCAGCTTAACTGAAATATTTCTTCAAATTTGATACATTCCAATGTCAGATTACATCGTTGCCATCCATATCCTGTAACCGGTATGCGCCAGTGCCCCCCACAACAATCACCTTGTAAGGGCCTTCCCGAGAAGCGCCCACCGCTTTGCGTAAACACCAGGTCCCCTACTTGGAAATTCCTTGTCCGAACCTTCTTCTGGTGTTGCCTTGACAGTTCCGCTTGGTATTTGGCCACTCTGATGGATGCTAGTTCCCTTCTCTCTTCGGCTAGGTTGAGATCCCTAGCAAGCGTCTGATCGTTGTCTTCCAACTCGAACGCTTGGCTTCGTATGGTCGGGAGCCCTACTTCTAATGTGATGACGGCCTCAACCCCGTACGTCATGACATATGGCGTTTCTCCTGTTGACGTCCTCGGCGTGGTCCTATAAGCCCATAAGATGTTGAGTAGCTCCTCGGTCCACATCCCCTTTGCCTTTTCAAGCCTCTTCTTGATTCCAGCTAGCACCGTTTTGTTGGAAACCTCTGCTTGCCCATTACTCTGGGGATAGGCCGGTGCAGAATAGTAATTACGTATCCCGAATTCTGAACAGAATTCTCTAAAAGGGCCGCTATTGAATTGAGTTCCATTGTCTGAGATAATCGCCCGGTGGATTCCAAATCGAGTGATAATACTTTGTCATACGAATTTCTTTGTTTCTATGTCCCGAATACGGCCCAAGGGCTCGGCCTCAATCCACTTGGTGAAGTAATCAGTAGCCACCAATAAGAACTTCTTGCCCGAGGGGGCCCTCGGGAGATGTCCCACAATGTCCATCCCCCATTGGGAGAACGGCCAAGGACTCGTCAACAAGTTCAAATCTCCCGCCGGTTGTTGGATAATGGGAGCGAATTTCTGACATTTGTCACACTTCTGAACGTAACTCTTGGCATCTTTCTGCATGTATGGCCACCAATATCCTTGAGTCATTGCTCGATGTGCGAGGGATCTCCCTCCCGTGTGGCTCCCACATACTCCCTCATGGACCTCGTAGAGCAGTGGCTCCACTTTGTCCTCGGAGACACAGAGCCAATACGACCCCGAGAAGGATCTCCTGTACAACTGATGGTCGGCAGATATTCAGTATCTGGGAGCTTTGAGTTTGATCTTCCTGGCTTCTTTGATATCCCCGGGAAGAATTCCCTCCGTTAAGTATTTGATTACGGGGCTCATCCACCCCGAAGGCATTTGTATTTGAGTTGACAATACTTGCTCGGCTCTCGTTTATTCTATACTCGGTCTTTCCCAATTTTCGACGATGATACGCCGTGTTATCTTCGAGGCCAGCGCTGAAACTAGGCATGCTAACGCGTCAGCATGAATATTGTGATCCCTTGGGATCTGAGAGACTTCCACCTTTTCTAACTTCCCCATTCTGGATTTTGCCTTTTGATGGTACGCCTTCATTCTGCTGTCTCAAACCTCAAAATCACCGTTGATCTGATTGACTACTAACTGGGAGTCGCAGAAAATTCGGAGGTGCCTAATCCCGACCGAGTGTGCTATGTCGAGTCTTGCCAGCAGGGCCTCGTACACGACCTCATTATTAGACGCTTTGAACATCAATCTGATAGCTCGCTCTATTATAAACCCTCCTGAGCTGGTCAATACTACACCTATCCCTGCCCTCCTTGCGTTCGAGGACCCATCAACATGAAGGTTCCAGACGTCGTCATCGAATGGTCGCGCCTCTGGTGAGGGCTCAGACGCAGAGAACTCGACAATGAAATCGGCAAGGACCTGCCCTTTGATCGAGGTACGGGGCTTGTACTTTATCTCGAACTCACCGAGCTCGACAGCCCACTTGGCGACCATCCCCGACATGTCGCCTTTCTAAAGAATAGGCTTGAGAGGGCGATCGGTCAAGACTTCTATGACGTGCGCCTGGAAATAGTGTCGGAGTTTCCTCGTTGAGACTACCAATGCCAGAACCAATTTCTCCATCAGCAAGTACCTTGTTTCGGCGTTGAGCAGGGTCTTGCTTATGAAATAGACGGGCTTTTGAGTCCCTTCATTCTCTCTGATGAGTGTTCTAGTAATGGACCCTTCTGAAACAGATAAATAGAGTTTGAGCACCTCCCTCGCCACTGGGATGGACAAGGTTGGAGGGCATTTCAAGTACTCCTTAATCCCCTCCAACGCTCAGCCACACTCCTCGTCCCAAGAGCCCTTTACCGTCCCTTTAAGCATGGCAAAAAATGACTTGCACCTGTCAGAAGATTTGAAAATAAATCGGTTGAGGGCGGCTAACATCCCAGTTAACTTCTGGACATCCTTGGTAGTCCTCGGAGCCTGGACGTTCTGCACAGCTAGTATTTGTTGAGGATTGGCCTCGATACCTCGGTGGGTGCCCAAATACCCCAAAAATTTTCCCGAGCTTCCTCCAAAAGCGCACTTCGAGGCATTAAACTTTAAACCGTAGCCTCGGAGTATAGAAAACGTGGTCCTGAGATCCCAGAGATGGTCGGAACCCTCTTTGCTCTTGACCAACATGTCATCGATGTAGACCTCCATAGTGACGCCGAGTAACTATTTGAACATCCTGTTCATCAGCCGTTGATAAATTGCGCTAGCATTCTTCAGCCCAAACGGCATCACCGTGTAACAATAGATTCCTCGGGACG
This sequence comes from Ilex aquifolium, assembly GCA_951799425.1. NCBI lineage: Eukaryota > Viridiplantae > Streptophyta > Magnoliopsida > Aquifoliales > Aquifoliaceae > Ilex > Ilex aquifolium. The sequence goes on along the minus strand of OX637394.1, from coordinate 12,951,517 downwards.
TAATGAACGCTGTTTTTTCTTGGTCTACTTTGTTCTTGGGGAATGCTTTGTTCAAATCCATGAAATCCACGCAAACACGCCACTTTCCTTCCTTTTTCTTGGCACACACGGTGTTAGATAACCACTGGAGAAATTGCACCTCTCTAATGGAGCCTACCTCCAGCAACCTTTCCACCTCTTCATCCACGGCTCTTGCATGATGAGGTGTCGTTCTACGGGCCTTCTGTCTTACGAGTTTAAAGGATGGGTCAATATGAAGTCAGTGGGTAATCATTTCGGCACTTACCACCGTTATCTCGGCTTGCGTCCAGGTGAAGACGTCGGAATTCTGACGTAGGAATGAAATCATTTCAGACTTCTCGGCATCGTTCAACGACTCCCCTATCAGGAAATACCTTTCCTCGTTGCCAGGGCTCAGAAAAACTTTGATCAGGGCTTCAGTGGAACGATCGGCTGGCTCCGTGATGGGTTCATCCATGCCAGGCCGACCGGACTGTAATTGCTATTTAGCCATCACCGCCTCGGGATCACGCTCCTGGGCTCCGCCGATGACTCCGGTCTTCATGGCGGTGTAAAAACAGTGTTTCGACGATGCCTGATCCCCCCGAATCTCCATAATACCTTTCGGGGTGGGGAACTTGATCTTCTGATGGTACGACGAGTGCACTGCCCTCATCGCATGTAGCCATGTCCTGCCCATGATGGCGTTATAAGGCGAGTCCGAATCTATAACCATGAATTCCACCGGGACAGCGACAATCCCGACCTGAACCGTGAGGATGATCTTCCCAAGAGGGAGGGCGCTAGAACCGTTGAACCCTATCAAGGGAGTCCTCACTGGCTTCAGATCTCTCTGGGTGAATCCCATCTTGCGAAAAAGGTTGTCGTACAGAACTTCGGAGGAGCTGCCTGAGTCTATCAAGATTCTTTTGACGTCATACTTGTGGACCCGCAAGGTGATCACCAGTGCGTCTTCGTGGGGGAGCACTAGTCCGCCCAGGTCGGCGTCAGAAAAATGAATGGCCTCGGCATCACGCCGAGGCTTCTTGGACGACTGTTCCACACACCTGCTTTCCTCCACCCTCATGGCTTGCGAGACCTTTTGCAGTTCGGCTCGGAGGGCGTTGTATGTTGGTCTCTCCACAGTACAGGCGTGTATGACGTCAATCACAGGTACCACTTCTAGAGGAGCCTCGGCCTCCCTCCCCGCCGGGACTAGGGGTGTCAAACGTGTCGAGTCAAACGGTTACGTGTCGGGTTAAACGGGTGACGGGTGAAAAATATGTAAACCCGTACACGACACGTTTAATAAACGGGTAAAAAATTGAAACACGAACACGAACACGAACCGTTTAATAAACAGGTAACACGACACGACTCGTTTAACACGTCTAATTTTAAACAATTCGGGTTGAGTTGGGTCGGGTTAACACGGTAAACCACTCGTTTGACCCATTTACCTGTTTACCACCCGTTTGACCCATTTAACACGGTAAATCACCCGTTTAACTATTTACCTATTTATTTAAAGATGTTATATAACTTTATAAAACTAACAAACTAACACAAATAAATATAATATTTAGAGATATCATATAACACCACCATATTATAAAGTACAAACTACAATCCAAAATATCCAAATTCCATCAACAACCATTTTACAAATCATAAATACAATCCGAAATAACAATCATATTACAAACTACAATCTCAAACAACTACAAATTCCATGATTCACAAAATTCCGTGAAAGATATCAAATCTCCTCCTCCACGACAACAAGCAAGTTCAACAACCAAATTTCCATGCCCTACACAAATTAAAATGAAATATTATATAACATTAATAATTAAATAGACTCATAACTAGATAAGTACCAAAAACTTAGCATTACCTCTCTTTAGTCATGATCAATGATAGATATAGAATTAGAACATTGAGCGGATATAGCTTTATTAGACTTCATATTTTGATTGAAAACATCATCATCTATTTCCCCTTCTGAATCATCACTAGAATCATCTACAACTAAGCACAACAAAACATAAATGAATCAATGATCACATAAATTAGTATAATGAGAAAAATAATACTAGTAAAATGGAATCAAACTTACTGCTCTTCCCATGAATCCAATCTCTAGTACAAATCAAAGCTTGGACAGTTTCTGGCAAAAGTGAACTTCGATACTTATTCAAAACTCTACCACTAGTACTAAATGCAGATTCAGATGCAACTGTAGAAATAGGAATTGTCATCACATCACAAGCCAACCGAGACAATATAGGATGTCGAAACTGCTCTCCTTTCCAAAAGATTAAAATATCCAAGTCCTTCTTTCGATCAAGTCTTTTTTCATTAAAATGCAACTGCAACTCAGTCACTCGAGAAACAGGAGCATTTTCTTCTTCACGTTTTTCAAAATCCTACATTTTATACAAAATCATTATTAATATACAATAAACTACCTAGATCACATTCAAATCAAACAAAATAAATTATATTTTACCTGAAAAAGGCTTTCGGAATCATCAAGACCATGAGTCTCGCTAACTTGTTTCTCACTACTTGAAGTACTTGGAACAACATGTGACAAGTTGACAGAGTACAATTCAAAGAGCTCAAATAAAGTATCCTGAACACACTTGAACTCATAGGAATCACCACCATAAAGTTTTGAATAAGCCCAATCTACAAACTGAATTTTGTACCGAGGATCTAAGATGATAGCAATTGAAAGAATCACACTATACTTTGACCAATACTTGTCAAACTTGGCATACATATGACTTCCCATTATCCTCATAAAACTATCATTGTCTGTCAATGCCTCCTTCAAAGTATGTTGAATTAGGAACACTTGGGGGAAGTACAAATTAGCTGTGGGATATGTTGTACCAGAGAATAAGCAAGTAACTTTATGAAACACCCTCAACAAATTAGAAATCTTCTCTACTTTGCTCCATTCTTCTTGGGAAGGACAATGTCTATAATTAGAATCACTCAACTGTAAATGAATAAATGCACGACGATAAAAAAGTGCACTATCAAGCATAAAATAAGTTGAGTTCCACCTAGTTGGAACATCTCCTCACAAACCTTTTTTACTCTCTAATGAAACTTGAGCAACACAATCCATGAACCTCTTTTTTCTTTCCGATGAACCTTTAACATATTTGATGCTTTCTCGAATTTTTATCACTGATTCATCAATTTCTTTAAGTCCATCTTGAACTATCAAATTAAGAATATGTGTACAACACCGAACATGGAAGAACTCACCATCCCTTAAGAGAGCATTTTTAAGGTTAAGTTGACTCTTTAACAACTCAACAAAACAATCATTACTAGAAGTATTATCCAAAGTCAATGAAAATAATTTCCTTTCAATTCCCCAATCAGTCAAAAATGTATAAATTTTCTCAGATAAGGCAATACCAGTGTGGGGAGGAGGCATGAGACAAAAGTTTAAAAAAAAATTTTGCAACTTCCAATCTAGATCAACATAATGGGCTGTGAGAGAAACATATCCATCAGTCGATATAGAAGTCCACAAATCAGATGTCAAACAAATTCTTCCAGGAAGGGAACTCAACACAATTTTAAATTTATCCTTCTCTCTGTTATACATTTTTAACATATCTGATTTTGCAGTATTCCTAGAAGGCATCTTGATATTTTCATAAGCATACTTGAACATTGCTCTAATACCATCATATTGGACAAATCGAAATGGTAAATCATGCTTAAGTATTGCCTCAACCGCTAACTCACGAAACTATTCAGGATCAAATTTTGTGGATCGCATTAGCATAGATCCTTGACCTTGACTTAGAAGTAATTGTCCAATATCCCCATGATCTTTTTTCACACATTTTTCCATGTGAGTATGCATGTTACCAGTTCCATGACTAGACTCACATATATATTTGATACCACAAATATTACATGCAATACGCTTTTTGCCGTCTGGATATTTTTGATTTAATTCTGTAAAGTATTTCCATACTATTGAAGTCTTTTGTCGCTTACGATTAGATTTACCTTTTTCTGTAATTGTACCAATTGATGTCTGTGTTGTTGGAGCTGCAGCTACATTGGATTCATGCCCGACCTGATCTTCTTCATCAGAAATTATAATATTGCAATCGGAAGAATCCATCTGTTTAAAACAAAAAAATAGAATTAAACTGATATCACCCCCCAACACACACAACTGATACATAAGAAAAAATAAACAGTAAATATGATGTTAATATATCCTAATAAACAATGTAAGCTTGATTAAATAAATAACTAAAAGACCCAGAAACTATGCAAATGATAATTCCAAGGAATTCAAACATCTTGATATTTCTTTCCATTCAGCATGTTTAGTTTCCTGTATTAACTTGTCTTTAGATACACATTATTGTAGTATTGGTTTTATGTGTGCAAGTGGCTGTCAAAATCTCTTGTATTTGAGTTGATGAATTTAGTGGGGACAATTTGTTCTTTTTCCAATAAGAGTCAGAATGTTATCAATAATATAGTAAAGTAGTATGATAAAGAGAAGATTCTTAAGTCCTCAAACACAAAGGAGTTACAGGAAAAGAGTCAAATGGACTATAGGAAAAGAGTCAACTTATCATAGTGGTAATTTGGTTCATTATCTGAGTCTAAATGGACTATAGGAGTTGGTGTTCAGGACTATAGTTATGGATTCACGTGTCCTAAACTTGAGAATGGTGTTGTTCTCACTATTTACTTTTAGCTGTGTTGGGAGCCTGAAAAAGATTGTGCAGGCGACAATTTTTTGTCCACCAATTTTTATTTTCTTATGCCATCATACTGAACATCTCACATCTGTTTTCACTTTTCAGTATTGGCCTCCCTGATACAGATATAATGTTTAAAACTGGATCTTCAACTGGTTCAAAAGTCTTTTGATTCCATAGCTCACCAACAAACTGAAAACAGACTAAAAGATGGGGTGTACGTGATTGGCATTCTTTGATAGTATTCGAATTAAGTCTCTATTGAGTGACTTTTTCTGATATTCACTTTTTATCATGCTTGGGGCACAACAAGCCTAGTTCTACTTGAATTTACATAAAACTAATCAACTCAGATCACTAAATAAAAAGATTTAAATTCACAAAATCAACTAATCAAATCATGACTAAGCCTAAGTTGTCGAAGATTTACCTGCTCGCAGTCTTGGCTCGAAGATTTACAAATCTAACACAGATCTGTTCGAAGTCTTGGCTCGAAGATTTGCTCGAAGATCAACTAAACTAATCAACTCAGATCTAACACAGATCTGCTCGAAGATTTACAGATCTAACTCAGATCGCAACTCGCAGCTCGCAACTCAGATCGCAACAACTAAACAACTCAGATCGCAACAAACTAATCAACTCAAATCGCAACTCGCTGAGAGAGAGAGAGAAAGAGAGAGAGAAAGAGAGAGGAGCAAAAGAGTGGACCGGACTGGAGGGCCTGGAGACGCAACAGCTGAACAAAGCTTCAGCCGTTCAACTGTTCAAGAATCTGCAAAATTAGGTTAGGGTTAAGAAAAAATAGCTTTATATGTTTTCTATGTGGCTGTTATTAAAAAAAAAAATTGGTTATTTATTTTTAAAAAATTATTAATTTATTATTTTTATTTAAACGGGTTGTAAACGGGTTAACATGTCTCACCCGAACATGACCCGTTTATTAAACTCGTTTAATCTGCGGTTAATCGTGTCGGTTAATCGTGTCGTGTTAGATTTTGACAGGCCTAGCTAGGACCCCGATAGGTCTCCTATCAATGAACTCCCCCAGATGCCGTTCTCGGACTAGCTACTCGAGGAAGGACTTATAAACCCTGCAGTCCTCAGTCATGTGCCCCACATCTTTATGATAAGAACAACGGGACGTTGAGTCTCTCGTCGATGGGTCCCCTTGCATCCTGGGGGGCCACTTGAAGAATGACTTGTCTTTTATCTTGTTCAACATCTTATAGATAGGCTCCTTGAAGGTTGTTTTCACCCCCTGAAAGGATAAACGATTCGGAGGCGGGATAGGTGCCCCCCTTTTAGCAGGTGGCTCCTTTTCCCTCTTCCTTGGGATCGGAGCCCTGCTCTCGGGGCCAATGGATTCCTCCTCCAGCCTGGCGTATTTGTTTATCCGAGCCATCAGGTCCTTCATGTCTCCTGGGGCTTTCTTGGTGAGGGACCTGTAGAGGTCGGTGTCTCGGGACAACCCTAGTTGGAACGAAGTCGTGGCCATCCCCTCCGAGCACGACTCGACCTCGTTCACCTCCTTCCAGTACCGAATTGCGTACTGCCAGAGGGAGTCCCCGCCCTTCCTTTTGAGCGTAAGCAATGCACCGATATCTTTCGGCCTTTTACTGCTAGTGATGAATAGAGCCACAAAGAGTTTCACCAGTTGTTTCCAGGACCGGATGCTCTCAGGGAGTAGGTTCTCATACCATTTCATGGTCGTGTCTCCCAAACTCATGGGGAAGACCCGGGATAGTATTCTGTGATCGGTGTCATAAATGGACATCAATTACTTGTATTGTTGCAGGTGACTTTCAGGGTCCGCCCTCCCGTCGTAGACTTTGAATCGGGGAACGGTGAACTTCTTCGACATTTTTGTATCCCGGATCGCCCGCACGAACGGAGAACTGACTTGCTCGTCCTCGTCTTCATCGGGCTCTGGTGCTCGATGCCTATCATCGAAACATCCTCGGAGGTCCCGTTGGAGTTTCTTCTTTCTTGGCCCTTGTGCCGTGGACTCCGCCACGGCATCTTCTGGAATTCCACGCCGGAGGTCCCATCGGGACAAGTCTGCCCCATGGTGCCCCCGCTTCGAGCCTTCCTCAGGGACTGGCCTCCCCCGACTTCGTGGATTATGCCTCTCGGTAGTGCGGCCGCATGCATTTCTCCCGGGGGCTTCTTGCTTTAAACCCCCGGAGGCGCCTCGACTAACACTCCGATCTCTAGGCTCACTGCTCTGCCAACTGGTATCGCCCGACCGCTCGAATCCATCAAGCCGCAGCCGCACCTTGGCGTTATCCCTCTCCAGTTGCTTGATGCGCTTTCCCATTCGCTTTTCCACCATCTCCACAATATCGCGAGCTGAAAGGCCTTGCCCCCCAAGGCCCTGGTCCACGGGGAATGTTTGTTGTGAAGGACGTCCGCTCCCTTCTAATTGGTCCAATGGGCCTGACTCTGTGACCACTGGGAGCCGGGCAGCGTTCGCGTCTCTCACGCGTAAACCCCCTACCCCATCACCTTGCGATCGCGTGTTCACCATGACGCAACCACTACGGGGAAAAGTTCGTTTTTTCCCACAGACGGCACCAAATTGCACGGGATATTTCCTGCAACAGTTTGAGATAGCGGTTACCCGTATGATGAACCTGAAACAATCCGCAGGGTCAGAAAAGGGGCCAAGTGTACAACCGGCTTATCCCCTTCGAAGCTCAAGTCAGTAAGAGATTGGAGGCCCAAGCTTAATGAATTTTCTGTATTTGATTTTTCGTACCTTTGTCTCCTTTTTTACGGAGTATTTATATCTGAGAAGGTAATGAGTGCCAAGACTTTTAGTCCCATCTCAGCATTTAATATCCGGCCCTCTTACTCATGCGCATTGAGTGTTCTCCACTCAAGTTTTCATGTCTTTAATGCTCGGGCGATAGGACGAGTGCTCGGCTTCACGCCGAGCACTTACAGCTATCCCCGAGGGATCAGAGTTCCTCTGGTCAACCTGACACCTACTCTCGGGCATTCAATGCTCTGGGGAACAGTGCCCCGGGGTATGCCGAGGTAATATACTCGGTATCTCAGCCATTAATGCCAAGTAATCATGACTCGCAGGCTCAGGTCTCGAGGGTGCATGCACTCATTAATGGTCGTCTAAGTCACTCACATCGCCATAAATGTGCTGTCGTATCACCATAAATGCGAGTGTCAGTAGGTGTACTCGGCGCCACTCCTCGGCGACTCCTAGCCTTCATAATGGCTACATCTTTACACGCGTCAGTCTGGGGATTACTGAGCCACCTAAAGCCCCTCCAGTATGTATTATATTTCTAATTTTTTATTTTTTAAAATTTAGAAATAATGTGGCCAGTAATTTTCAGAAATCCAGACATAGTTCCCTCAAAAATCAGCGGTGAGTTAGTAACTTTACTGAGCAGTGACTCGAAATAATGAAAGTGTTGCATGTTCTAAGGAAGGACGGGAAAAACAATTAATAAAAAGACCTCAGTCAAAGCATGCAAACTCATACACCAAGAAAAGGACATTGTAACAAATTGACCCAAAAGCATAGATGATAATCAGGGGAGCAAATTCTACTCCATCAGTTACACCTTTTAACAATAAATCACATTCTTTAACCAATGATATATATTTCACCAAAATAGAAAAATTTTCAGGTGCAAAAATATTCAAAAAACCCATATGAAGATAGATATGGATGTGCTTGAAAAACAACTTTTTTAAAGGCATAAGAATATAATGAATTGACCATATTTTATAGATTTTTTTCAATAACCATTGTCAACCACAACGATCATGTTATGGTTAAACATAACTCACTACCACAAAGGCCACCAACTTTACATATTCAATCTGTCCACGAATAGAACCAAAAATCAGATGTAGTCAATATTTGATAGAATCGTAACTTACAATTTTGTGACTTTTTCGATCCACAACCACATGGAGTCAACCAAAAAACATTGTCTATGCAAAATAGAGAACAATTCATATACCCAACCTCATATCAAAACATATGTGGAACACATGAGGACTATGTAACCTGTAAAGATATCAACAAAAAACTTGGTTAATAGGTTTTTAGTCATTCCGCACATAAATACCAACAACAAACCAAATATTAAAAACATAATGAATTGCAAAAAATAGAATATGAAATAATCTCACTTTCTATGATAAAAAGTAAGAAATAAACAGTGGACAATGATAAATCATGCACAATATTTGCTTGCTAAGTGACTGCCATTTGGAAAGTCACAATAAAGGAAACACTAAATAGAATAATGAAGGCAAAATATGTTCTCATACATCACTATCCGTAGACTAAAATTGACCATTTCTGGAACCAAGGAACCCATAAAATTGTCCTAAAGCAATCCAATAGCTAATATAACAAATGAGCATTGTCCCAATGAACCATTAAGAGAATAGAAAATATTTTCATGCTTTTTGTATAAGTGGAAATACATACCATTGTTAGCTATCCCTCATTCTTTGGATGAGTTAGGATAGACAACTTCAAATAATAACAATATGTCAGTTAGTTGGTGGTTGGTTTTGATTTGATTTTGTAGGCATTTAAACATAAAGTTGTGAGACCCAGAACACACACACACACACACACACACACATGCATAAACACCATGCTTCACTGGCTACTAAGTGAGAGAGGGGAAAAAGAGGACATATAGAAATGGTATAGAGAAAGAGGCAGTGGGATGGGTGGGTATTGGTTGTTCGCAGTTGGGGGTAGATGAAGAAGGGGGGTTGAGACAGTGGGGTAGAGGGGTGTTGCTCCGGTGAATGGCTGGTGGAAAGAGAGAAAGAGATGGAAAAACCCATAACACTGACACAGAACACACATTTAACGCACACGCACACGCACAAAAAACATGATTGAGATAGAGGAAAATATCGTGATTGAGACAGTGACCGATGTCGGCGCGTGTGTGTGTTATGGGGTGTAGGTAGAGACAAAGTGGAAGGGAGAGAGAGAGACAGAGAGGGGTATATGAGAGTTGAGTGAGAGAGGTATGTGAAAGGGAGAGAGAGTTGAGTGAGAGAAATATGTGAGCTGCATCAACATTGAAATATAGATAGAGAGAAAAAGTTATATGAGAGATAGGAGTCTTAAAGTTGTGGAAGAAATGAAAGTCTTCCTCAAAACATTTGGGAGGGGGGAAATTTCGCATTAAAACCGTCAGATCAATAATCTTCAAATGATCTGAGCCACAAAAAGATTAAGATAAACAATCTAGCATAGATATACAACAAAAATACCCATTTTTTTGGGTACCATACTGATAAGTGAAAAAAATTTACAAAAGATTGCAAGTTTCACCATAAAAGTGGGTGTTTTTTGCACTTTGCGGCCTGAAAAGATTTTAAATTTTTTATTTTACACTCTCAAAGATTAAATTTTTCATATTGTATACTCAATGTATCAAAAGTATTATAATGTTGTCTTTCTGTTAGTTTTCGTTATTTTTTTTGTCAAAAATCAACTTATTGACACTGACAAAAAAAATAACAGAAAACTAACAGAAATGTGACGTTACAATATTTTTAATACAGGTGAAATGTGAAAATTTTAATATTTGAGAGAATAAAATAAAATTTTTAAAATTTTTAGGATAGAAAGTGTAATTCATACTAAAAAGTGATAAATATGACAAGTGAATCCAAAAAAAACTACTTTTACGATGTGTGTTTTTTAAGACTAGTTGGTACACACGTGCGTTGCACGTGGATTATTTCGAATTATTAAAATTTTTATTTACTACTTTTATAATAAAATATTGCTTGGTCAAATTATAGTTAAATGACAATACTAAAATTTTTAAGAATGCAATGCTCATGTGTGTTGCATATGAACTTTTTTAAATTAGTATAATAATTTGTAGTTTTGTTTAGGCATCTTACAAATATCAAAACCTATATTTTATCGTAGATCCGTAAACTGATGACTCAGTTGTATAGTGGAGGTCAGACCAAATACAAGCAATTAATTATCACAATACAAATTAAAAAAAATCAAGGATAACAATTCATATGTATGACAAATAAACAATGATGCATAGATCTAAAATTCTTGGAAATTTTGGATGGGCCCAGACCAATAGTTCAACCTGCAAATTGGCTGATGAAGAGTGAAATCACCTTCTTCAAATTAAAAAGAAGCACACATACGTAACTTTAGAGAAACTATTTAAGTCCCCTTCTTCAAATTATGTACCACAACCATACTAATGAAAGTCAACCAAAGCTAATTAAAATATCCAACAAACATCTCCGCTAAAATGTTTGGTTGTAATTCATATTCTTGATAATTATAACACAATTCTTTTATTGTTATTACTCTAAACAAACAATTTATTAGACTTTTTAACAGTAACCAAATTCTAATTATTCTTCTGAATGCTAATACACATGATGTGTTTGTGCCTATTTTCTCCGTGAAAGTTCAATTTTGTTGGTATCATAAAATCTGGGATGAATTCGCAAAAAAAAATTATAATAAATATTAGTGGAAAAACAATACCACAAAAAGTAGAGATGCACCAAACGTTGAGATGCTAATAGATATCAGTGGAAGAACAATACCACAAAAAATAGAGATGCGCCAAATGTTGAGATGTAGAGAGAATTGAATGCGTGGAGTAACGCATACTGAGAGCAGCAGAGAAAGACAGAAAGAAGGAGGGGAACATCGAGAGTTTCTGGAAAAGGTAAAGAAGAGAGAGAAAGATGTTTATTTGGAGTGGGGAATATGAAGATGAAATGACACTGGAGAGAGAAAAGATTGGGAGGTATAAGTTTTTTATTTTTTTTGGAACATGAGGAGGCTTAGGTTTATTTTGGCTTTAATATTTGAGCGATCAAAATGAGATAATTGTGATTTTGGAGGATAAAAATGAAAAAAAAAATGTTTTTCAAATGGTCACTTTTTTAAATTAGTATAGATATGCTTTTTCTAGATTCTTTTGATTCCGAAATTCATATTCGATTCAGAAACTCCCAGGCTGTCGATCTCAATTTAAACTTCAACCGGTCCAAGTTTCATCTTCATTGGCAATTCTGGATGATCAATCCAAGAGTTGTGACTGCAAATTTTTCCCTTGCGAATGCGACATTCGAGTACGAAGGTTGGTCCAACACTGATTTTTCTTCGTGCTTTCTTTGTTTGTTGAATCTGTTTATTGATAAACGTAGTAGAAAATTTCTGATAATTTGACTCTTATTTATGAAGAGTGTCTTCGATTTTGATTGTTTTTTTCTTTTAGATCTGGAAATATTAGTGATATAGAGTACGAGAGATAACAGTAGGGTTTGAAAACTATTTGGATCCTTGTTATTGATGGCCTGTTCTAGATACAGTTGTCCTTAGTTTCAGAGACCAAGCCATCATTCTCTCTCTTACTGTTACAACCCAAAATTTTGACAATTAATTTGCGAATAGATATAGTTGGAATCGGAGGATATTTAATCTGCGATGTAGATACAGTGTAGGACTCCATTTTAGAAGCCCTAAATTTAGATTTGACCTTATTCATGTACTAGAATGTATAGTGGAGGACTTTATTTGAGATGTGAGAAATATAGAATTTTGACCCTCAATGGAGCATAGCAAGATGCTAATGGAGGGAAACACACTGACTTGTTGAAGGGTGGACAATTAATTGGTGTTTTTGAAGAGCAAACTTCAATGCTATGCTTATAGAGAATGGTGGATCACAATCAAGGAGGAGTTGAAACCCGATGTGGTGCACTCATGAGGAGAGATCACGTTTAGATTGATCTTACGTCGAAAGGAGAAGTAACTGAGGAGGATTTAATATAATATGAATGGTAATACCATACACTTTATCTTTATGTGTTTAGACTCCAAATACCTATGTGGGGTTGGGTATCTTATTAGGTACTTCCCTATCTCTCAATAAAGATAGCTTGATCTTGCATGAAAACTATAAGCATCTGTGTTTAAACACCCAAATCTAGTCACCCAAATGCCTACTGCCAGTATGGTGGACCTAAATCTTGTCACAACTATATAAATGATGTTGTTCGATGAAACAAATTATTTTTCTTTTTCTTCATCTTTATCATGTAAACCGATCAAAGTGTATGTTGGTTACCTATCCTAAAAATGTGTAACAAATTTTCGGAACACTTTGCTTCACAAAATATGATTGTAGTTGTCGCTTTGCACTCATCTTCTTGTTTATTGGTTAGTTGGTTTGCTAGTCTTGCCACCATCTTATTTCTGTGGACCCGAAGTACTTTTGGTTGTTAGTAACATAAAATTTTACTTTTTTTTATGCTTGGCATGTATAGTGATGAAGTGGTTACCTAGCCTTAAAACGAGGCTTGCAAACATTTGCAATATTTGACTTAATGTTGCATTCATTTCTTTTATGCTCATGTAATTGTTCTTACCACCTAAATTAATCTTCATGATATGAAGAGTTCAAACATTTTGATGCAGCATGGGGCTGCCTGCTAATCCGCTACAAATGACATGTTAACACGTTAGTTACCTTATATTTGGACAAAAATTATTACAACACACTATAAATACTAATTAAAGGCAGATGAACTTCACGGTGCCAAATATGTTGTAGGTGTGTCAAATATGTCAACGACTCCTCTCTCCTCTCTCTCAACCCCTTCTATCTCTCATGGGTACTAACACTTGTTTGTTTGTAATAATTATACATTTTGCAATAACAAAAACTGCATGCACCGTAGTGGTGCTCCTTTAGTGTGAATTTATATGATAAAAAGTTTCTACCTCCTATGGCATGTGAGGCAGATGAACTTCACGATGCCAAATATGTTGTAGGCCTGTCAAATATGTCAACGACTCCTCTCTCTCAACCCCTTTTATCTCTCATGGGTACTTACACTTGTTTGTTTGTAATAACAATACATTTCGCAATAATAAAAACTGCATGCACTGCAGTGGTGCTCCTTTAGTGTGAATTTATATGATAAAAAGTTTATGCCTCCTATGGCATGTGAGGCAGATGAACTTCACGATGCCAAATATGTTGTAGGCAAAAATCAAAATATCGTTTCGAAATGGTCGAAACGTTCGAAACGTTTCCGTTTCCAAGGGGACCGAAACGAATCAGTGATAGAATCGAAATTCTAATATTTCGAGGTGTTCCATAATATTTTGAAATGTTGTTATATTTCAATGCATTTGCACAATCATTTCGGAATGTTTCAGGGTATTTTTAAGATATTTTGGTGTATTTCAACCAATATTTTTAAAAAATAAGTGTTAAATTTTTTATTTTTTTCATTTTGTTTCCGAAACGGGTCGAAACATTTTCGAAATACATTGAAATATTTCCGTTTCCGGGGCGACCGAAACGATGCATCGAAACAAAATTTTGATCATTGGTTGTAGGTCAGTCAAATATGTCAACGACTCCTCTCTCTCAACCCCTTTTATCTCTCATGGGTACTTACACTTGTTTGTTTGTAATAAGTATAACTATACATTTCGCAATAACAAAAACTGCATGCACTGCAGTGGTGCTCCTTTAGTGTGAATTTATATGATAAAAAGTTTCTGCCTCCTATGGCATGTGAGGCACAAATTTGTATGAACCAGTATTTGAGACATTGTTTGTCTGTCTTTTTGATATCATCTTACTCATTATCTGTTGATTTTGTCTTTCCTGTTGCACTTGTTGAGAGATGGAACCTCCTTGCCAGAGGTCTGGGTGCCCCTATGATTTTGTTGAATCCTCTCACACAAACAAGTCCTTGAACATTTTGAATGTATAAGTCCAAAAAGCAAATCTGATTGAGCAGGATAATTCTAGATGGATAATAGGAGCAAGAGAACATATTTACTCGATGATAGTTGTAATGAGATTAACATGATTACAGGGGTAAAAACACATGAATGCACGATGGAGCGAGAGAGAGGAGGAGAAAGAAAGGAAGGAAAAATAGAGTACTGGTAAAACAGAAAAAGATTACAGCAATTAAGAGATAATTACCACAAGAACTATAATGGACAGAAATCTGAGCAAATGTGTGTCCATTAATATTATCGATTCATCGTGATGGTTATTTTTTCCCTTGAGATTTGAGGTTCTTCAAGGTTAGACAAATGGCTTTGCATTGTGATGGTTATTTTTTCTTGTTTCTTTTATATGGCTATTTTCTTTTTCTTCTTTCTGCAAAAGTAAGACTCGTGCTCTACTCTAACGCATTATTTCTACAACTGTAATCCATATCCCCCAATGTGAGACAAGGTGAGTTTTCACCTATAGTGGGAGTTGTAATGTGTACATATGTCAGGAAATGTGTACAAGTCATGAGGTAGACCTAATACTTGGATTGTACATGAAATGCATGCTTTGGATATAGAATGCATGCTTTGGAATGGTGTAACATTTGCATCTCAGAGACCTCAAACTTTGAGGCATGATCCTCAATGTTTTTGGAAAATTTGTAGATGTCAGTTACCTTTGTATATCATATCTATCCTGGATCTCTTTCGTCTATTTTTGCCTTCATGCAAGGAGATCTCTAAATGCTTATTTAATTAGAATGTCTACATATACCAGTTTTACCTTGGCATCTGAATGTTCACTAAAACCTTTGGCACCAATTATAGAAACAGTAGATATAATTGTTTGTCATCTTAACAGGGAGTCATTTGGCTCCAAATACAGAAAGTTGTAATTTCATACCTCTCCAAAAGCAGTAGTGAATTTCCTCTGTTGATAAGCTTGGTTTGCAGAACGAGCATTTTGTTAGCCAATGTGGAACTTTACATAATAGTTGAAGCTTTCTCCAAATCACATGAAAAATGACTCTTTTACCTCTAAATATTGTTGTTGCAGAGGTTCCACAATATAAAGTTCGCCTTGGCAGGTTCCATATCCATGTTCTGGGGACATCTATTAGGTGTTGACTAGATTCATCATCGACAAACACCCGTATACAAGGTTAAGATAAGTTAATAATTCTACAATAACATTGACATGAATATTTTTGGAAAGCATCAAAGTGATAAAATTAGGATAAATTTATCTCATTAACCTGAAAGTATGTTCCATTAAGTGGAAAGCTGCCTCTGTTTGCTGTTCGACAAGGTATCTATTTCATACATTATCATGTTTGTGTCAATTTTCCATTATACTGTGGCAAATAAAATTGCATGCATAACAATCAACACAAGTATTTGTTGTATTGTTTCTCACCAATATTGTTCCACTGACTGTTTGGAAAACTTGTTCTTGAATATTATTGCATGAGAAGACCGTCTTTTCATCCCATAGTCCTGATTCCTGGGGGTTGCATTGTTTTCTATATTGTTCAGATTGCTTCGCAGTTTCAGTTATTCGAAGAAATCCATAATAGATTTGAATATTAACAAACATATAGAAGGATACCAATCTTTTGGTTATTTGAAAGTTTATTCTACACTAAAGTAAAGGTCATATGTGTTCAACTTCAAAACTGAGGTGTAATGACAATGTAAATTTGTAAGAATTTGGTGCTTTCTCCAGCATGGATGCAACATTTTTCTCATTGGCTATAGCTATTGGATTTCCTGTATTCATACCATGCTTTACGTGTACAGATTATACCTGTTGTCCATATTGCAAGAAAATAAGAGCATGGATCGTTAGGATCCCTTTTTGTCTAGCTTTTGTATGCACAAAGAGTGATCAGAATGATAGATGTATGAGGAAACATAAATGTAACAGAGGGTGAGGAAACTTACCCTTGCCACAAGAGGGTGTGAATCTGGAAGTTCATATCTGCAATAGAGTAGAGGCAATTTGAATGCATCACGTGGGTCCACTCTACCACCTCAAGTAGGGTTGGCAAACGTGTTGGGTTAAACGGGTGACGGTAAACGTGTCGGGTTAAACGGGTGACGGCTGAAAAATATGTAAACTCGTACAGGGCACGTTTAATAAACGGGTGAAAAATTTCAACACGAACACAACTCATTTAATAAACGGGTAACATGACACGACTCGTTTAATCCGTTTAATTTTAAAAAAATTATATCAACAAATTTTAATACTCTACTTTTTTTTTTACTGTCAATTGTATTTACCTCAAAAAAGAGGAATTTTTAGCTAAATCTCATAAAAATCAGACTTGATGGCTTAAAAAAAATACAAGAGGTCATTGTTTTTTATAGGCAACTCAACCCTCCCCATCTCCCCTCATTTGCCAATGTGAGACAAAAACAAAAGACATTGGTTTGCCTTTGTCTTTGAAGTGCTCCTCATCTCTCCTCCTTTGTCTTTGAACTACTACTTTACTTTTTTTTTTTTTGTATCGATTTCTTTACTTCTTTTTTTCTTGCTAAAATTTTAAAATAATTATTAATTTATTATTATATTAAATTTATTTAAACGGGTAAACGTGTGATAAACGGTTTGACAAGTCTCACCCGAACATGACCGTTTTATTAAACGTGTTTGGCGTGTCAACCCGTTTATCACCCAAATTCGTTAAGATTTCACCCAAACCCGCTTAATTCGTATCGATTCGTGTCGGTTAATCGTGTTGTGTATGCATTGACACAAAATTTAAAAATGTCCATTGTAATATAGAACTTTGCACATATATAATTTAGATATTGCTATACTAAAATTAAGCTTTTCTCAGCCGATTATCTTTAAAAAAGTGTCCCATGTCAAACATGAGCAAAAGTTCCTAAACTTGAAGAGGTTTTTTTTTCTTTCTTTCTCCATAGCCTCAATGCAGCACAACGATATAGTTCATGTTTTCATTATTGAGTCTAGTTGAAGTCACCAGAGTGGGGTCGCTTAATAGCTTGCAGACCTTCTTTGAAACATTTGCTATCAAATTGCCCAAGTTAACTAGTAGGCATGAGTTTTGAATAATCGGGTCATATGAAGATGGAAAATTGCATACGTACACTTGGTGCACTGTCCTTAACCGGCTCACATGGTTTAGTTTGGGCACAGGAATTGAAGCAGCTATAGGTTCACAATTCTGAGATCTGCATATTGATTCTAAGACAATGGTGTTGGTGTAATGAGCATGGTAGGGTTTCAGACTGTTGCAGAAGGCAACTTTGAAGCCACTATACTTGTCCAGTGGCATTGGCAGGGCGTGTCTAGCACTGCATTTGGCAAGTTTGAATTAGTAATCTAATTCTTGAAAACATGTTGTGGAAATTTGTTTTTTACGATGAACTGCTGCATTTTTTGGTACTTAGCAAAACCAGATTGCTAATGTATATGCATTATGTAGTAGAAATGGGTTAGAACAACATTATGCCTTTGATAGTCATGCTAAAATGTAGGGTAAAACACAACCACACCCTTTGTTTATGACAATAAATAGGGGGACACACATTTCTTTTTCTTAAATAATATTGACATTCTCTGTCAGCGAGTCTGTGTGTCTATATATTTATCCTTTACTACTTATATGTGTGTGTGTTAATTTATATATACAAATACACATGCGTCCTGTTGGTACCACCTCCATAAGCCCATGCACGCACAAAAACAAAAATGCACACGTGACCTAAGTAAACCTCCCCCATACTTTCTTTATCTTTCTCTTGGTAAGTACAAGATTCATCAGGCCACATTTCCATCATCATCTCTCAACACACGACATCAACCACACAAAATAGACACTTCTGCATGATCTAATCAGGTAAGCTAATCAAACCTAAACTCTGACAAAACCCAAATCACACACAGCGGCTTCAACCAAATTGATTGAGGTTTACTCCACTTTTACTTGTTAAATATTGGTGTATGTATGTGTGTGAATTGAATTTAATGCAGTTGAATCCCATTGTTTGATTTGAGGTAATGTGCTTGTGTGTTTGAGAGGGAGAGAGAGAGAGAGAAGAAGAAGAAGAAGAAGAAGTTGCCATTGCTAATTAGGGAATTGGTACATGGGTGGTGGTGAGTGGAGACTAATAGTGGTGCGAACGGTGGTGGTTTGGGTTCATCCATGGGTGTGTGTTTTGGTCCATCATAGAGTCTATGAGAGAGACAAAGAAGAAAAAGAAAAAGGAGTTTCCAATGAGGGATATTGGACTTAAGAATAGGGAGTATTTCATCCGTTGATCTGAGGGTAAAAGTGATGCTTTAGGAAACAAATGATATGAGCACCTTTCATGATAACCACTTAGATTGGACCTAAGAAGTTATAAATTTGAGTGTTATTAGCATTAATATTTTTGAAGTTGAAACAAGGCATAGTTTATTGGCCGATGAGCTGAATTTAATCTACATATGCTGCTTCTGGGAAGAGGCTAGATACATCATTGTACATTAAAATAAGAACCTACCGGTCTGTCACGACAGAGGTATAATATGACATAGATGGATTTGCTAGAAGAGATGAAACTGTTATTTCAGAAAATAAAGGGTTGTCCCACTATCTTATGACAATATACAACAACAGCGTGGTTGTAATTTATCCCAAACCTATATAACAAATAACTTGTAGTGACCATATCATTGCAACAAATCATAAAGGCTTTATTCTTAGAAGAGACATGATTGAATCCTCATACTAGATTATTATTCCTTTTCTGTCAATCTTGAAGAAAAAAGTAAAGTAATTTATGTGAGAATTTGTGTCCACTGATTTTCTATTCGAAAAGTTAAGATGCTACACAAACTTGATCAACTTTTGACCATCTTATTTTAGATGTTTGTATCACCGAACGCCTGACCAGAACAATGAGAGATCATTTGGAAGACAACTCCTCCTAACCAAGGGCCCATTTTAAAGGACTTCTAGCTTATTATTCTAATTATGGCCATTCATTAGGCTTAAAAATTATAATTCGGCAGAAAATGTTATACTAACCTTGCAAATGCACTTGCAAAATGCCAGCAGTCTCCCCTCATTGGGCATGGGTTACAGTTTGGTCACCTCTTTGTACAGAATACCTATACGTTTTTGGAGCACTACTCATCACCATTCGTGTCTTTTAGAGATGAGTCAAATGAGAAATATATGATATAGCAAGTATCCCCAAGGAATGTGATAGCATACCTTTCCAAATGTAATCATCTGATAATGTAGTTCATACCTGTTAAGGGACATACGTATTAAATTAGTAAAAGCATTGCAACCAATTCCATAGCAATAGTTATGTTCACTTAAGTAAGTTGGTCTGAACTACATGCAAATCCATTGAAGATAAATTTTTTAAGGAGGGGCACAAGAAATTACAATGTTCGTTGATCAAGGGTGCAGAGGCATGGCCACAAGTATTTCTGAATGGTATCCACCAATGGGTACCTGAAGGGCAACAACATCAGGAAATCTTTTTTTTTTTTTTTTTGATTGGAAACCTCGGTGTTATTGATCAGTAGACATATGATACTTACTGGTCTAGCAGATGTATTGCAACTTTACAGGAACTGGTTGCAGGGGAACCCATCCTAGACGCACTGCTACTCGACCGACATTTGTGTCAACCTTATTGGAAGCAACAAAAATGGATTGTTGAGAATCTAATTAAACTCTATTAAGATAATGAATTGTAGATACTTCCAATCTTAACTTACTGGGAAGGCATGATGATGAAGTGTCAGAAGACGTATACACTCGACACTCTTCAACCCCAGTCCTCGTATGCTTAACAAGTACTCCCTACAAGCATAAAAGATCAGAAACCAAATTTTATTTAGCTGGTGATCAACACTTATCTGACGTTTCTACAAATGTAAACTTGCGACTGTTGGTCAAACTATCCATGTTGTCTTACTTTGCTTTGTCTGGTGGAACATCTCGCAGCCACTCAAGATCAATTTTTCCATGATCTTTGACCATTCGATCAAGGAACTCCTGCAAAATTTCAGAAGTGACTGTCAGTGTCAGGTAGAAAATTTTCTTACTGCTTTTAACTATTTCTCAAAATTGTTGTTTTCATGTGTACCGTTATTTCGTGCAGCAAGTATGTCCATTCCTCTTTCCATAATAGTCTTGGAAACCTCTTCAACTGATGCACCCCTAACTCTCTCCCAGTCTACGGAATCATTGGTTTTATCGGTAGGTTTTCTTGTTCTGCCCTTGGAGTAAGTTTTCCTTAAATTATCCCAGTTAA
This sequence comes from Ilex aquifolium, assembly GCA_951799425.1. Lineage (NCBI taxonomy): Eukaryota > Viridiplantae > Streptophyta > Magnoliopsida > Aquifoliales > Aquifoliaceae > Ilex > Ilex aquifolium. Next base: position 12,930,655 of record OX637394.1, on the reverse strand, counting down.
TTGTACTTTCTTGCTTCTCCTCAGTCTTGTTTTTCTTTTTTCTGGTGGTAGTTTCAGATTTGGATATCATTTTATTTTGGGTGATTGTTGCTCGAAAGTGGGGTGTTTCTAATCATGAATTTTGCATGTAAGCTGCAATTGGTGGACAATTGGAACTTGCTTCATGTTGCATATGGGTCAACTGTTGTTGATTCTTGAGCTTTTGGTGTGGTCTTTTGCTGAATTATAGTTTCTCAACATGATATCAAAATAGGAGGTCACGTGTTAGACTGAAACTCTAGCTTGCACGTAAGGAGACGTGTTGAAGTATGAATATTGAAGTTAACACTCTCTCTAACAATTTTAACTTTTAGAGTACATGATTGTTCAACTGGAAAACCAATGCAGCCATGTTCGAATGTATTGATGGTGTTCCATTTTTTATGATTACCTCAAGGTGAATGAGAGAAGTTGTAACTTCAAATGCAAATTGTAATAGAGTGATACCTTGGATAAGATGCATACGGGCAATAAATGAGTCCACCCTCCACTGAATATTTCTCTTTGTTCTTCCCACCATTTTTCCTTACCTTCGTTCGCTTCTTCAATAACTTCACTTCCATCATCCTCCATCAACAATTTTCACACTTGCATGGTCTTAGAATCAAGATCAACCTTGGGTGGTGATTTATGTTTCTTGGATCAAATTGCCCCTTGTAAGGAACTAGTGCTCCATGGGTATTTTGCACAGGGACCACGAGTTGGCCACAATCGTCATTGATGTGTAGACACTCATGTCAAGGGATTGAGCTCAGCGAACAAGGGCTTAGAGATCGAAGCTAGAAAGGCCAATGACGAGCTCAAGCTTAAGGTTGACAACTTGCTTCAGGCGTGGAAGGATGCCTTCGCAGCTCTTGATTCTCTCTAGTCCATGGAGAGAGGGTATGACATGCTGACTGAGGTTAATGATGTGTTGTTGAAGGAGATTGAGGCGGAGAGAGCCAAGGTTCAAGCGAAGGATATCCAGATAACAGTGCTTCAAGACGAGTCTGCTACAAATTGGGTAGCGGGATACTTTGTCTTCCAAGAGCAGGCCATGGACAAATATCCCGAATAGGACTTCGACTTCGATCCTCCTCTAGACAAAGAGAAGGAATGGTCAGCTGTAGATAAAGAGACTGGGGACGAGGTTTCTGCTTCTGGTGCTGTTTCTGGGGCCAAAGCTTCTGCTGCTATTCCTGCTGAGACTGGCGTTGAGGCTTCTGGGCTTATTCCATCTGAGGTGACTGTTTCAGCAGAGGTGGGACTTTCTGAGATTACTCTGCCCCCAGCTGAAGTGGAAGTCCTTGCTCCTGTCCTTTCTGATGCTCCTTCTGATTCATCTGTTCTTCCTTCAACTGTGTCTAATCTTTCTCCTGCTTCATCTGGTCTTCCTCCTGCACTGCCAGAGGGAGTGACTATACCCGAGATGCCCCAAACTGAGGAAATCAAAGATCCTGTTATGGACCCTATGGCTTTTTATTCTTTAAAACTTCTCGTCCCTATGCCTTTTTATTCTTTAAAACTTCTTGTCTTTGTACTTGATTTTTATAACAGTTTTTGAGGGAATGAAAGACTTGTATCTTGTATTTTGTTCTGTTTCCCCTTTGCCCCCTTGCTTCAAGGAGAACTCTGTTCTTCTAAAAACAATTTTGTTTTTGTCAAGTATGAGGTATGTTTTCAAGCTGAGGAACATATCTAAGAAACTTAGTTTTTTGAAGAACTCATTGTAGTTGGGTGAGCTGAAGAGTTCATTGTTGTTTTTATGAGCTAAAGAGTTCATCTTTGTTTTTATAAGCTGAAGAGCTTATCGTAGTATTTATGAGTTGAAGAACTCATCGTTAGTTTTATGAGCTAAAGAGCTCATCGTTGTTCTATGAGCTAAAAAACTCATCATTTATATGAGCTAAAGAGCTTATCGTTGTTTTATGAGCTGAAGAGCTCATCTTTAGTTTTATGAGTTGAAGAGTTCATTGTTGTTTTATGAGCTGAAGAGCTCATCATGCGTTAGTAAGAGAATGACAACTGAACTGGAACTTCTCTGTTATTGTAATGAAGTTTTTACAATAGTATAGTTCTTTACTATTGGAAGAACTTCTTCAAATGCTCAACATTCCAGGAATGAGGCAAAACTCTCCCTTCCTCAGTTTGTAGCTCGTAATTTATTGGTCTGATTATTCTGGATATGATGTACGGGCCTTCTCAATTGGGCCCTAACTTCCCATGAGTGGGGTTTTTCTCTTTTGGAAGGAGTTTCTTGAGGACCATATCTCCTACTGTGAAACTCTTGTGTCTGACTTTTCTGTTGTAGAATCGAGCTGTTTTCCTCTAATAATCAAGGATATGATGTAAGACTTTGTCCCTCTTTTCATCTAGAAGGTCTAGATTAACCAGGAGTGATTCGTCGTTTAGGTTAGGGTTGACGAGCTCTGTTCTTGGGGATGAGATGCCTATTTCCATAGGGGCTACTGCTTCAGTTCCATAAGCCAAGGTGAAGGGTGTTTCTTGAGTTGCCGACCTGGCTGTGGTTCTGTAAGCTCATAGCACTTTTGATAGATGTTCCACCTATTGCTCTTTTAAGGCTTCGAGTTTGGTCTTCCGAGTTACTTTTATAGTCCGGATAGTTACTTCTGCTTGTCCATTCGACTGGGGATGAGCTGGTGTAGAGAAGTAGTTTTTTATGCCTAGCTCGGCACAAAATCTCTTGAATTTTGAGTTGTCAAACTGTTTTCCATTATCTGAGACTAATGCCCTTGGGATTCCAAACCTACGTATTATGGATTTTCAAGTGAAACTCTGGATTTTCTGCTCTATGATCTTCGCAAGAGGTTCCACCTCAGCCTACTTGGTGAAGTAATCTACCCTTATTAGGGCAAATTTGCACTATCTTGTGCTTGTTGGAAGAGGGTCGAGTATGTCTAGTCCCCATTGCTGGAACGACCATGAGCTAATCATCGAGGTGAGGATCTCTGGTGGGCTGTGTGTAACATTGGTATGTACTTGACAGATTTTGCATCTCTTGACAAGCTCTACTGCATCCCTTAGTATGGTGGGTCAGAAATATCCCTGCCTTAGGGCTTTGCTAGGCAGAGCTTGAGCTCCTATATGATTGTCGCAAATGCCTTCATGAATTTCTCTTAGAATGTAATTGGCATTCTCGTCTCCTACACACCTCTGGAGTGGTGCCAAGAAGCCCTATTTGTACAGATTTCCTTGGAGGATGGTGAATCTGGATGACTTAACCCTTAGCTTTGTTGATTCTTTCGAATTTGTAGGTGAAGTTCTATTCTGAAGGTACTCCCTGATAGGGGTGCAACTTGGACGGGCCAACTCGAATTCAACCCGAGCCAAACAAAAAAAAAACAGGGTTAAGGTTAGAATTTTTAATATTTGGGTTGAGCTTGGGCAAAAAAATTTCAACTCGAATTGAATTTGGGCAAGTCTCGGGTTGTTGGGTTCAACCCAAATATTAAAATCGGGTTAAACCTGATTATTAAAATCGGGTTGAACCCGAATATACAATAATATATAACTATATTTAATTAGGGTTAGTATTTATCTTCAATCTTTAGAGTTCAGACTTTCACTTCACTTCAAGTCTTCACCCCTGCGCCTCCATCATTCTCAGATCCATCTCTCACTCGTCACTCCTCCCTCTCTCAACCTCCCTCTCTCAATTGTCACTTGTCTGAGTCATCTCAGACTCTCAGCCTCCCTCTCTCACTCGTCACTCCTTCTCTCACTCCCTCTCTCTTCATCTGCGCCTCGCCCTTCATCTCAGATCACTTGAAAAAATCAGATTTACACTTCAAAAAATCAGATTTACATTTCAAAAAATCAAATCTATACTTCAAAAAATCAACTCGAATTAAGTAACTCAAGCCCAACTAGATTTTTAACCCGAAATCAGCCCGAATTAAGTAACTCGAATTCAACCCGAGCCCGCCCGAATTAAATTCGGGTTGAGGTAGAGTTAGGGTTAGGGTTGAAGATTATATACTTAGAGTTATGCTAATGTTGACCTCTCAACCCCCCCCCCCCCCCCCCCCAAAATCTATATTTCGCAGTATTTCGTAGCATCCCGTTTTGCGGGATCAGCTTTCATTCGAGGTGGTCATCTCAGGAATTTTTCATGTTGCACCTCGTAGAGGACTTGGGATACCGTGACATTGAGGGGGGTGAGCTACCTTGGGGCGTACTTTGGCTGTAATTCTTGATGTGGGGGACTCAGGCAATCTTTAACGTCTTTTTTTTTTTTTTTTTAGGAGCGATCTCTGTCTCTTCGTGGAGACCTTTCTCAACTTTTTTCCTTCTTCGGACTTCGGTATTTTCTTTTTTCCTTTTTCTTGTGGGATCCCGAGCTTCCAACCTTAGAGAGGAGAACCTTCTCGCTATGGATGTACTTCTCTGTCTTAGCAAGGACCTCATTCATGTTGGCTTGTGAATTTTTGGAGATAGAGAACATTAAGTCTTTGGACTGAACTCCTACCCCGTCGATGAATGCGATGAGGGCAAACTTCTCGTCAGGGACATCTACTTTCAGAGATTCTGAGTTGAATCTTTGAACGTAGCTTCGCAGCGTTTCGTTTGGCCCTTGTTTCACGTTTAATAAGTGGTAGCTCGACTCTCGGTAGGTCTGAGCTCCGATGAAATGTGACACGAACGGCACCAAGAGTTCTTTGAACGAAGAAATAGAGGTTGGGGTCAACCTGTTGAACCAGGCCAAGGCTGAGCCTTTTAGAATGATAGCGAAAGCTCGGCATCGCACTGGATCTTGATAATCATGCAGCTCCATCTAGTTCTTGTAAGTGTTGAGATGGTCTATGAGATCCCTTGTCCCATCAAAAGCTTCTATTTGCGACATTCTGAACTTTTGTGGGAGAGGGAAATGCAGTATTTCTGGAGTAAAAGGAGACTCTATCTGCTGGACAAAGGCGTCCATGGACATAGGGGTTTTGCCCCTCACAACCTCCTTCATGCGGCTGAGCTCTTGTTGGATCTCTTTGAAGCCCTACTCCCAGAACTGCTCCTTCATTTCCTGCTGGAATGGGAGAAATTCATTCTTATGAGATTCCCTGTTTTGACTCTGTATCTCCTCGTTGTCTTTGTTCCTCTGAACTTGGCGATGGGCATTGCCCACTGTCTGCCTATGTTAGTCCCCCTCAGTGATGTTTCTCAGGGGGTTGAGGTGTTGGTGTTTCCCCTGTAGGGGATCATCCTGAGCTGGTTGTACCCTCTGGGGACGTTGGATGAGATTTAGTAACTCCTCATTCTGCTGGAGGAGGCACTGATTGACTAAACGAAGGACTTCAAGTTCATTATTCAGAGGAGGATCCACCATGGGTGGGTCAACCTCTGGATTAGGCAGGAAATCACGAGGATTTTCCTGTTGTCTTCCGATGACAGTTTCTTGTTGGTTCTGTAATCGAAGGAGATTTATCTTACTTCTGCTCTTGTTGCTCGTGGAAACAATCAATTATTGAAAAAAATCAGTAAAATTTTAACAGGAACAGTCGTTCTCACAGACGGTGCCAACTGATGGTGCATGTGACACGAACAAACAGAGATATGAATTTGGTGAGCACTGAGTTATTCAATCTGAGCTTCTAGGCTCTTTAAGATTTGGGACGAGGGAGTGGGAGTTAACACGCGACGAGTTTATAGTGGTTCACTATTTCGGGAGCTCTGCTAATTCACTCTCAAGGGAATCTCTTACTCTTGGGACTTATATTGATAAGAAAAGAGATTATAGAATTCTTGTTTTAGCTACAATGACTTGTCTGTATTGCTGGGGGTTATGCCCCTTATTTATAGTTGACCCTGAGCTTTGCTTGATTTTTGGTGTGATCCTTGCTCCTCCTTGTAACTGTTGCTACTATCCCGCAATAGTTGTGGAGAGTGTTGGTGCCGTTTCGATTCTTCTGCCTGGATAAACGACTGTTACTATCGGGGTGGTATTTGGTGCAAGCCAACTGTTTTCTATGTTGCCCTCCTTGAGATGCAGTTACAGGGAGCTCGATGTCTAACCTCGAGCTCCATGGACATCCAAAGCGAACTGGGCTCCCGATCTAGAAGAGTACGACTCAAATTACCTAGCTCAACCTTAAGCATATTCAAGGTATCATCAAAGTGAAAAATGCTTGTGGATGTTTGTTTATGGTATTTTGAAGAGAGATTCTTATGTGCCTCAACTTTGGATTGCTGGACTGGATCTGAAACTGATGAGCAATCATAGACTGCGCCCAACTTTATTGAACAGAGGCTATGGGCTTGTGAAAAAAAAAAAACCAATTGGAGTAGTGACCGCGAGCATATTGCCACGGTCAAATTCAATAAGAGGGTACTATGGAGTATCCATATACTATCCATTTATCATTACCGTGGCGAATCCATTCATTAACATCATACTATTATGATATTAATGAATGGATTCTTTAAACTCCTAGACCCAGCTTGATAATAATAAGAGGGTACTATGGAGTAGACACTTTGACATCATTCGGTATTAGGATAATTAGGAAGTTTCTTACGAGACTCAAACAGAAGTCCTGTAATCCAAACTATCTTTACGGGTTATTACCACATTGAGTGCATAGCTAAATATTATGGGTTTCTTTTTATTTTCTTTCCTTTTCAGTTATTCTCTGCTTAATTAACTACTCTGTTTTACCATGATAATTTACGGCTACTGGAAATTGAAATGTAAAATCTCCTTGGAAGATATTTTTTCTAGAAAAAGCATGTGCTAGTTCATACAATTAGTATGCCATTGCTCTAAGAACTGCCCAAAGTGGGTCTTTTTTACATTAAATTCCCGGTCCGCCGGCTGCCTACGTTCCAGTGGGTTGGCACTCCCTGGACCCTCTTTCAATGAAAGCTCTCCATCCTCGGCAAACTCCGAGACTCTCTTTCGAAAGTGAGATCACCACCAGCTTTAAGAATTGGGAAAGATCACTCATAAATGTAGCCGTGATCTTTTATACGAATGTCTTCTTCCTCAAAGTCTTGATACCTTGTTGATCTTGCAGCAAAATCATTTCGCCTGGGGTGGGACTTGCTGTAACTGAACAAAATCCATGGAACAGCCATTGTGTACAGCTAGATTAGAGGGATCACAACATATTAGATGGAGGTTATATCACAGAACTGATGTCCTATTCTTGTGTTTCATCAACTTGCCAAATTGTGCACCTAGGGGGGCCATACTATTTGGGACCATGCACAATGCAAGCTAACGAAAAAAACAAGACTAGGGGAATGTAGAAAACAAAGATTATGTAAAAAGTCAATAGTCCTAGGATTTTATAAAATATATATAAAAAAAAATCATATAATACAACACATGGCTTTGATATGGAAATAATTGACAAATTAAAATTGTAAATATATGGCAAATCCGGAATTTAAATCATATGTAATCGCTCTCATTGGAGAATTTTATCTTTCTTCTGTTTTCAGAGGGGGGAAAAAGTTATTTATTTATGAGAAAATTAATTTGATGCGAGAAAGATTATATGCTAATTATTATTCATCATTCGCTAACCAAACTCTTACCGGTCGTATTCAAAAGTATTCTCTCTCTTCTAGCATTCCCTATGGATCCTTGGTTGTGGCTTATGTTGTGACGTAAAGACAACAACAGACTCTATATCTAACTACATTTAAGTCTATATCTAATTTGCTTGGTGTAACAATGAATACCTTCCACGCATTAGAATGTTATTCAAACACGACATAGAATAAAGTCCAAACAAATTCAAACCTAGAAAGACACGGCACCATGGTACCAAACAAATTTGAGACCAAAACTCTGGCTTCTTTGGACACAGGGTGAATCGACAATGTTGAATGATCAAATAGGAGACACACAAAGTGTGTGTGTGTGAGAGAGAGAGAGTAATTTCGAACCTTGGACCCATCCAATCAGGTAGTGAAGGTAGGGTTGGTGAAGGACTTGAAGGCAAAGCACAACCATGCATGTATTATTATCACCCACTTGCTAAAGACCATACAGTTGGTGTAATGCCAAACAAAAATTGGAAGTTTTAATAAAGTCCAAAGTAGTGTTATGTGAGTGCTGGCTGTGACGGGACGTTTTAACACCCACCTACACCAGTCATGCATGCCCACCATAGTCGCTATTTGTCGGTTCTGTCTTTAGTAGTAAAGTGTTATTTACTTTTTTTTTTTTTTTCAACAGTTAGCGAGATTCGGACCAAGTTATATAGATTTCGATTAATCTCTTCATTGGCAGTGGTGGAGCCACTAGTGGACCAGGGGACACAGGCTCACCCTAAATTTTTTTATAAATTTATTACCTATATATTTTAAATTTTTTTTGGTATATTTTATGATAACCACAGTTTATATTTTATATCCAATTTATCAATTTTTTGTTCTATCAAGTACTATAGACAAATACTTAATTAACTATGAATTTTTTGAACACTTTACACTTTACGGACGCGCCTAAACAAGTTTTTGTTGTGTCAAATTTAATTTTTTAAGTTATAAAAATTGTGAGGATTAAGTTACATAATCAAAAGAGTGAGTTAATTATTTGTATAGAAAAAGATATTTTTCATAATATGAATAATGAAGTTATCATATAACGTCTTTAAAGTATGAAAACTCATCGAAATCAATTGTAAATAAGTATAATTAGCCTCTTTTCATTATTTATTTATTTTTTGTATATTCTACGCATATCGATGTTAAACTATTTTTGTATCTAATAAATGTTTGAGTATTAAATATAATATAATAAATTTAAATGTATTATGTTACTTTTATCTAAGTGAAAAAAAAAATTAAGTTTATAGTTAGTGTGCTCACTCTGAATAAATTTTTTTGCTATGCCACTGTTCCTTAGTTCGATCAAAAGCAAACCATCAACGTCAGGACTAAATTATTCATGAAAAATAAATTCCTCATAACCTGACCTCAATGAGTTGTCAAGGTTCGAATTCATAGTATCTGCGTTTATATCTCATTCTTATTACCACTTGAACTACCTTTAGATTTGTAAAGTGTTAGTAAAGTGTTATTTACGGCCATCCATCTTGTAAATCAAATTCCAATTTCCCTCTCCTATATTGTGTTAAAAAGAATACATACTTTAACATTTTAAAGGACTACTAATGCACAATGCGCGTTATACGTAAATAAATTTAAATAATTTTTTTTTATAGAAAACGTAAATTATATGAGTAATTAAATTAAATAATAAATTAGGTACTAAATAATTAATCCGTATTTTAATTATTGTTCAATTTAATTATTAATTTATTTTATAAGTCTTTGAATAACAAATCTATTATTTATTTATGTATCTCTCCAACTCCCTTTAGTCATTTGTCTATCTAATGGGGCTATCCCACATCGGATAGCCTTTGGGTGTGTGTGTGAGTTATAAGGACATATGACACTTCTGCTTTTAAGTAGAAGTGTTGTAGTGTTCTCTGGTCAAAAAAAATTTGTCTGTCTAATTATATTATAGAATTATTAATTTTTATTTTGTGTAAATAGATTCATTAGATCCCTTATAATATTATTATATTATTGCATACTGAAGAACAAAATATAACATATATTTACATGTGTATAATAATTTAACATATATAGTGGACTTCTTATTTTGGCTAACCTTTGTGGTGTAACTTTTACATGGGCTTTTGGCTAGAACTCCTTCAATTGAGGAAAGTATAGTTGCAAGCAAAATGAAGTATAAAAATTTGTTAAAATAATACTTATTTTGCTATTTTTTTTACTGTTTTTAAACGGGTTAAATGAGTTGTGTTGTGTTACCCGTTTATTAAACGATTCGTGTTCGTGTTAAAAAAATTTATCCATTTATTAAACGTATCGTGTATGGATTTATATGTTTTTCACATGTCACATGTTTAACCCGACACGTAACCGTTTAACTCGACACAATTGACACCGCTAATAGTAGTGGTGATAGGTAGCAATTATAGTCCCAAGGGCTTTTTCTAAGGCTAAAATTATCTCATTCCAACTCTATATAGGGAGTGGACAAATTAACCGTAAGCATTATATATAATACCACCTCTCATATTGTTAGTTTTTGGAAGGATTAAAGCCAAATACATATAATAAAGTCAGATTAGATAATCTTTATACCACTTTCCACATTACCCACCTTAATTCGATAACCAAACAAGTCGTAAAATTTTCAGATTAACCATGTACCACATCTATTGTTATAAAACATAGGGGAACAACACTTCTCCAAAACGTTTTGCTATCCAACCCTCTTGGTTTAAGGCTCATTTATTTCATTATTTCATCAAAATCATTTTAACATGGTTGGTAAAGTACCAATACAACACCAAACAAAAAGGAGGAATCGGATATTCAAAACCCATTGCGGATATTAAAAAAAAACCAAGTTTTCCATCTTATAATATCAATAATTTGATTCACATGAGAAAAAAAAACAAATACCTTGGACAAACTCTCTCCCTCCGTTTAATAATAGTATATCATACGTATCTCATCTTCAAATCAAAACGATAGACTTGGAAAAAAATAATAATTTAAACTAAACAAGATTTTCTCCTACCTGTATATCATTCTTTTTTACGTCTTTCTTGTTCGGCGAGAAAGAGACCTCAACGCAAGTGCAAGGAGAAGTTATACCACTTAGGGATATGACAATTCAATATGATTGCACAACCAACTAACAAGAATAATAAATATAACACAATTCGAGCATATATATCATAAACGATTGAGGTTGACAACCCTTTTACCTCCCTCCAACCAGTGGGAGAAGTGCTTGTTGATTGCACAATGGAAAATATTATTATGAAACCTAATCGATTATAGGTGTTGAATTACAAGTGAGCGTCATCCACTTATAACTAACCTAATGATGCAAAACTTTGGAGACCAAGTAGACAATCAAATCATTAAATTTGTCCATGTCTATCCCAAAAAATATCTTAGGGGAGGAGCTGAATCTGGGTGGCCACCTTAACATATCTTGTCACAAGTGGCCAACTACATAGTAGCTTTAGATATTTTACAATTAGTACCAGCTTGGAAGGGTCTTTACATGTTGCAGGACCAAATTGGCAACATGTGAAAATGATAAGTAACTAGCTCTAACAGGTATTTTAAGTGATAATAGGAATGAGTTGTAAATTTAGATCTCTTGATTTTGAATCTTGTCAATTCCTTGGGGTCGGGCCATGAGGAATATCCCTCATGAATACCCTAATTCCGGCATTGATAATCTGTCTTTGATCGGACCGGGAAAGGGATTAGTCAAAATACGCGTTAGTTGACCCAAATATCTCTCACCATTAAACCAAAAAATAATAATATTTAAGTGAATACTAAGCACAATATGGCTGCAAAGAACTTCACTACTATCCATATGGTTAGCTAGGATAGGCAAACTGTAGGTTCTATTTACATTTCTCTTAAATGCAGAATTTCTGGGTGATTACGCACGATTAATCAAGTGACGTATTGTTAACCCAAGTTTAGAAAATACGCGATTGACAGTCACGATTAATCAAGTCACGTATTTCTAAGTTTAGAAAGTACGCGATTGACATTCTCGTATTGTTAACCCGAGTTTAGAAAGTATGAGATTAACAAAATTTTCCATTATTACATAAATTACAGATGCTTTTTTTTATTTGTATGCTCATTTTTGCATTTTTTTTTTTTTGTTGGTTGTCCGGTTTGACCCAATACTCGATTGTTATGGGTGACAAGTTGGCAAGATGAAAATTTTGTATTCTAATTTCCATTATTAAGCATGTTGGGGCTCCCAATTCTTCTTTTAGTTTTATGTTTTACATGGTTTGTCCTGTTTTGTTGCATTGCCTTTTTTCCTTTGGACTGAATTTAGGTACCATTTGGTAATATTTGTTTTAAATATCATTTCGTTTTAGTTTTTAAGTACTTTTTATCTAGCGTTGATTCTTAATTTTTCCCCTTTTTCTGATGTCAGGATTAACCTTAATGTTGTGTATAGTAATACTTATGTATGTGTATCAATATACCATCCCTCCCCTACCCCACTACCCCTACCCCTACCCCTACCCCTACCCCAAAAGGCATTCATCCCTCACCAACTTGCCCTTAACAATTTGGCAAGAGAACAACCAGTCAATGACAACCAGTCTATGCCTTATTTTCTCTTTTAAAAGCTCAAACTAGATTAGTTCTTAGAACCAGCTCACCTCACCGGCAGGTTTACTAAGATTCTGCTCGAGCTTGATAATTAAATTCAATTCAACTCCACTCTCACTTGACTAGAGTGAAAATAAATCTAAAGAATTTTTTCTTTGGATAATATTACAAAACAAATAAAATTAATTGAACTCAAAACAACCCGAACTCGAATCTGACTCCAGTAACTTCGTTGGTTTAACAGGCAACTGTGAACGAACTCCGACTGTTCAAAGTGATTCTTCAACTATATATGATAACTAGTTATTGTCTGTGCCTGAAGACACAGAGTAATAAAAAATGGTAAACAATAAACATATTTGTATTCATATCCAAAATTAAATCATAAACATAGAGGAGAGATAAATGAATTTAAGTATCGGTTGTAGTGGGGGTGAGAGGTGGTGGTGGTAGGAGACGGTGATGGTTATGGTGAGTGGCAATGACCGTGGTGGCGGTGGCGACGGCGGTGGTGGTGGCGGTGGCAGTTGTGGTGGTGGTGGTGGTGGCGGTGGCGGTGGCTGCAATGGTGGTGGCGACGGCGGTGGTGGTGGCGGCGATGGTGGTGATGGCGGCGACGACGACGGTGGTGGTGATGGTGGTGGTGATGGCGGCGACGACGACGGTGGTGGTGGTAGTGGTGGTAGTGGTGGTGGGGGTGGCGGTGATAGAGGTAGTGGTGGGGCGGTTTTAAACACTATTTTTTTTTTTGAAGTACTTATGAGAAATAATTTCTAGAAGTACTTTTAAAAAGTAACTCCAAACACATACTTAGAGGTTCATTTTTTCCATTAAATTTGAGATGTTTATATTAACCGTCGGATTAACTTTAAAGTATAATTTAAAGAGATCTCAACCACGAAAAGTAAAAGTAATTTTGCTTATCTTTTAAGATTTGAATTATAAACTACTTTATTATATAGATATACTAGTTATTTCACGTGCCTGAAGGCACGGAGTAATAAAAAAAAGGTCAACATATTTGTATTCACACCCAAAATCAAATTGCAAATATAGAGGAGAGATAAAGAAATTTAAGTATCGATTGTAGTGGGGGGTGAGCAGTGGTGGGCGACAATGGTGATGGTGGGAGACGGTGATGGTTGTGGTGGGTAAGGCGATGACCATGGTGGTAGCAGTCGTGGGTGGGAATGGTGACGGTGGTGGTGGATTTTGAGTGATGATGATGATAGTGACGACGGCGGCGGTGGCGGTGGCGGTGGCGGTGGCGGTGGCGGTGGTGGTGGTGGTGGTAACGGTGGCGGCGGCAGTAGTGGTGGTAATGGTGGTGGTGGTGGCGGCAGCGGTGGTGGCGGCGGTGATGGCGGCAATAATGGTGATGGTGGTGCCGACGGTGGTGGTGGTGGGGGTGGTGGTGGTGGCGGGCGCAATGGTGGTGGTGGTAGTGGCGGTGGTGGTGGAGCGGTTTCAAACACTATTTTTTTTTTTAAAATACTTATGAAAAATAATTTCTAGAAGTACTTTTAAAAAGTCACTTCAAACACACCCTTATGGACTTATTTTTCCTATTAAATATAGGATGTTAATATTAGTCGTTCGATTAATTTTAAAATAAAATTTAAAACGATCTCAACCGCGAATAACAAAAGTCATTTTGTTATTCTTTTGAGATTTAAATTGTAAGCTACTTTATTATATAGATATACTAGTTATTGCCTGTGCCTGAAGGCACAGAATAATAAAAAATGGTAAACAATAAATATATTTGTATTTATATCCAAAATCAAATTACAAACATAGAGGATAAATAAATGAATTTAAATATCAGTTGTAGTGGGGGTGAGAGGTGGTGGTGGTAGGAGATGGTGATGGTTGTGGTGGCGGCGGCGATGATGGTGGTGGTGGTGGCGGCGGCAGTGGTGGTGGCAACGGCGGTGGTGGCGGCGGCCGTGATAGTGGTGGCGATGGTGGTGGTAGAGGTAATGGTGGGACAGTTTCAAACACTATTTTTTTTTTAATATACATATGAAAAATTATAAGTTCTAAAAGTACTTTTAAAAAGTTATCCCAAACACACCCTTAGGGGTCTCTTTTTCCTATTAAATTTGGAGTGTTAATATTAACCGTTAGATTAACTTTAAAGTAAAATTTAAAGTGATCTCAACCGCGAATAGCAAAAGTCATTTTGTTTATCTTTTGAGATTTGAATTGTGAGCTACTTTATTATATAGATATTCTCCGGTCAGAACAGTTAGCTCTGATTACACGTGTCAAATTTGATGCGGACTCTAGAGCAACTAAGGAGATCATACGGATGGACCCCACATAGCACGCCACAATCCAGAATGGCCACTGTCAACACTCCACTTGTTGATTTAAAAATAAAACCAGCCCCCACCCAAAGTCTGCCTACCTGCGCACATTAGACTCTTTTTTTAACTTGGGTTCAACGCAATTCGTTTGCTTTGAGAAATCGAGTTCAAGCCCAAACAATTGGTTAGCACCTATCATAGCACGGATACTTCGTTGAGGTTGACGTATTCGTATCGGATACTTTACGGATACGATACTCGTCGGATACTCGTCCGATACGTATCGGATACACTTTCTACGTATCCGATAATAATTAAATATTAGGATACTTCACGGATACTTTTGTAGTCGACCAACATATATAATTTTTTAGTTGAACTTTTAACATCTCTTTTCGAATTTACATACCATACAATACATTAACAACAAATTCATATTACTTCAAAAGTACATGAGTGTTTTTTAAGTATTATCTAAAATTACATGTCAAAAGAGTATAAAATAAAGTTATTACATTATAATTTTAGCAAAATTACTTCTAAATACTAGGTAAATATTAGCTTTGATTCCTTTAATTTGTCACTTCACTTTGTGAATATACCACAGCGATACGATATATATTTTCTTGAAACTAAAAAGAATTACTAATTTTTCTTATTATATGTTAAAGAACTACCAAAATATATAAGTATTAAGTTGGTTGAAAATAATAAAAATATTTTATTATAGTCGTATCCGTATCCTATTTTTTTAAATTTTGCCGTATCGTCGTATCCCGTATCGCCGTATCCGTATCCGTGCTTCATAGGTTAGCACAAAAAATGCAGGCGATATAAGAATCAATAGATATATAATAGGTGAGTAATGCTATTTGAATCTAAAAATTTAATTTTATTTGTTAACTTGATTTACTATAACTTTTGAATTAATTGTAAATCTCATTCAAATATTAGAATTTGCTCTTCATCAAATGATTTTAATGAAATTGTATTATCAGGTCAGTAAATAAAGTCAATTTTTAATTCATAATAGATATTGAAGTTAAAAAGTTGAATTTTTAATTTATAAAAACATAATAATGGTTAATTCAATGGTATAAAATTCATTTTAATTTTTTTTCCTTGCTAAAAAATATCTTTTTTTTCAATACGATGTTTAATGTCAAACAACTCAATTAATACACTTTTTACTACTAGACAACTCTACTAATTCATACCCACTCCTCTTTTACATGTCTCATATTTTTTCTCTCTGTTCACTTTAATTTTAAATTGCGTAATTTAAAAATTATCAAAATATAAATGTTCATCGTCAATTGAATTTTTAATGTTGGGTCTGTTTAGAATTAGTTTAAATAGATAGATTTTAAGGATTTTGGAATAAAATAAACCAAATTCGTTTAGACTTTTGATTTTTTTACCAGCTTATGCAGCAACTTTTTAGACCCAAAAATGCTTATTTAAATTGATTCAAAAAACTAATTTTATGAGTTTTTTTTTCAATTTTTTGGAGTTTTGTTGCGGGTTTTATATAATTTTTTAGTTTATTATATTCCTAAAATATTATTAATGCCGTAAAAAAAATTAAAATTCTTATTTTGGGAACTATTATGCATAATTTATACATACATTAATTATTTTTTAATTTTAACATAAAAAAATTAAAAAGTCATTTCAAACGAATTTTTTTAACTTTAAAAAAAATACCCTAAACAATTTTGAAGGTCTTTTTGTTATATTTCTCAAGTAATATAATACTTTTTACTTGACAAAAAAAGGAAAAAGAAAAAGTTGCTCGTTATGTTGAACATGAACCCAATTAGGAAAAGGGCCCAAACTGTTTCCCCCTCTATCTTCTCTTCCTACAACCGGTTCAATTGGTCACCCATTGCCTTATTTTTACCGCCTACCCTACCAAATTCCCTCCACACCCCGCAAACCCCCCCCCCCCCCCCCAAAATCCCATATAAATAAGGTACATGTCCCGTGGATATTCAGTGTATATGATTCACCTCACACTCCCCCATAAACATCTTGCCCTTCGGTGTTTCACATAATTACAGGTTCACCATTAGGGTTATGATAGCTGCCGGAAAACGGGAAACTGAGAGCCTCCGCTCCTCTTTAGCTCTCGGCTTCCCTCGCCTCCGATTCTTCCGGTACCGGCGCCTGAGATTTGGCTGGACAACACCAGACCCAATTCAAATTTACCCGTAAGTATCTAGATACACACACACATACATCTACACATATATACAAATATTATGCCGACGGTGAAGAGTCATCGGAGAGGACAAAAAGAGAAGGACGGGAAGGGTAGGTTGGCTGAGAAAGTGCCATCGTTTCACGGAAGGAGTGGTGCAAGTATGGGAGAGACGATCCCGAGACCACGGACGGTGCCGGATTTGCGCGCCGGCGGCAGGGAGGCTGGAGGTGATTCACCGGCGGGACGTCCGCAGCTGACGAAGTTATTGGTGAATGTGACTGTACAAAGGAGTTTGGGGGCTGTGCAGGTGGTTATGTCACTGGAAGCGACGGTGGTTGATTTGATAGCGGCGGTTCTCCGGCAGTATGCGAAGGAAGGCCGACGGCCGATTTTGGCGTCAAATAAACCCGAAGGGTTCGATCTTCATTACTCGCAGTTCAGCTTAGAAAGTGAGCTCTCGTTATCTCTCCCTCTCTGTCTCTCTCTCTACTGTAGGTTTTCAAGTTTGTTGGGAGCAATGAATTTTACTTGACGGATATGATATCGAGAGTATTTTTGGGATGGTTTGTGCAGGTTTGGATCGAGAGGAGAAGCTGATGGCGTTGGGATCAAGAAACTTCTTTCTGTGGCTTAAAAACTCCACCCCCGATAGTGGTGGCGTGGCGGCGGCGCCGTCGTCAAGCTGTTCAAAGCAAGTTGATAAAGCTACGAAGATTGGGCTGGCAGTGCCATGGCTTCAGTTCATGGATTTCTTGCTGTGAACCAAACTACCCGAGCCTTTAGTTTGTATTATATTTCCAAAAATTCCTCTAGGTATTAGTTTCAGATTGAGGAAATTAGTTAGGTCTGAAAACTAGTTGTAAATATAATTAGTGAAACTTTTGGGTTATACCCTTTGGATGTTTCAGCTTTTTTTTTTTTTGGGTAGAGGGGGGTTTGAATCAACTAGTTCACTATATCAGATAAGATTTGAAATTCACTTTTGTATCACAAGGAAATTGATTTGTATTAGAAGTGATATAGAAGAACAGCAGTTCTGTCAGATTACGTGTTGGATTAGAATTATGGTAAGTATTCATCCGTTCGAGTGTTTATATATATATCGAGGTATATATCACTAATTTATTAGACTTCATTTTAAGTGAAAATTTGTGCACTTGGTGTGTTTTTTTTTTTTTAGTTTTACTCCTGTAATTAGATCCATCTTGGTAACTACAACAGGCAGATTCATACTCTTTTTTAATGAAATGATAGATAATATTATTGAAGCTAAACTTTTATTTGTAAACTAGGGGCTTGCTCTTTGATCTCGTATCTAAAGACACGAAAATTAAATATTTATCATATAATATTTTTATTTTAAATATGCTATTTATAGCTAAAGTGAAGAGGAAGAAATTAAGAGAGATAGGGGGGGGGGGGGTAAGTAGACGTGGATTAATAGAGTTGTTTAGCATTGAGAGTGTGTTGGTTGAACTGTCTGACATTGGGGGCGTGCAAAGAATATGATATTTTTAGGGGAAAAAAAAATTAGATGAATTTAATATCATTAGATCAAAATAGATAAAAATTCAATGAATATTAATCGTTGTTGAGCTTTTATAAGATTAAAATTCAACTTTCTAATTATAATATTAAATAGATCTTTCTGAATTAAAACAGACTTAAATGTTGTTTGATAAAACTGAAAGTTGAATTTAAACACCTAGTAAAATTTAAACACTTAATTGAACCAAATTATTTGATAATTACATAGAGCTAACATTTAAAAATAAATTATTCTCAATTTTATCCTTCCACTCCATTTAAAATTGTTTATAAAATATATATTTATCTAATAAACAACCATGACATATTACTAAAAAAATAATTTATAACATAAATCATAATCATGATTATCACATTGTCATGCTACTATCTATTGAAATATGTATTTGATAAAATATAAGGAGCTGCCCGTATGTGTGTGTGTAAAGTTGTGTGTGTGAGTAACATAATTCTATGTGTACTGTAAAGTGTGAATTGTCTGTGTGTGCGTACTGTGCTGCGTCTGCGTGTGTGTTTGTGCGCGCGAGCGTGTGATTTTGTTTGTGTGGGTAAATCAATGAGTGTGTTTATGTACGTGAGAGTGTGTGTGTAAAAGGAGAGGAAGACGAAAGGAATATAGAAGCATATGAACTTACCTGAAAGTCTGACAGTGTATAACATTTCAAAGTAAAATTGTTATATAAAAAATATTTTTGTTAGGCTTTCAACATTAAATAAGGAATTTACTATATTTTAATATATTTTTAAAAAATACTTAACATATTAAAAGATATTCATTTTAATTAGTAAATTGACTTAATTAGATAAATACGAAATATATTCATTTTAAGTGTTAAATTAAGTTTAACAAACACCACTAGCGAAACAATTGGCAACCAATTTGCAACTTGCAAAAAGTTGACCTAGGCCAAAGGTATGTGGCCTCACTTTCCAAAGCAAAGATCCTCACTTTCAAAAGATTTAGCTTTGTGTCCCTTCTGGCCTCTATAACACTCTTTCTGTCTCCATCCAAGATGAGTTCCATGAGGCCTAAATCTTTAGCAACCTTCATTCTAGTGAAAGTCGCCATTGCTTCCACATGTTTGCTCTTAACAAACCCTCAACTCTTCCCGATAATCAAGCAACAAAGTTTCTTTGATAATCTATAACAACAACTCCGACTCCAGACATCTTCTCTACAGTTGATGTGGCCCTATCAAAATTTATCTTAAAAGTCCCAGGCGGGGGTGCAAACCATATATTGACATTCGGCAATTACACCAAAACGCGGGGTCTTCAAACGGTGCACTGGTTAGTTTTTAACTTGTTCCAAGACCCGAGTCAACTGCACCCTGGATAGACAACCAAAGTGAGTCCAGAGTAAGTCTTGACTTAAAGTAAAGTCGTGTTTCAAAGCAGATTTATTCTACATCTGGTAACATAATCTAAGTCGCTCGCCCTAGGCAACTCTTGAAATACTTTCTTTCGTCTGCAGATCTCCTATCGATAACTTGCATTATAACTGAAGCAGGCTGAACACTAACGTCATTTTCTTCTCTAATACAACAAATTATAGGCATTGTTCCGTTCTGTTCCTGTGAGGTTCGAATTAATTCTCCTTTGTCGCCAGCTTGAACTCCAGCTTAATTTCGATCACATCTCAAGGAAGGTCAAAAGGCAAGCATTTAAAAAAACAAACCACCAAGAAACTCGTTTTAAACGAGCAAGATGATAAAGACTGATCAAATTGGACCATAAAATATCAAACCAGGAAATGTAAGTTCTGCAAAGGTTGATGTAGAAATTTTCCAACCAAAAACATCAAGCATCCAAACATCCTCAACCCCATAATAATAATGGGTCCAACAAAGGACAACATGCTACATCCATACCTAACCTGCATTGCAATAAAAGACAGTTAATAACTAAACACTTCATCAATAATATTCCAAGCACCGCCGGAGCATGCTCAACTCTTGCACCCATGTCCAGTAAAACCATCTAACAAAACCTTCAACACAGCATCACACAACCTGTACACAAATTTCACAGTAAGCTGCAATTAAAACAAGTCCTTAGTCCTTAGAAGCAGGAAAATCTGGACCTGCAAAACTCATAATATCCATAAGATGATACCTTCGAAAGAAGACATTCAAAAAACAAAAGAAAATCCAACATAAGAAACATTAAAAAAAAAAATCAAAGATCACTAGCCTGGATGTGTAGTTGTCACAGAGTGCCAGACTGCAAATACATGAATATGCTCTATAAAGCACAAATCAAGAAAAAAAAAACGCATGCATGCAATTTTATGAAAACTCACGTGCCCACAGTTTTCACTTATTGTTATGTAGCCTTCTAGAGAAGACTGAAGTGGGAGGTAAAGAATGCATATGTACCAAACCACACAATAATGGAACAGCACGAAGATGGGCCAACGAGAATAACCTATTGGCAGGAAAAGACTGAAGTGGGAGGGAAAGAATGCATATGCACCACTACTGCATTTTGGCAGGAACAGTAGAATGCCCACAGTACTGACTTAACAAGACATTGAAATCTAATCCAATAAATGGGAATTCCAAACTTTCAGTAGGGTACAGAGATTATATGCCACTTTAAGGTAAAGCTGACTAAGAAACATGCTAGGCAAATTTGTCGGCAAACCTTTTGTGATGACCAGGTCTACTTTGTCAAGCATGGTGCTTGAAGGGAATATCCGAAGGGGAGCCAAAAAAATCCTCCATTTTACAAAGTGATGTTCAAATTTTCTAGAGCTAGAAATTTGTGTAAGACAAATCCAGAAGATAACTTATTTATGAGAACCATCCAACATAATCATTCTAGGAACAACATTCTCCTCGAGGAAGTCTCGGAATGCGATCGTTCATTATCCAAGGACAACCGGCAAACTAAAGAAAGGTTAAGACCCTAATCAAACATAGTATCAAATGGCTGAAATCGACGCAAACTTCAAAACAGATTCCTAAAATTTGCAGGTGTGAATCAGGGTTTCCAAATTATATGAATGGAGAAAGAATATAACACTTTGTAGAGTAAAATCTGTTTTTCACGAGATCCTCCAGGGAGAAAATAGTAACCTCATCCTCGTATGAAGATATTCTCATAGCAGAATTTTTCTCTTCTTACTATATTTATTTCCTTTTTTTTCCCTTTTTTGTGATGTTATAGAAAACTGAAGGTCAAATAACTCATATTCAGGTAATCTCTCACCATGGGGAGGAGAGCCCATTTATAGGTTAGTTTCCATTTAAAGTCTCCCAACTCCTAGGTTCTCATAATTAGCCAAATTCCTTCCACCCTTTAGGTTATTGTAACTTTTTAACAACATAAGAGAATTCTAAGAAAAATTAAAATATTAAGCATAATTACAACTTCATTTGGTTGTTCTTGTAATACTAAATTTAGACATGCGCCACGGTGTTTGTAAGGTTACATTATGTTGAATGCTTAACATAAGATTGTGAACAATAAATTCAAAATTAGACAGAGAGTAAGCACAGGAGGGGGGAGAGAGAGAGACTAACAGGAGGAAATGGATTGGTACAAAGGTCACAGAGACTTGTAGAGGAGAATGCACAAAGATTCAGCAATGCAGTAGTGAGGGGAGTTTGAAAGCATGCGATGCATACAAGCACACAAACATGCAAGTAGAATGCAGTTAGAATTTTTTTCACATTCCATATCACAGAACTGTAAACCTGCACACCACCTGCACAGTTGAAAGTGGCCTGTGAGCTTATATTTAGTAGGACATGTGATCCATCTAAAAAAGAACACTTTACTTTGCAACCAAGCATAATGTCACAATCACAAGTCAAATTGGGACATACCAGATGCACAATGTATCAATATCCATATCCACTTCGTTGCTGCTGCTGACAGTAGTGCTGATCTCCATTATGCACGTATCCATTGTAGTCATTTTCATTGATATCAGTGGCATCATGAGCATTCTTGTTAGCAAACTCTGCTTGTTCTCTTTCCCTATTCCACTGCTCAATTTTAGCACGTCTGTCTTCACTACCTTCCCTAACTGGACTACGGTTCCTCCTGCCCCCAGGGCTCCTGCTTCGTCCTCTCCTATGCCCAGGGCTCGAGCTCTTGTGCCTTCTGCTCCGACTCTCATGGTGGTACTCTCGGTCATCATACCTCCTACTATGGCCACGACTGCCATGAGACCGCTCATCATAGCTCCGATGCCTGTAGGGACTCCTGCTCCTGCTTCGGCTTCGACTACGCCTTCGCCGATACCTCCCAAATAACTGGCGCCTCAGCTCCCTGTCATTCAGAAGCAAAGGAAGTTGTTTCAGCAAATAAATAAAGTTATGTTTCCGCTACCAGGTATCTGAATAGAACCAAAACAAGAAAATTTTAAAGAATGTCAGCAAAAATTACCTGCCGATTCTTTTGAGATGCATAAAGTTGCAATACCCACCACGATTGCAGCTGTTCTCCTCATATTGTCTGCACGTGGCTTCACGGAAATCAGTCACAGGCGAGAAATCAATGATGATTGGTCTGCCTGTAGTGTTGATATCAGTAAGAATGAGATTACGTACAGAAAACTTATACTTGAATAACGTCAATTACTGTAGCAAGTAGCACAAAAACAGAAAATTAATGGGGTGCTAGAAACAAAGCTTCAAAGAAAACATGACAACAGGAAGAAGCAATTACCAGCATAATATCTTCCAGTCAGATTTTTGAGGGCATTCGCAGCATGTTCTTCCTCTCTAAACTGAACATAAACATTTCCCACCTGCCAGCATAAGTGGCATTAGATATGTATATGAAAGTAAATAAGCAAACACAAGGGAAAAAAAATACAAACCAGATATAGACACATTTTTGGAAAGACTTACCATGTGATCAGCCAGATTGTCACAAACATTCAAGCTTTCAATCTCTCCATACTTGCTCAGCTCCTCAAAAAGATCTTCATAAAAATCCTGCAATGTCACAGAAAACCACCCTTGACTCCAAGTCTCCAATACAATTTATAAATTGAGAAACCATTCTCCCCATGTGTTAAGACAGAAGGCCAGGATTTAATGCTTATGGGACCTCAGACATAGAACAAAAAAATCATAGAAGGCTTAGGCTACTGACCACCATGTGAAACCACCCACAGTTTTATTTTCCTCCTCATAATCAACATTTTCCAAATCAACTACTAGACACAAATTTACAAATTTAAGTCCCCAGACACACAACAATTCAAAGTTCAAATAAAGGATGACAGACTAAATATTTAGCTTAAAACCTGCTTATACAACAAAGATTTCAATAGAAGAAAGAAATACATCTACTTCCACGGATGAAACAGTAGCGCAGAAAATAGAAAGATGTGCGTAAAATCACCCCTACAAACCCCTCTAAAAATTAAACTGTTCCTGCACATCATTTTATAAGCATGACATTCTAAGCCAACGACACGAAGATAAATTGATCTAATGCACAAGAGGGGGTGAAACATCCCATGCATGTGCTCCACATTGTATATCTTCCTTTTCTCCTTCTGTGGATGATTATATCACACCCTCCTTGTGCATTACCTTTTTGGCCGTCTTAAATTATTACCATGAGACAAGAAGTGGGGAAGGAGTTAGCGATAGGCTAAAAACAATACCCATCCGTTTTCTCAAAATATCTTTCAGTTACTTCTTGTGGATTTCTTTTTAAGGATACTTAAAAATCTTTGACATAGCAATATACAATTCAACTGATACCTAAGAATGCAAGGGAAAATATAAACAGAAAAATACAGCTAACCTTTCGAGTTGAGTAAAATCAGGGAACAATGAATCAGCATTTCTAAAGCCTAACCTAAGCTGCAACAAACTAAATTACATTAGTTTGAACTTTGAAATGAAGCAATGCATAATAGTTATCAGAGCACAGAATGGAATGGTCAAGATTTATTGATCAATACTGAAATTTCAAAACACATGACAGAACACCCATGATGCTAAATCAAATCATTCAGAGAAATATTATATATTCATGCTTTAACAGGAGTAAAATCTGATGTGATTGGAACTGTTCTTCCATTTTGTTAGGGTAATGGGTTGGCATATGCGTCGAGGCGTCGACACAAAGAATAATCATGTTAGGCTGCTGGAAAAAATAAAACACAGGAATTGGGGTTTTTCTTTTGCAACAAATCTTGATTACAAAGTAGTCACGTATGTGTGTGGCTGTATATATATGTATGTAACTAAACTTGTTTGTGTGGATGAACTTGGGGAATTGTGGTGTGAACCTAGAAGTGTTGTTAGA
Organism: Ilex aquifolium; assembly: GCA_951799425.1. Lineage (NCBI taxonomy): Eukaryota > Viridiplantae > Streptophyta > Magnoliopsida > Aquifoliales > Aquifoliaceae > Ilex > Ilex aquifolium. The sequence continues at coordinate 12,906,118 of OX637394.1, read as the reverse complement.
TCATGTGGAGGAGTAAATATTGAATGCAACGGTGATACTATCTCAACAATCCTGACGTGATATCACCAACCAATAATAAAACACCAAGTGGGCAAGGTGAACCTCACTTGAATAGTTATTTGCTTAAATGGAAAAAGAGTGAGTAGTTATTTACTTACATGGAGGAAGAGTGACTAGTTATTTACTTAAATGGAGAGTTGGTTATTAATTTTAGTGAAGCTCATTTGCTCATTTGTTTTGATATTATTTGCTGATGATAACAAGTCGGCATTGTCAAGAGTGATATCACCGTTGTAATGAACATTTTCTCCATGTGGAGATCGACAGGCTGGCATAAGCATCAACAATGCTAGCCTTTAGTAGAGGTGAAGAGTTGGGCTGATGACGGGCATGGTGTGCAGCGTTGATCAAGATCAACCTTTCAGTATGGCATCGTGATCATTAGTATAAGAAAATTACCTTATGTATTCAGGGGTGGCTCAAGGTAAATTGAGGCCTAAAGCGGTAATATAAATGAGGCTTTTTTATTTTTAGTATTTTTTTTTTTTTAAATATTTTTAATTTTTTTTAAGTGAAAGAGGAGGATGTGATACTTTGTTTTTGTTTTTTTAAGAGAGGGAGAGATTTTATTTATTTATTTTTTAAAATTTTGATTTTTGAGTTTCTAATATTATGGATTGAATTGTAAGCCCAAATTATTGAAATTATAATTTTTTGATTGGGCTTAAATTTTTTGGGGCCTTTTTATAAGGCCTAAAATTTTCATGGATTTAAAGTTTTTATGTGGACTAGTTATGTATCTATAATTATGGGGCCTTCTAAAAATTTGGGGCCTAAAGCCCATGCTTTTTTTTTAATACTATAGGGCCGGCCCTGTATGTATTTCATCCTTATGAATAAAAATCCTTGTTAGAGCAATACAGAATTCAACTGATACCTAAGAAGGTAAGTGGTTATAAAAGCGGAAGAAAATTGAAAGATTCTAAGCTTTTGATTTTAGTAAAATCAGAGAACAATGAATCAGCAATTCTAAAGCCTAAACCTAAGATACTATAAAGAATAAAGAATTGCATTATCATCAACAGAGTGCAGAATGGAATGATAAATATTCAATTATGGATACTGAAAATGTTCGGACACCAAACACAGACCTATGGTTCTGTATCAAAAATTCAAAAGAACAGTACATGGTTATCCATTCATAGAAAAGGAGAAAGATTAATGTGACCTCGAAGTGTTCTTGCATTTTGTCGGGGTCGATGGGCTGGCCCTGAGCGTCAACGCCGGGAGTAATCATGTCGGGCCGCTGGTACATGTTCGAGAGGAGAAGCGTTGGGCTGACGCTGGGCTTAGTGTGAAGCCTCGAGCACCGATCGCCGTGGCGACAAGCGCCGATCTTGAAGTAGAATGGGCAGTTTACCCTGTCCTTCTCCGTTCCAAAAATGGACGCCAAGTGTTCCGCCATAGCTTCGCAACACAGCAATAGCAATCGGCTCCGCGCGCGATATCTCTAGGCGCTGTTTGCTTTCTCTCTCCTAGGGTTCGTGGTTCGCCTGCAACAGCAATCGGATCCGATATCTCTTGAAGTTATTTGCTCTCTCTCTCTCTCTCTCTCTCTCTAGGGTTTCATGGTCCGCGACGAAGGCGGTTTGTGATTGAAATGAGTATTTCACTCGATAATATATAGAACTCCGATTATGAGATTCTGGATAGTTCGAAACAAAATTTTTGGAATAATTATATTGGCACCCCTTATATTTACAAATTTGCAAAGATACCCACCTTGTTTTTGAAATATTATTACACCTTCCCGTCAAAATTTGTTTGAAAAACTTAATGTAGATTGTCTATTTACTATGTTCTCCTCATATTAAACACTGAATGCCCAAGTTATCCTTTAATAGTAGAAGAGTTTTTTCAAGTATTATTTTCTAGAAGTTGTTTTTTTACGGTACAAAAGGGTGTATGTATTGTGATCGGAATAGAAAAAGATTATAAGATTTAATTATACTTGAACTAAATTCAAAAATATGTGAGGTCTATCATGCCTAAATAATAAAAATATATCGGATTAGTCGAGTTGCCAAATCTCAATAAACATGACCTAATAGAGCTTAACAAAAATGTGTTCTACTTTTTGAAAAGAAGAAAAAAAGTATTCAATATTTATTCTTTGTCTAAAAGAACTTATCGAAATTAATATCGCATCTAAGTTAACTCACCAAAAGCTTATCACTATTGTTTAGGATAGGCTCTGTGAATTCTATTTGTCCATTGTGTGTTCTATCAAGGACAAACAAACATTCAAAAAGTCAAGTGTTATAAACTCAAATGATAATTTGAAAATTGATGGGACATTCCTGATAAGGAACAGGGATCCGACACGTGTCCTCGGTACTGAAGACTCTCAAGCAGTCCAGCAATAACACGTGTCGTCGACACTAAGGACACCTTCACCTTCTATTTTGGTGACACGTGTCCTCGGCATCGAAGACATTCCTGCTCTCTGGAGTTAACATCTGTCCTCGGTGCTGAGGACAACTCCAAACGCCCTGGTTCACGAGTCCCCCTGCGTGGTTCGACCCTGATGACTTTTTTTTTCTGACACGTCACATCGGATCCAGGGTACATTATTGACGACTACAGCCATCAATCTCAGAGCTTGACAATGAATCATTGACTTGCCGTCCCAATGAAATCAAAAATGGCAGGATGAACAAGACCAGCAACCAAAGGGGTTAGACATGTGGCATAAAGTACAGGATAAGGGGTAAATAGACAAAAATACCCTTTTTGACATGCAGTCATTCCAGAGAAACATTAATAAGCCCTCAGAAGGATGGGACATCCATGATAGCTTGGGAAAGCTGAGAGGAAGGAACATTAAATGCTCCGAGGCCCAAGCATTTAATACCTGTGCATAGGAGAAAGAGCATTAAATGCTCGGGAGCCCTAGTAATTAATAATGGGGCCTCTCCCACGCAAAATATGAGGTGCACTGCCCAATAACTGTGCACTGCCTACTGCCTCCCAAATGGACCAATGGGGAGCCTCTTCTTGACAAGATCCATTTGACAACAATGATGATTTTGGTGGAAGGTATAAATAACGCTCACCAAAGTGAGACAAAGGTATGAAAAATCAAATTCTCACTACACAGTGTTTTTCCTTCCCCTCTCTCACATAAACTGACTCGACTGTCGGAGGGGATATGCCGGAAAATACTCCGTCGCCCCTCTAACCCTTCTTTTGAGTGCCAGAAACCGCTTTCTACTCGCCGGAATCGATCGAACGACCTTGAAAACAACTCATCGTCGACTTTCGAGATAAATACAAGTTCACCAAAGAAGAAAACTGTCTTTTTTATTTATTGTGAGAAAATCAACGCGCACAAAAATCATAAACTCAAAAACAACTGGCATAATACATAAAACCAGCCTTTACATAGGATTATAAACTGATCATTAACACTAAAGTCGCTCATTGTATTTTTTTTAAAAATATTTTGATATGCAAATATAAATGTATTCGTTTGATTTCTTGTAATAGAATGGATAATTCATTGTGTCTTTCTCTGATTAGTATCTTATACTAATCAAAATGTTTATCAAATCCTTATTTTTAATCAATATGATGGGTCGAATAAGTAAGAATGATTGACTCCCACTAATCATCCAAGGACTAAGATACACCACTTTATTTGTCATAAAAAATTTAATACACACAACATTATAAAAAATCACCATCTATAATACCTCTCTCTCTTTGTGAGTATAGGATGTTGCTAAGAAAAAGATAGCTCATTGAGTATGGAGTCGTTTACGTTATCCGAAGGTAACTTAATTTTATTTGCATATTGAACCATGTGGGGGTGGTTTGCCCGAGAGGTTAAGGGGGAAGACTTAAGATCTTCTGCACATAAGTGCGCGTGGGTTCGAACCCCACAGCCACCATCCTCATATTATTTAATTTTTTCAATACTTTCTTTGGAAAGAACTCTAATTTGAGAATTTAATTTATTATAATTATTAGATTAATTATGAATTTTAAAATTAATTAAAATTCACATTTAATCAAATAAAGTAATTAATTAAATCTTTAAATTAAATCTAAATAACAGTTTATGCAAGTGCAAGTTAAATTCTTCATACTGTGGTGAGAAATTTTCATCGCAGATTGCAAGTATCCACCCGTTATACTAGGCCGATCAGTGAACAACCAATTAAGGTAGGCCCAGATTTCCGGGAACAGTGTGGCCCACAACATATCCAACAATGCCTTCCTGGATCAGGCCTGACTCATATGTTGGGTAGAAAAGACTTATGCACTACCCGACTGACCAACAGACAGTCATGAAGTGGGCCCGATCTTCCCATGACCCACTGGACTGTCAAGCTTTTAGGCCAGTTTGTTTGTCTTGGGCCAAAATACATATGTGTATTCACTTGTAATGGCAACTCATGTGTCAATGGTAGAATTGGAGTTAGGGGTGTTCAAATTTTCGATTGGCCGCAATTTTCTACTTTATCCGATTCTACCCTACTCTACTGAACGGCTAGTCGCAAAAATCGGGTAGGAATGCTGAAGAGTTTTTGGTATATTTAACTTTTTTATATTTTTTTAGTAATTATAAGAGTATTTGTGTGGTATAATTTATATTATAACATTATTATTGTTGTGGATGTTTGAGTTGCTAAAACATGGACTTGTTTTTTGTGTAAGTTACATGATTTGTGGTGAACTGGTTATCTATTTGACCAATTATGGTTTTAATGTGTTTCATATGGTTTAAACTTAAAATAATTGTTATTGTATTTGTTTAACAATTATGATGGATTGATGTTCATGTTTTCTTGTGTTTTATTGTAATTGTTATTGTAGTTGTTTTAAGTTTTAATATTATTGATTTATTGTGTTGTTAAATTAGTGCATGTTATTTAATTGAATTGTTAAAATGATCTAAAAATTAATAGCTACAAAAGTGTTTACCCGACTTCTTACCCGATTAATCGGGTAGGAAGTTGGGTAGGAATACCACACCTGATCGGGTAAGGTAGGTCAAGAAAAAAATTTTCTGCAAAGTATCGGGTAAGAAAACGAAACACTATATTTTCTACCCGTAAGATAGAGTGAACACCCCTAATTGGAGCAATAATGAAACAAGAGGACAGGTACCCTTGGCCAAGCACAAAGACTGAAGACAACAGAATGAGAAGACCACCCCACCCAACAAATTTATGTCGTGTCTGTGTGTTTGAATGTGCCATGTGACGTGCGAAGCTGGTGGTCCAAATTTATAAAAACCCAAAACACAAACTGGTACACATTCAAACACACAGACACAACAACATAAATTTGTTCAGCTTTATAAATTTGGACCACCAGCTTTTTCCTGTGACATAGACTTAAAATGTGGTTAAAAGGACCCACAGAACTTCTAATTTCTGCCATATTATGTGGAGCAGAGAAGTGGGATGGTTGGGATCTCTTCCATTCATCAATGTTGGTAGAGAGGAGGCCATGTGAAAGTTGTTCCCAACTATTATACAGAAAATTATTTTTTCTGTACTACATTTTTTTTTCCCTAAATGAAAAACATGACACTTGTAGAGACTAATTACTTATTTTTTATAATTTTGTTTTAGTTAATTATTTTTTTGTGATTAATGGTCACAAATAAATTAAAGAAAGATCTTAAGGCCAAAAATTATTTGCAAGTATGGTACGGAAAAAAACTCTCACTGCCATAGCCTTACCCTTATTATCAAAAGACAAAATGCGAGTTGTAAACTCGCACATCCAAAGTTCAATTTTTTTGGCTACATATAATTCAAGTTTCACAAATGCCCATAATTTGAAGGTGATTGTGTGTATTCGAAGTTTATGTTGCAACTATGAGTCCTAAAAATGCTTGGTTGGGATAATGTACTGTTAGAAAAAAAAAAACACTTAACAAAGAAGATTTACAGATCATCATCTACAAGGATTGCTTTGAGTTTAGTAGTCTACCTTTCCTACTTTTCTCTTCTGGGGTATATTCTACATGTCATGGAAGCCAAATGTACTATCACCAACACACTATTCCTTCATCAACCATAACAACACCAAACACACAAATTTGGCAAAATTTCTGGGTCAAACGGAGGTGGTGGGCCCTATTCGACAATGGCACTAGACATGATTATGTCGACGCGACGGTAGCTCCAACAAAACTCCTCGTGTTATCAAAAGGTCATCCCTTACGCCATTCTTAACTAAGTTCAAGAATGGCGGAATGGTTGACAACAGTAAGGGCATCCCTTACTCCATTCCTGACTAAGATCAGGAATAGCGGGATGGAAAAAATCAACTCTTTCCTGAAATGTCATCTCTTATTCCATTCCTTCTTAATGTCAAGAATGACGGGATGATTGACAACAGTAACTCCTTCCTTGTTAGAGTGAGTGACCCATTGTATTGTGTCTCTTCGTTTTATTCTCATGTTAATTTATCATCGGTGAAGCAGTAAGATTACTCTATTATCACTTGGATGTCACAAATTTCATTCTCACCGCATGCAAGGTAAGGAGTCATACATCTTATCTTTCCTAGACTACGCACTAACAAATAAAATCGTACTTTAGGTACTCTTTTAACATGTAAACATTATATTATCCCCATTGTTTAAAACGTGTCATAATAGTTCTAGGTACTGACTGTATCACAGTTCTTTACAAGCCTTAGGTTAAATACATAGATTTTCCTTAATTTTGCTTCTTTTCAATGAAGCCCCCCCTAGTGGGAATATTGCCATGAAAGTGACTGCTTCGAATGCCTCCAAGGAAAGAAGGAGATACATTAGGAGAAGACTATGGTGTGAACAAAAATAAATTCGGTACCATATCAAAATGAATGAGCTGTAGATCTTGGTTCGATGCAGTCATTGATAAATTAACAAAATAAAGTAATAAAATTTTACATGTACGTCACATTTTTATTGAACAAAAAATACGAAAAATTTACTTTTTAGTATCAGAGTTAGACGTGATATATTACTTGCCATGCATCTAATAAATGACTTTTCTAGTAGTACAATGATACCAAGAAGTTTTTATACTTGGACAAAGATAAATATCGACAGTGTTCAATAGCACTGCACAAATAGGATGGATTTACGAATTAGGTGCCCGGAGGAAGGAGAGAGGGATGAGGGCTTTGAATAACTTACTAAAAAAATTTGAGGGATGAATTCTATATAAATATAAGAATAGTACTAAGTATTGGCCATCAATATTCTTTGTGATACCATGCTCAGTTCTGAATTGTTGGCATTAGAGCATCTCCAACTCTAACTCAAATATAGACTCAAATTTAAATTTGAGTCAAAATGACCTAAAAAATTTTTTCAACCTTGGAGTCAAACTTATACCAAATCAGGACAAAACTTATTCTGAACCCAAATTGAAGCAAATTCAAATTCTATACCAAATTTCTAACGGAAACTTTTTAACCTATCCAAAACTAAAAGATTTCTTCAACTACTTGTATCAATCTCTTCTTGCCTTTTCTATTATGCTGTTTCTATCGCCGACCACTACCGAAACTTTTACAAATCATTTGAAGGTTTATAAGTAAGTTTTTTGCTTTTCATCTTCCATCTTTTTAATTTTTCATTTTTTTTAAAACCCTAATTTCACTCATTTTTCATACTATATAAACTTTAAGCCTACCCATCAAATTTTTTTTTTTTTTCAAGTTAAACACTATCGATAGTACAATTTCAGGCCACCGATTCTTCCTGAAATTTTAAGCCTTCGCTACCTACAAATTTAGAAAATTCGTCATTTTATTCCTTCAATTTTTCATTTTTGTTAAAAACGTATGTTTTTGTGTTCTTCAGATTAGACTTATATCAAAATAGTTATATTTTTTTTTCTTTTTCTTTTTCTAAATTTATAAAAAATAATAAGGAATTAGAACAATCTTAGAATTCTGGGGTGATTTCTTTATTTTCATGTAGTGTTGTATACATATTAATTTTTTTTTTTTAATTACCCATTTGTGAGGAAATGAAAGTTTCATTTATTTTATCAAATATTATGATTTGAATGACACAAAAAAATGAGTTTTGGGATAATAAGGAAATTTTTTAAAAGATTTGAGTAGATGTTTGAGTTTGGCCATTGGAGTACTCTATACCAAATCAAACTTTTTACTCAAATTTAGACTCAATTTTGAGTCTAGATTTGAGTCATGGTTGAAGATGCTCTTAGCATGGGATTATTAAGGTTTCTGAAAGCTGCAATATACCTATCATAGCCGTTTGCTTTAAGAGTTTCCCTGATGTAAGGAAATCAAAGAATAATAAACTAGCTAGGCTACTTCTTGTAATCTTTTGAGATTGTAGTTAATCATCTGAAGCTTGGCCTTCCCAAAGCTATCAAGAGATCTTTAAGAATCCTATATTATATTAATTAGAGATATGCATCATGTCTTTTCTGAAATTATAATTATCCCCCCCCCCCCCCCCCCCCCCCTCTCTCTCTCTCACACACACAAACTACATTATTTTTATGCAGAGTGGTTATTATAAATGGGAGGGTACAGCTAAAGGTTAATGGTGCTCCCCACTAGTGAGACCTACTTGAGAAGAAACTCTAGTTGAGCATTTTTATGCCTAATCTATTGCTTAAAATGGGTAAAATGCCTTTTATATTTACATGTAGGTTTTTCAAAAGCAGAATGATAACATGAATCATGTTTTAAGCATCAAGTTTTGGAACATGCCATGGAAAGTGGCCATTATGATGTTTTCTTGTGTCCTGCCTCCACACTACAAAAAGTTTTATCAGGAACCTTGACATAATTAGTGATAATTGCTTGCCTTATTAAGAACTTGGCTCGACATTTCTGGGTATTATTCCGAAAAATATTACAATTACCTCAAATTATGAAGTTAAGTCTGACTAGGATTCAACAAATAATAACTCAAGTTTTAAGTTCGAGTCTTGCAAGAGATGCCCCAAAAGATTCGATTTTGAGTGGTCAGTGCATAATTGTGTGCATACTAAGTTTATGTCATTGTCAAGAGTCCAAAAAACACTATGGTCCTAGGCCATGAGGGGAAGAAAATGTTTCCAAGGTTGCAGGGGAAATCTGAATGGCAAGTGATGAATGTAGAGAAGTGAAAAAGGCAACCCCTGGAGGCTATAAAACTCATTAAACATATTCCTTTAGATTTACTCTATGCAGTTCTAATACAATATATGAGCAAGAAACAGATGATGACTACAAAAACAAACAAAAATCTGCTTACAAGTTTAACCCTTCTGACATTAGCTTATTCTCCCCCAACCTAAGGAAAACTGAGAAACTGGTGACTCAACAAGATAGAAATAAATGTCCCACAACTTAAAAACAAAACAATCAGATCAGAAAATACAAGTTGGGGCCTTTTCCCATGTGGAGTTTCCCCTTCTTCAACCTGATTCTTGACTCTATAATGTTCTCACAATAACACCATTTTTTTTTCTAGTGTCTTCTGATATCTCCCTCGCGGTCACGAAACTTTCCAAGAAACTCTGAAGGCATGAATTTTACTGCTCAACAAGATGAATGATCTGCTTTCGTCTGTGTGATCTGAAATGGTTGGAAATCCAATCAAATGTTGATAACAGAAACGGATTCTATATATCTTTTCGTGTAGAAGAGAAAGATACAGGAATAGGGTTGCTAGAGAGAATTGCAGCAGTACTAAGAGCTCGGGATGATAGTTCCGACGTAGCCAAATCCAGTGATGGTAAAGGTTACAGTTTGTAGGAACAGGTATATAAAGTAGTTGTTCTTTCCATATAGAAAATCATAGCATCCACTGAAGAAGAGGAACGCTGCAAATCCCAGTTCCAGTAGGTGAATCCTGAGAATTTAAACAATGAAACAGTATAAGAATGTTAATTCTGAATACAGAAGTGCCTGCCATTCATGCAGCATCAAAGTTAATGACTTAGATACCATATTGTAGTCTAACCCAAATCAATTTCACCAAAAAAAAAAATTAAATAAAATCCATAGTCAGGTGGACTCATATTACTTTCAAATTGGCAACTTGTTATGCAGTTTTCACTTATTAGGCCCCTTTGTTATCTCTTTCCAGATGGAACCTAAAAGGCATTCTGATAAATAAGGTCTTTATCCTGCTGTCCTACCTCAAGAAAAGATTGTCAACTAACAATTTCCCTCAAAAAGTTTTATTAGATGAAGTAAAGTGAGAATCTAGTAATCTTGCTAAACCATTATAACCTCAGAAATGTGGATGTCTTTATATTGCACAGGGGATTTTTCTTTTTCTCGGGTGTGTATGTGAGCATGCTTAAATGTGCAACAATCCAACAAGATTAAAAAAAATAGGAGTCTTTGTGGCCTAGCAAGGAGGAAGAGAACAAAGAAATAGAGAAAAAAAAAAAAAAAGCAGAACAAATGATATTAAGGGATGAATCAATGAAGGACTGGTTAGGACTTTTCACCTGTCTCCAACCTTGAACAGGGGTCTCTTTATTGTTTTGGTGCTTGATTTATTCTTGAGAGTATCTCCTAGTTTTTCAGTCACAATCCATTCATTAGCTCTCTTTGCTTCTAGCAGACCGATGAAGGTCGCCTTAGTCCGGTGCAGGGACATCACATTCTCAAAAAGAATCCAGTAAAACAATAGATGGATTGACCTGAAAGTTCAAGTTAAAAACTTCTGAGTAATACATATATGATGTTGAAGTTTTTGATTCTGCAAGAATGCATCATGGAAGAGAATGAATGAGAAAAACGAAATTTGCATTCTAGACCTTGGAGTCCCAACTGCATTTAGAGCGGTGATGATGCAAGGAATGTAAATGGCTCCCCATTTTGGAACTTCGACTTCTGGAACCATAATGGTCAGTGGAAGTACAACGCAGTAGAACCAGAAGGTGACCATGTGAGCTATTATCTTCCGAACGAAGAAGAAGCTGTAGATCATATATACTTTCTTCCATAGGACTACTCTCTGTGACAACACAAAATGATTGATTTCTGATTGCTTCTATGATACTACTACTCTTAAACTTATCTATTTAAGTTTAGAGTCATAAAACTCAAAAACTGACCTTGTTTCTAATGATCTCCATCACCATTTTCCGGAACAAATTAGCAGGACCACAAGACCATCGATGCTGCTGAAATCGAAATGCTTTGAAAGTGCTTGGAAGTTCACTTTTCACCTATCAGAAAAACCAATTGTAAAGTGTTCATCATCAGCCAAAAAAAAAGTTCGTGAGTTTGAATCTCGCGATTGTGCTTAGAATGAGTTAATGATCTTGTGATGGCACAGAATACATTGTGTCTCCTCATAACAGTCTGCTAATAATCACCAAAACTAATGCTTTGAGGACACTATGGAACTTAAAATGGCTACAAGAACAAGGACTGATACACTTGTTTTTCAAATGAAAGAAGAAGCAATGGGACAAGGTAGTCAAGGTCACATAGCACTTCTCTATGTTCAAGGGCAGAAAGGGGTGACCAGCTTCTAAAGGTTTGAAAAATGTCCTAGTTTGATCCAAAACTTGTTGTAAACAGTAAAATCTCTAAGAAACCAAAAATCTTAAGTGTTACAAGAATCACATTATACGGGTGCCAATTATCGCGGATACCACATCAACTTAGACGTTTAGTCGCACATATATATACCTGGAGGTCAGCGAGGTAAAGAAATTTCCAGCCCTTAAGACCAGCTCGGACCGCAAGATCCATGTCCTCAACTGTTGTTCTGTCCTTCCACCCGCCTGCCTCATTAATTGCACCAATTCGCCATATCCCACCAGTTCCTGCATTTTTGTTTATTGCTCAATTTGCATTCTAAGGAACTGTCTGGCATACATCCATCAAACAGTTTTGAGTCAATGTGGAAGTTTTGGGATCATTTGAATTTGAGTAGAATTCGAATTCAAATTCAGTGAGATTCCAAGTTGTACAATCCAAACTTATTTTGACCATTCGATTCTCATTGTGCGACTGTTTTGAAAAGTAAAATTGAATATTTTTCCAAAGAAGAAGTGAAAAAAAAATAATAATTTGGTAGCTGTTTTTCAGAAGATAGTTTACCATTGAAGCCAAAGAAGGCATGAGTGGATGAACCCACTTCTTGCTCCACAGTGAAATGATAGTCCAATGACATCTCTTGCATCCTTGTCAACAAACACTCATCAGCATTCACTGCAATATCACCCATTAAATTACCACCCTTAACATTAGCTTCATTTTCTAGAAATAAGTATTATATTTGCAATGCATTTGAAAAGTAAAATTAAATATTGTTCCAAAAAAAAAATTAGAACCAAACTTCGAGAAAGAGCTCCTTCTTCGTAAGATAATCTTTCCTAGAGTATCCAATTAGGGCTTATTTGGTTTGCCATGTTAGAGGGTACTAAAGAATCGTATAGGATTAAAATACATCAATTCTGGTTTATATAATATTTAGATGCCAAAAGTCACTCGATATTATGTATAGGGCTAAAATCAAATATTTATTCCAACCGTATATTTTTAATACCATCAACTACTACTATTAAGCTACTTTCAATACCACCCGAGAGGTAGTATTGTAATCCAATCTAAAAGTATTATTGTTATTGTTTTAATGTTTTATCTCCAAAAGTATGGTAACTCACATAACTCACGTCTCTTCCTGTGATAACCTTCTTCATCAGTTCACATCTCTTCCCACATCTGCACTTTTAAAATTCCTCCCCTTTGTTAAGCAAAGATCCTTCCCATCCTTTATACATCATCAACCAAGTAAGGTAATTTTTTTTATCATTAATTGTTTGAATTTACTATATATTTCTAATTGTACAAATTCAAGTAAAAAAATTAGACTACGTCAAATTAAGGGTATTTTGGTCAATGTGATACTAATACCACAACATTCGTAGACTAAACAAACGTAAGATTAGACAAGATAACTGTTACCTAGATCTTAATCCGATGTCATACTAAACGCTGGATAAAATAGAAAGTATTTTTATTATCTATTCAATCTTGTATTTATTCACTTATACAGAATTACTAATTCAATTCTTTTTTTCTTTTTCTTTTTTTATCAATACGACAACCTAACAAGCCATATTTACATGTAGTCAGATAATAGGCAGATTGAGGGTCTATTCTGGACCAATTATAAACCATAATCGCGATGCACTGACATTGTTATGAATGAGTTTATATCTTAAGAGAACTAGTAGTTATGAGTTCGTAGTTAAAGTCAAACTGGAGGTAAGAACGTAGCAATGAACGAAGCTATCGGTTAAACGAGTGAGCTTAGCTCGTAGTCGGGTAGGGAACTGTTGTTGCAATACTTGCTTAGGCTAGGTAAACTTAAGCTTAGGAAAGGTAATTTACTTGCTTACTTGTTAGAGTAAGGCAGCTCAGCTATAGCTAACTTGTTTGCTAACTTGCTTTCAATGTGTATATATTTATTTGTATGCCACTGATAAACAAAATTTTGGTATCATAGCGCTATCAAAAGGTAAATGTCATGAAAAGACATAAATGCCCCCATCATAAGTTAGATAAGAGCCGTTATTTTTCTGTCGTCACGTGCCACAAAATAAAGTTTTCCACGTCATCAAAGACACAACCCCTAGAATTACCATAAACAGTTTTATGAAACTAAAGTGTCGGCGAGTAGAGTGAACCCAGTGAGGCCCACCAACTGCACCTCTGGTTCTGACCACGGCGTACGAGCACGTGGACGAATACGAAATGACAAATCTGCCCTTCCAAACTGGACCTAATTATGTTTGCTGTCCATTTGCAATTAAATGATAAACCTTTCCCGGATATCTACCGCTTCCATGCCGGTTATTGCGGGGAACGGTGGGCTTTCAGCAAAAGGTCAGAATAATTATGTCATTTTAGCAAAAAATGACGCCAATTATAAGGATACTTCATTGAAATAATCAAAGGAAATTGACAATCGAATGTATTGACATAATCACATTTAACCATAAATCTAATTTTTATTCATTATTATTTCTAAAGTCCAGTCTAAAGTTATATACATTGTCCAAGGTGAAGTTCATGTAACAACACGAAAACAAGTGGTGTTTATTTATTTATTTATAAGTTTTATATTAAATGATGATACAAAATACATGATAATAGTGATATGGTGTTAATATTTACTCATATAATTTTTTTTTAAGTTATATAGGATGCTTAGGTTTGTATCGACAACTCCCTTGAATTTAATAATTAGTCACCGTAACTTAAGCTGAGTTAGAATATGTTTTTAAAGAGATAAAAATGACTAACCCTTAAAGAGTATAAAAAGAGATTAAATCTTAGATATCTCAATTACCAAATATAATGTATAACCACTAAAATAACTCTAAATATTATTTACTTGGATGTTTTAGACTTGTTGGCTAAACCCCCGTGATGTACGGCCACAACACAAACTAAGTGTCGCGATGGGACGGCAATTGGCGGCCCCTCCCGTGATCAAAGGAGTTGCCCTGGACCCAGACTAGCGTGCCGTCTGCAACAATCACGTTGGAGAAGCAACTAGAAAATGTACCCAAAATCACATGTAAACATACACAAATTATAGAGTAGACCACCGACACTCTCCAACGTTGAAGCACACGAAATGTAAGACCATTAATGTTTATATAGGGTAACATGTATTCAAGGTTTAAACAAGAAAGCTCAATCATGGTCTAAGATTTGTAGCTTACCAAACCTCCAACGAGCTTGAACAAGTGCAATTTCCGGGTTGTGGACAAGGAAAGGGATGGCTCGCCGTAGAAAGTCCGGTTCCGGCCGGAAATCGGCATCAAAAATCGCGACGAATTCGCAGTTTTTGACATAGTCGCGCTTTAGGCCTTCTTTGAGAGCACCAGCTTTGTAGCCGCCTCTGGTTTCTCTGATTTGATAGATTATGTTGATGCCTTTGCTTGCCCACCTTAAGCATTCTTTCTCAACCATATCCTATAGCATTATTGAGGTTTTAGTATCAAAATTAACAAAGCCCAGATTATAAATTGATTGATTGGGTCCATATCATATAGCATTAATGTTAATTTGATGACAAAATTAGAAAAACCCAGATTGTATTTCGATTGAATTGGCTGGACCCAGAAAGAGAAATTCAAGAAAATCTGATGTTAATGGTGGAAAAACAATAATTGTTGTTGGCCTATGACAGAAATTATAGATTTGGATGAAGTAAAATGGCAAAAAGAAGACAAGTCTGTATGGCAAAATGATTGGATTATGAGGTCTACACCAAGACAAGAAAACAGAGTAATGCTGTAGAGAACTCAAAAGTGCCGACACCCATTAAGCAAAAGCATAATGAATTGATTGTTATAGTAGAACCCAGATCAGGAATTGAGCAATTTGAGCTCTAAAAACCAGTAAAAGAACGATTTTTCTATTTTGGAGTTTGGGTATCGGAAACTGCACTTTAACTGGATGTCATTAACAATTGTAAAACCCTTTTTTTTCTTCCGGGGACTGTTTGGATGATGGAATTGAGTACCTTGATAACAGGGTCAGTTGAATCATCAAGCACTTGAATCACGAGACGATCTGACGGCCATGAAAGATTACATGCAGCTCCAATGGAGATCTTGTAGACCTGTCCCAAACACGCCAGATGATTAAACAAACACCCAACCTCAGCTTTTTCTCACTTGCCCAGAAAAGCTAGAAAATCAACACTGCCAAAACACATAGTATCCAATAATACACACCCACAGAGAGAGAGAGAGAGAGAGAGAGAGAGAGAGAGAGAGAGAGAGAGAGAGAGAGAGAGAACAGACCTCTCTCTCATTGAACATTGGGATTTGAACAAGAACCAAAGGGAAGGCCTCATTGCCACTCTCCAAATCATCACGCATTGGCTCCCATTTGTATCGCTTATCGGGCTTTTTCCAGAAGAGCTTGACAAGAATGATGACAACACCCATGTACAGCCTCTCAAAGAAAAGCATAAGTGACATGGTCAGACATATATACACAGCAAGCCTTAAGAGTGGAACTATCAATGGTGCTTTGATTAGCTCCCAAATCAACCCAATTTGCCCTGCTATATCTGTTGTTGTTCCCTGGAATGACTCTGGTATAAAAGTTTTAGCAGAAACCTCAGCCATTTTTCTCTCTCTGGGAACTCTGTCTCTTGCCCAAAAACAATGCAAAACTGAAGACAGAGCTAAAACAGGGGATGATAGACTTACTAGATCTACTCTCACTCAGCTTCTCACTGTGTATATTATATGTATTTGCTACAGAATTGTAGGGTGACTTAGAAGAGAAGGGATGGACCAGTTCAGATCTCTGATTCTCTCTATACCCATAAAAAAAGTACACAAGACCACTACTTTGTGCACTTTGAAGGTCTCCTCTCTCACAAATTGTGCCAAACCACTCTTCTGTTTCTTTCTATTCAATCAAAATAGACTATAGACAGAGCAGTGTTGTGGCATTGTGGGAGAGTGAGAAGTGTTGAGAGAAAGTAGAGCAAAGTAATGGAGTGAGAGAAAGAGAAGGTAAGGTTTTTTGGTCTTATTTGGGAGTATTTATTACTGACTTTGCTCTCTCTCTCTCTCTCTCCCCCCCCCCCCCCCCCCCCCCCTCTTTTTTTTTTTCAAGTAGTGTGTGATTTGTTGTTCAAAAAGCCCAGAACCCTCAACTGTTCCAACTTCCAACTACTATCGGTGAGTGTGGGTCACCTTTTGTGCCTTAAAAGAACTGGTAAAAAATTCAATTGGGTCAATCTCCGGTGACCGGTGTCAGATTCCGGCAATAGTGTCAGATGCCAAGAGACAATCCAGCGTGGCAGTCAACATGACATGTTATTGTACAGAGTGGCTCAGTGACATGGCACTCTCTATTTGGGTATCAATTGTTCCAAAGCAATGGTTCTATTCATAATAAATTAAAAGCATATGATCCATGGACATTATGTTTTTGGAACTTTGCATTTGAGTGATACTACATTAATACCACAATTAAACTTACCCATGAACACAACGGAAAAAAAAAGAGGTAATTAATTTAATTACCCAAAAACAGAAAGAAAATGGGTACTTAATGTAATTACCTAAAAGTATACACTGGTGAAGCAGAAAAGGGCAAGCATCATGTGGGGAAGAGCATAGAGGGTCCACCTGTCACCTTGGCATGAAGAATGAAGACAACAAAATCACAAGGTAAAAAAGTCAAGTACTAGCTATCATGCTTTATGTATAAGAATTTTTCTGGAAAATGATTTGATAATAGGATTTTTATAAATATTTATCATAATAGTATTTTATTTAGAACTAAAATGAGTATAATATCATACACCATTCTTTAAATAAAATGTTTTTTAAAAGTAATGTATCTGTAGCATCACTCTTCTGCCATCAGTATTAGTACCAATATCAAGTTAAAAATATGACAAGAGATGAGACTTTAAATCTTAGTCAAAACTAGATCGAATTCCGTGGAAATTAAAATTAAAATTGACGAAAGATGATACAAATGCACCATAATACATTTTTTTTTCGATTGTGACGATTTAGGACCACTTCTCATCCTTAATGAAACATAAGTAGCTGATATGTGTGTGTGTTTTTTTTTTCCACACAACCATCAAATTCCATCTTGAGAGTGATACAAAAGATGGCAACTAGGAGAGCCAGATGTAGCCAAGTGTCGACTAAGAAATTTACATACGCGTCGCACCCAAATGTGTGTATAATTCATACCTAATAATCGCAGCAATTAATGGGGTCAATTAGTTGAAGTCCTCCCTAGTGTATAATTCATACATATTCTTGATAAATTTTTTATGATTAATTCTCAATAAATTATCAAGATTCAAACTCAAGATATCTAAATTTATGATTCGTCTGTATTACGCTACTACATAAACGTTTGGTCCATGGACCCCACAAGTGATACCCTGGACTTGCCTCCTTTCTTCTCTCTTTATTACATATATTGTGTGTCACGTTTTTTTTTTATCTTGGTACAGAATGGTACTTACAAGAAACTTTAACTTGGCAAAGTGGAAAAAGTAAAAGAAAACAGCTGTGGCAACGAATTTTAAAGCTGTAAGAAGTACTTAGATGGTGGGCTAGAAGACCCTAAATGACACTCATCTTCTTGATTATTTTGTACCAAATCCAAGCAAAATATGATTTAAAAAGAAGAGCGGAATTGGTGAAGCTTCTATCCACAACTGTTATCTGACTTTTTCTTTTTCTAACCACTCAGGACTCTCTCTCTCTCTCTCTCTCTCTCAAATATTTGTATAAATAGTGTTTGATTCTTTGTCTTTGGAGTCTTTCATTCTTGTGCCTTGTTCTTTGTTTGCTTATTCTATCAAAACAGAGCTGGAAAAAGCTTCAATTGCCCAATTTGAAAAGTAAACAGCACCCTCTTAATTCACACCTGTTGACAATGAAGTACTAACACACAATGTCACCTATCATAAGGTCATGATGAGAGAGAGAGAGAGAGAGAGAGAGAGAGAGAGAGAGAGAGAGAGAGAGAGACCTGTGAACAAACATTTATTTTATTTTGACATCTTTTGTTTTCCCTAAATAAATGAAACCTGCAATGTTGACAAGCTAACAATACCCGAAAGAGTGATGTATTAGCATGCTGACTATCAAAAACTAAGTACACATACTGATATACAGCTAGCCTGATAAAAATTAAGAATTGCTGCTAGCAAGTCCTACTTTTTTTTTTGAAGAGAAACGAGATGAGTCCTACCTCGGGGAAAGTTAAACATCCTGCTCGGGGTGTGATTCGATCCCTTGTGAATTGCCCCGCGAGAGGGGGGTGGTTCGATCCAATTGAACAAGAACATATTGATTTAGTATATGCAATTCTGCATCCTTATGTGAACATTCTGGTTTGCCCCCACATTGGACCCCTTCTTTGTCTACATTAATGAAGATTTTAGAAGCATAATTTTCTCCTATTTGCAATAAAATGACCCAGTCAGCAAGCATATCATCAATGACCCCTCCCCAAATTAATCTCGTTAACGATGCAATATTGACCAACTTTTCTTTTAATGTTCTGACCAATTCTAAATGAATTGTGTGATTAGTAAGTTTCACTCTGTCATCATCAATAATTGTGATAAAATTGAGTCAGTTGATAAGAAAGTTATAATGTGTAATATTATCCATATCTATCAAACGAACCTCGGTCCAATAATGTCCAGAGCATAGGCCTTTTGAAAACTTAAACACTGCAAGAGATATTTGAATACTTAAATCAATTTGCAAATGAAAATGTTCCCTTCCATGTCTAGGAGTTGTTGGACTTCAATCTCTTTTGTGTGAATCAATGCTGAGAATGGAAAATTAGAAATTTTCAAGTGATATTTAATTTGCCTTTTAAATTGTTTAGTACCTACTTTTTGGGTCAGGCTCACACCAATTTTGGAATATTTGGTAGGCACACTCTCTCATATAACCAACACTGTGATGTGGAATTGTGTGTGCAAGCATGCCTAAATGCTTTTACACATTACTGCCGACAAGTTGTTCCTTTTTGTTTTTTTTTTTTTTTGGGGGGGGGGGAGGGGGGATGTGATTCCAATCTAGCCAAATCATAGTTTGTTGTGATTCGTGTGTGCAATGAACACTCAATGAAACAAAATAATAGAAAAAAAATACAAAAATTTATTTGGTTCGGCTACAATCTTAGAATGACTGTTTTGTTATGTTACAACTTTAATTAGGGCATCCCGAAGGCACGTGCTACTCCATACTCGAATATGAGCCACATATCCTAACATAATTTAAATGTGTGGATAAGTACGTGAGACAATTTAGCGATTTTAAGTGTGTATTTAGAGTTTACACTGTGATGCTTATTTTTTACGAGAAAAATGATCACGACAAGTTAAATAAAAGTTAAGTGTTTACTCTACTATATTTTATCATCCCAATTAGGATCGAATCATAACCAAATGGTAATAGCTTTTGGCCATGTTTCCGACATGTTACATACATTCCTAGATAAGTTTTAAACACATTAGAGTCATTTTGTAACTTATTAAAAATTTGTTTGGTTAATTTGTTATTGTATAAATATAATTACAAGGACGTTAAAATTAGGGTCACAACTTATAATCTCATAATGAATTGGACTTAGAAAAATCTAAATATAAATATGTTTATCTAATGAGAGTATTTTAATCTGACCAAAACATGCCACCTAAGAAGAAAGATTGAGAGAAAGGAGTGCTACATTATTAGTTTACACGATATATTCTAGTTTTTGGTCATTTTATATTTATTGAAATTTTGAGTATCAAATATAATGTCATACGATAAAAATGTTTCATCTAACTTTTTATTAATTGATAAAAATTTTAAAACTTATTAAAATGTCCAGCCTAATAGAATTTTCTAGCTCTGCCCATGCGCCATGCCCGAATCTAAGGTATAAATACTTAAGTTACACTCTTTTCAGTTTTCAATAGTTTAAATTTTTAGAATAGATAATTGTTGGTTCAAAAAAGAGTAGATGGTTGTTTAATATAGTATCATAGTAGGAGGTTCTGTATTCGAATATCGCCTTCACCTTAATTATTAAAAGAGTTTTCACGTATTAAATTCAAAATTTAATCTGCACGTAAAAGAGTGTTAAAATATAAATATTTAAGTTAAACATAATGTATAAATAATACTATAGATTAAGTATGTACCAAGTCTATATATCTGGTCACTATCAATTGACAAAGACTATCCCTTATTCCAATAAGATTTTTCTCTCTCCAAGCTAAGTTCTTATTTTTGGAGCTTGTTGCACAATAAAATTTAATCTTTCATTTAGTACGATAAAAAAATAGAAAGATGAAAATGTAGTGGAATAAAAAGTTAGAAGGATAATAAAATATCTTATTTGATAAAAAAGAAAAATAAATATGATGACAAAATGGATTGGAAAAAAAGTGGATGAAAAATTAATTATGTGTGTTGAAATATATATTATATGTCATTGAAGATGAAAAGGAAAAAATTTACTTACAGGCATTCAAATAATTTGTGAAAGTTTCGGTGGGAGTCGGCAATGGAAGCAGTATAGTAGAGAAAGGCAAGATAAGGCAAAGAATAAGTCGTTGAAGAAGTATTTTAGTTTTGAATTGATTAAAAAGTTACCGTTATAAATTTGATATAAAATTTGAGTCTATTTTGATTTGGGTTCATAAGAGCATCTCCAACCCTTACTCAAATTTAGACTCAAATTTAAATTTGAGTAAAAAAGCCCAAAAAAGTTGCTCCAACCCTTTACTCAAACTTATATCAAATTAAGGAAAAACTTTTTTTGGACTCAAATTGAGGTAGACCCAAACTCTATATCAAAATTCAACGGATATTTTTTCTCTCCACAAAAACCCTCTTTGCCAAGAAACCACTTCAACGCTTCTACCACTTGAACGTCTCTGCCACTTCAAAGCCGCTACAAGCCCGGAGGAACGACGGTCTCAAGGTAATCTGCTACCCTCTTCATCTTCTATTTTCTTTCCTTTTCATCATCGACTATCCCAATTTTTTTTTTGTATAAACCCTAACCCTACCCATCGTTTCTACGTGAATTATGTCCACCAGTTTGTATTGAAAATTTTGAACTGATTTAAACAATTTGTATAGAAACTTAATTTTGTTGGGAAACTTCACGTGTACAAAGAGTTTGTTGAGAAATACTTAATTTCTTAATTTTGTTGAGAAATACTTTTTGTATAAACAATTTGAATAGAAACTGGTGAACAATTTGATGCGTGAATTACCTCAGTTGAAGAGAGTAGAAACAATTTGTTCTTGTTGATCACTGTGACAACGGTTTCATACATAGAAAATAAATTTAATGTTCAAGAGACGTTCTTGTTGATCACAGTGACAACGAATTCATACATAAAAAATAGATTTAATGTTCTTGTTGATCACTGTGACAACGGATTCATACATAGAAAATAGATTTAATGTTCAAGAGGCTCTCATGAGAAACATTGAAATTTACACTGTTCTCCCTGCATATCTTCCTCAGAACATTGAAAATTACAGAGGCTCTCATGAGGAACATTGAAAATTACACTGTTCAAGAGGCTCTCATGAGGAACATTGAAAATTACACTGTTCTCCCTTCTACTTGCAACTGGTAGAAGGAAATTTATTTTCTTCTTATTTTCCCTTTACAGTACACAAGTTTCATATGTGAATCCCCTTTAGATAATGAAGACTTGAAAATTTTGTATGGAATTTTGGAAAATCTACTTGCAACTGGTACTTTTTTTGCTTGGTACTTTGAAACATATCTACATGCATTATTGGATGACATTTGGTTGTGATTTGCAAATTCAACCTTTTGATAGTTAATGATTTAATATTTTAGTTGCAGACCTTCATGTAGATCCTCAGTTATTATACAAAGTGCACTCTCCTGCTTGTGGTGATTCATTTTGGAAGTAAAATGACTCAAACAATGGATGATCAAGAAATGTTCGAAATTCCTCCATGCTTAGAGGAATCTCATGGAATAGAAATTATTTCTGAAAGTAGTCGTTCTCGTGGTAAAGCCTTTAGTATGTTGGAAGATGAAGCGCTCTGTCGAGCATGGTTAGCCGTCTCCCAAGATTCGATTTCTGGAAATTCCCAAACCAAAGCAATGTTTTGGGATCGTGTTCATGTCTATTTCTCTTCCCAACCAAATGTTCAAACAAATAGATCCAACATTTCTTTAGCTCACCGCTGGGCTTTGATTCAAAAGGCAGTGAATAAATTTTCTGGTTTTCTAGAGCAAGTTCAAATGAGGCAACAAAGTGGGATGGTTGAAGTAGACAAGGTAATTTTTTCAAACTAAAGTTAATTTCAATTTTATTGTTTAATATTTGATTTATTTATTTTTTTCAGCTTACTGAAGCTAAACGCATGTATCATTCAATTCAAAAAAAACACTTCACATTCGAGACATGTTGGGAAATATTGCGCCATAGTTGTAAGTGGGATGAACTTAGAACGCATTTCAAGAGACCTACAGTGCATACTTCATCGCCTTCGATTTCTTCAACTCCTACTACTCCGTTATCTCTTGACTCTGATATAGAAACACAACCTTCAAAAGAGAGACCAAAACGACCAAATGGTAGTAAGGCTACAAAAGAATCACAAAGGAAGAAGGTGACTCATGATGGTAGGCTTGATGATATAGCAGCCAATCAAACTAAAATTATTGAAGTGTTGGCTAGTTTGTCTTCTCGGGCTATTGAACGAGATCAGCAAAAGGCAGCCGATCGTGAGAGGAAGGCTAAGAGTAGGGAGGCCCAACTACAAATGTTAGCAATGATGAATGACAGAGAACAGAGAAATGAGGATCATAAGATCATGTCAATGGACATGACAAATTTAACTACTATGCAAAGATCATACTATGAAGATCTTCAAAGACAAATCATTGCTCGAAATAGAGAAAATGAGTTTTAAATCATGGTTTGGAATGGTTATTTTTGTTTATTGCAATAAACATGTTATTTTTTGTTTAAATCATGTCAATGGACATGTTATTTTGGTTTATTGCCACATGTTTATGTTGGATACTATAAAAGATTCTAAACTATGAAGACTTTTGTTTGTTGCTTTTAGATTGTGTTTGTCTTGTGGTTGAAACTTATCACTGTTTGTATTTTTGAAGTGCATGTTAAAGAGAAATAACACTAGACATCCATGTTAAAAGAGAAATAAAACTAGAAATATCCATATATTGAAAGTAGCTTCCAATGACTGACAATAGGCTGCTAAAGGAAAAACATCTATGCTTAATGAATAAACAACATCTTCACTTTGTCATAAGCTCAAAGTCACATCTCTCCGTGACGTTGCCATAGATGCTCAATCAAGTCATTTCGAAGGATATGGTAAGCATTTTTATCTCTAATTCTTGCATGACGGGCCAAGAAGGATTCAAAGTCATTGTTACATTCTCGTGAAATGACTATGGACGAGTTATGCATTGATGTTTCATATTCAAAATCGCCATATTCATCTCGCTCGTCTTCAACAATCATATTGTGTAAAATAATACACGTCCTCATGATATCCCCAAGTGTTTCAGGATCCCAAAATCGTGCTGGCCCACGTACTATTGCAAATCGAGATTGGAGAACCCCAAATGCTCGTTCCACATCTTTTCTCGTTGACTCCTGCATCATAGCAAAATGTTGTTTTTTGGCTCCTTGTGGAGAAGAAATGGTCTGAACCAATGTCGCCCATGGAGGATATATACCATCAGCAAGATAATAACCCATATTGTAGATATGCCCATTAATGGAGTAATTAGCGGGAGGAGCTCGCCCTTGGACAAGTTCAGAAAAGAGAGGAGAGCGATCTAAGACATTTACATCGTTGTGAGATCCAGGCATTCCAAAAAAGGCATGCCAAATCCACAAGTCATAAGATGCTACGGCTTCCAGAATTATAGTAGGTTTTTTCACATGACCGCAATACTGGCCTTGCCAAGCGGTTGGACAATTCTTCCATTCCCAATGCATACAATCTAAACTTCCCAACATTCCCGGAAACCCGCGAGCCTCTCCAACAGCAAGTAGCCTAGCAATATCATCTTCCCTTGGAGATCTGAGATACTCACCTCCAAAAATTTCAATAATTGACCGACAAAAATGTTTAAAACTTAATATTGCGGTACTTTCTCCAATTCGTACGTAATCATCCACAGCATCCGCTGGCATTCCATAGGCGAGCATTCTAATTGACGAAGTCATTTTTTGAAGGGAGGACAATCCAACAACATGACAAGCATCTATTTTTTGAACAAAAAAAGGATCATGTGTTTCAATAGCATTGAGAATACGCATAAACAACTCACGTGTCATTCGAAAGCGCCTTCGAAACGTTGAAGGGGGGTAAACGGGATTTTCAGCAAAATAATCGGTGAATAATCGATCATGACCCTTTTGCCTATCACGGAAAATGAATCTTCGGCCGAGAATAGAACCACCATGTTTGTTGGGTTGTTCTGACTCTTCTCTCAACATTTCTACCATTGTGGCATTATTTGTCTCATAAAGAGCCACCATTGAAGCTACTTCATTATCATCATCATCCGAAGAAGATGAAGATGAAGATGAAGATGAAGATGAAGATGAAAAAGAACTTAGCAAAAGATATTTTGAAGAATTCATTCCTATGAGAATATTGAAAAAGAGTATGAAGGATGTAACTTATTTATAGAAAATTTCGGATGATTTGGTGGCAAAAGTTAAAATGGGTGTAAAATAAAGAGGGATAAATTTTGGAGGGAATGAAACATTGAGAGGCAAAAATAAGGAGGGATACTATTGGCTGCCATCCTAAATCCATGTTATTGCAAAATCCATGTTATCACAAACTTTCCAGTTGGATGAATACATGGCGGGTAATATGTTTTGGTGGGAAATATTAAACAAATTAGTTTTTGGGACAATATGGGAATTTTTTAAAAGATTTAAGTAAATATTTGAGTTTCTCCATTGGAGTGGTCTGTACCAAATTAAGCTTTTTACTCAAATTTGAGTAAAAATTTGAGTCTCCATTGGAGATGCTCTAATTAGTTTTATCTTGATTTGATAAAGTTTGAATTCAAAATTGAAGAGTATTTTGGGCCATTCAAGGTCGGAGAACCTCTTAGAGCATCTCCAACGTACCAAAACTTAGGAGGTTTTCATGCTCACTAGATTTGGAGTGCCCAGCTTGCTCACCATTTCTTGTTGCTGATCAACTCCCTCTGTTTTGCTGTCATTGTTGCCGAAACTCAGCTCCCTTTCCCCTCTGTTTTTGCTGTCGTTGCTGTCGAAACCCATCTCCCCCTTCCCCTCTGTTTTGCTGCCGAAACCCATCTCCCCCTTCCCTCTATTTTGCTGCCGAAACCCATCTCCCCCTCCCCTCTGTTTTGTTGTCGTTGCTACGAAAACCCAGCTCCCCTCCCCTTTGTTTTGCTACTGAAACTCACCCCTATCTCTATTGATTTTTGTTATTGATTGGTATTGATTTTTGGTTAAATATATGGTTAAATTACCATTGATTTTTGGTTAAATAGGTGATTAAATTGCTATTGATTTGTAGTTAAATTTATAAAAAGTATGATTGAATTGCTATGATCAATTGATTTTTGTTATTTGAAGTGGATGGGTGTTAAATTGTTAACTAAAATAGAGAGTATGATTAGAGTAAATTTGAAAAAATAATTAGTTGAAATAGAGAATATAATCTTTAAATATATTTTGACTTATTATTATGTTGAGCTGGGTTAGAATTGGTCTTACGGGTGGCTTATGTGCAATATTAATTGAGGGAGTCGATTGAGCAGCAAAAGTCAAATCGATTCAACTTATTCTCCTAGAGAGAGAGAGATTATGTAGTGCATAAGCAAACATTTTGTAGTCAATAGAATGTAAATATGGAGGATATGAGAAAGAAGAGTAGAAGATCATTGAGGTCATATACAGAGGGAGATCATATTTATATAATATTCACCACCAGAGTCACCTAGCACCATAAATATTCATTTAGTTTCATTCTGATAATCTCTCATAATTTAGCATTGCAAAATAACTGGACATGAACAGAAAATCATAAAAAAAAAAAAAAAGGAACACTGCTAAGATCAAAAAGTAGAATTGCAAGATGAATAATATCATCTTTCCTAATCGCGAAGGCTGCGGAAATACCCAGAAGGGTCTTGCTCGAAGTCATCCCTGTAAATGTAGCAGTCTCTTCCAGGAGCTTTCATCATTTTTTTGGTAGTGGAAGAAGGTCCAGAGCCTGAGAAAAGCTTAGAAACACCCCACCCCACAAGTGCAATTCCAGCCACTGCACCAACAACTATACCAACCCCTTTGGCTATCTCTAAAATCTTATCCTCTCTCTGAGTCTTGGACATATTTTTATACCCACTGCTGCTCATTGTGATCTTACAGCAACCCAATTTTGATGTTCAACTTTTCTTATTTTTGCCAGTTCCTCTCGAATTGAGCAGTGTGTTATTATATATATGAAATTCTGGGGCTCTTGAATAGGCACATATTTATTAGTAGTCCTTTGAGTTGGTGTAAAAGATGGCATAATGGTTCATCTTCTTTGCTTTTTCCCTTTCATCAATGACTATTGAAGGTAGTAAGTTTTCAAGTGGGAGTCTGAAGGTCAGGTAAACATCAAAAGACCAACAAAGCATGAGAAATTGGTTTTTGGAAAATGCTTAATTTCTTGGAAAATTGAGGATTATGATTGTGATTATTTTCTTTTCCAATGCAGGCCTGCACAATGTTCAAGTGGAAATTTAGAATCTGATTTTTTCCCAACCTTTTCTCTTCCCTAGAAATGCTACAACTTCTCATCTAAATTAACTTATGTCATGTCGCAATAAATCAACTTCATAAAACAGCATCATCTGATTTGGAATGATTTATAACTTTTGAGGTTGCTTGAGATTTGATCTTAACAATTTTAAGATTAATCCTACATAACTCCATTACTTTTAAAAGTTATAAATGATCTTCAAAAGTTGTAATTAATCTCTAAAATTTATAAATAATCTTTAAAAACTATAAATAACTCTTAAATTTAATAATAATAAAAAATGTAAATGACAGTATAATATTGAATTTTTTTTCAGTACCCTAGTCTTCTTCCATTATCTATAATATAAAATTGAGCAGACTTTAATAAATTATCTGATAGTCTCAAATAAACTTATCTAACGGCCACTAATATCCCTTTTAAAACCAGTGTTATCGGAACCGGACCGGACCAGCCGGTCGGACCGGTTCAACCGTGACCCGGGGCCTTAACCGATCCGGTTCTCTAATTGGACCGCTTAAGGAAGAGAACCGACTAAAAATCAGAAAATCGACCGAATATTGTAAAAAACCGTGATTTTATAAAATTCGGACGGTTTAATGCCAATATAAAAATAAATTATATTTTGTATTCTAAAGGCTAAAACCGACGGTTTCCCTGTTCATTTTCGCGTTTTTGTGTTTGGGGCTTTGTTTGCCCTAAATCGCAGAGCCCTAAGTCACCACCGATCAACGACTCAGTGGATCTTCGACTACGATCAGCCACTGCGATCAACCAGGTTCCAGCTCCAGCGACCAGGAATCAGCCACTGCGATCAGCAACTGCGATCAGCGACTCAGGCGACTGCGATTTAGGGCACTGCGATCATCCCTTTACTGCGATCAGCGACTCAGCCACTGCGATCCTCCCTTTACTTGCTTCTATCAGACTGTAACATTAAGGTAAAATCTTCCTTTCATATCTTAGTAACCAAGATCTAGAAACTAGTAGAATCCCTGATATTTTCCCCAAGCCAATCAACACGAAATCCAATCCCTGTTCGTTTTTATATATTCTATTCAAATTTGGGGGAAGTAAAGTAAAATCTGAACATGATAATGATATTTACTGTTTAGCTTTAATCAGGACACTATTGAGTATTTGTAGTCGATTCCTTGGACCACCATTATTCAATTTCTGGTTTTGATATTCAACACTAATTGCCAACCAAACAACCCGTGTATAAAGTGAAAGATAGCAAGTCCAACAAATATTTCCAGATTTTCGATTTGTTTACATCAAAGATTGAGTAAACTGAGAGCAAATATAGTTTTCAGTGGGGATTGTGGTTTGAGGATTAGACTTGAAGTGATTTTTCTGTTATTTATTTGAATTGGAGTTTTAAAGTTTAACTTTGATATTTGACACAGGTGTTTCTTTTACTTAATTTTATGACAAATTGTATGCATTTTAGACCTATTTTGTATTTTTTAGCTAAATTATTATGTTTTATAATTATTATATATATATTTTTATTTTTTTTATTATATGACCGGTCCGACCAGTTAACCCACTGGTTGAGTCAGTGAACCATTGACCCAGTCCCTAGCCGGTTCGAGGACCGGTCCGGTTCTGATAACATTGCTCAAAACTATTCACATTGAATTTTTCCTCTCAAAATCTTTCACTTCTTCTTTATCTCACGATTTTATTAAGTTTACGTTGCACTGTACCTTTAGGCCTGAGTTATTCCTAATTATATATAAAGACGGCATCACAATACCAATTTTCAAAACAATACCTCTACTTTTCAAGTGATATATGGAAAAAATGTAACTTAAGAAAGACTGAACAAACGGTGTAGCTTCACCAAGACTAAAGAAAGATTTGGGCTACTTTATATTTTCCAAGGGACCCATGGAGTTAATGCAATAGCCAGTATTTGTTTTGCAGAACCTCAAAAAAAAAAAATGAAAATCATTAATTGGTGCATAAATCCAAGGGAGGAATTGAAAATTCAACTCACAAAACTCACTGTTGATGATTTTTTGTGCAAGGTGAGAATATAAATTGACACACACACAGAGATTGAGAGAGAGAGAGAGAGAGAGAGAGAGAGAGAGAGAGAGATGGATGTACAGAGCATAATGAAGGAATTGCTAAGTTGGTTTGAGAACTGTTGGGGAGATATGGTAAATTGGTTTGATAATTGTTGGGGAGATATGGTAAATTGGTTTGATAATTGTTGGGGAGATATGGTAAGTTGGTTGGAGAAGGTGTTTCCACCAGAGACCAGAGGAGAGAAACTACACCACTGGCTCCAAGTTGGTGCAATCTTTCTCATTGCTGTGCTAGTTCTCATCTTCTTTATTTACTGCTGTCGATGTTGTTGCCGCGGAGGGAGAGGCAGACCAATCAAGATGATGAAAGCTCCCGGAAGAAATTACAGAATGCCGAGGAACATCTTTGAGAGCAACCCCAGATCATATTTTCGCATTCTCCGGGCAAATCCCAGTTATGAACTCTGCTAATCTTTCTTATCTTGCAATCTAAGTTCAACGAATGAATTTAAAAGCCCTTTACGAGATGGTACTTGAAATTTCTTTGGCATGTTTTCCCTTTCCTGCTATAAGAAATTGTGATTGTTACGAGTGATTTGTGGTTGTTCAGATGCTGTTTGGATTCCTATATCTGAATTAAGTGATTTATTTTCTCTGTGTGAACTCAGGGATTCAAGTTTTTCCTGTGGAATCTATGTTTTGTTCGTGTTAAGGAATCATTTTTGTGGAGGACTATGATAAGATTAGTAGAGGCTGCAACATATTCATCAGGATCATATGAGCTAGTAGTTTGTACAATATAAGTGTGTGGGGGTAATCAAGGATTCATGTCCTCTCTAATAGGGGAGAACTAATTCATTGTAATCATTAAATTATCGGATGAAATTAACTTTTCATCTAACAGTTATAATGAATTAAGGCCTCAATTCAAATCTTAAAATAGGAACAAATAGGATTTTTTTATTTCTTTTTAAAAAAAAATCCCAATGGTAGAATGCATCATTTATAAATCTCTTCCTACTTATATACAATAGACGATTTGCCATTAAAAAAGTGACAAAGTGTATCGGAGGAGATAAATATCCCCACCTCTCCTCCCCGAAGGAAATGAGTATTTGAGAATTATTGATGAGGTTCGGGTGGGGACACGAGAATGATTTTTCAAACCTGATTGAGTAATGTTACACTGACCAAATTTTGGGATCAAATTTAGAGTCTAAATGACATGGCAGTATATTATTTAGAATCTTTATTGAAGCCCAAATGACATGGCACCAAAGCACTTTACGCCTCAGATGGTCTTCATCGACAATTCGGTTCTTTGGTCCACTTCTTCCATGGAGTTGGACAGTCTTCCCACATCAATAGAACCTCATCCAAAGCTCCGAAAATTCCCAAATAATGGGACCAAGCTTCCTCAGCCATTGAGATCCAAACACTGCCTCACATCATTCGATGGGTAAGAGGAAAAAATCCACTAGAAATTCAGCCCCATGAATCTCCACTCGAACTCCATAGGAGACTCCATCACATGTGAGTTTGCTTCCATTAGCCACCAACACCTCAAATTTGCTGCCCTTCACTGGTTGGAGTCCCATGTTTTCTACCACTTTTGTGTTGAGGAAGTTGTGGGTGCTTCCAGAGTCAACGAGTATGTTGAGATTGAATACCCAATCTTCCCTCTGATTCTCATCATTCGCGGTGCCTGTGACCCAGCCATAGCGTGTAAGCTAATTTCTGGTGCTTCAATTTCTTCCTCGTGGCTGTCTTCAGCATCAACGGTATCCCCTTCACCCACGTTATCATCCAAAAAAAAAAATCCCTCAATAAGGAAAAGTTTCTTACAACGGTGTCCTAGCACAAATTTTTCATCACAATTGAAACATAGTCCCCTCTCCCTCTGTTCCTTGAGCTCCGCTGGACTGAGCCTCCTGATGATGGGGTTTCTGGTTCGGGCTAATGCAGAAGAAGGTTGTGGCAACAAGTTTGGTGGGTTGGGATTCCCTCTAAATTCAGGCACACCCATCCTTCGTGGTGGTGGATTTCGGAATTTGTACAATTGAGCGAACCCAATAGCAACTGTCAACTTGGAGGGATTTATCGCTTGCACATCCACCTTCAAGTTTTCCCAGAGACCACTGATAAAACCCCCAACTTGCTGCTCCATGGTCAGTGTCCCTGCTCTGCTTATTAGTCGTTCATATTCAGTATGATATTCTTTTACACTGCCTGTTTGTCTGAGTTTCGTGAGATCCCCATAGAAAATCTGAAATTTGGTTAGACCGTAACGAATATTGAGTCCATTTTTTAGAGTCTCCCAATTGGTGATTTCCCCTTCATTCTTTCATCGTTGATACTATAATTTGGTTTTTCCATCGAGATAATAGGCGGCCAATTGTAACTTCTCGGATTCCTCTGTTGATTGAAAGTCAAAAAATAGCTCCACAGTACATATCCACCCTGTCGGGTCCTCATCTCCCCCATAGCGAGGGAAGTCCAATTTCGCCACCTTTGGAATGGTTGATGAGAACGATGGGGAAGAATGAGTTCTTCCACGCTTTGACGACTGTTCTTTGTCATCCCCTCCTCGAGAGTTTTCCAATCTGGATGTTATTGTCTGAAATATCTCCTCCATTTGTTTCATCATAATTTCTTGGCCCGACCATATCTCTCGTTGTATCTCCTGCTTTAGAGTTCCACCTAAAGAACCCAATTCGTTCTTCAAACGCTCCAAGCGATCCCCTGACATCTCGGGCTCTGATACCAAATTGTTATGTTGCTCAGAAATCGCACACGTAATAGGCCTATGCATGGGAAGAGAACTAGGGTTTTTCTTACATGATTTATCTATTTTGAGTGACAATGAATTTCCTAGAACATTTTGAGGGGTTCTGGACCTCCTTGGGTAGAGAATTCGAGTTTCTCTGGACTCCTAAATCAATTGTCGTTGAAGGTAAATAATTGATTAATAACCTTTATTCATAATCCTTGCTCTTTAAATAGAGTTTACAAGGCAATTCAAGATAATAGCAAATATTCAAGATAATAACAAATTCTAATCTACTGGGATAACATGCCTATCCCCATCGCCAACTAATATTTAGAGATAATAAAAATCCTAACTAACTATCTCCTTAAGGTTGATAGCCTCCTTATTCAACTCAAACCTAAATACTAGGATGTCATAGTCTCCTTATTCAACTCAAACCTAAATACTAGGATGTCGGCCATATCCTTACACAACACTAACTGCTCTAAAAACTACTCTTAATGATGTCCTGGTCATGAATTTTTTGGGGGTTTAAACGTGTCTTTCTTTCTTCATTGAATGTCGTTTCATAGTCATTTTTTTCGACTGTTTTACTCTTATTGGCGGTTACCTAATGGTAACTCTCAGTTGGTTACTCTCGTCTAGTCAAACATGACTAAAACTAATCATTTTTTGTCTTTTTTTAAAAAATTTTGCCACGTGGCACTTGCTCATAAAATCATGGGATGTCAAGGGTCAACGTACTGAATATTCCTAAAATTTTATATTTTAGGTCCTAACAAAATATTAAATAAGTCGAACATACTAAAAGTGTCAACCAAATCCTATTTAATATACCACAAGCCTTGTGAGACTTGGACATAGATAAGCATCTAACCAACATTTCTATATCGACCTAGAGTGTGTCTTGGTCAGTTCATGCATTGAAGTTTTTGGCGCATTTAAGTTTGAGCTCATGATTCACAAACCATGATCACATAATCAACATACTAAAGGACATGCACTTGGAGTTTTAAAAGAGTAATGATATCCTTATCAAATCATTTATCAAATTTTGTATCTCAAATTAGTGTGGATGGTTGGAACAGTGAGGTCCACTAACTCTACCAAAATTCAATGTATAAGATTTTAACACATTATTTAGGATACAAGATTTTATAAACAAATTTGAACAGCACAATTTTATCTGTTTCAAAATCATCGTAGCATAGACACGAGCAATCAATTAATCAAGAAAAACCAAAGAAATAGGCTTGGAAAAGAGATTTTGGAGTGCTCCTCACTTGTCTTTAGGTCAACATCCGCTGTACCCAACTAGAACACAAAGAGGGTTCGATCCTTTTTCTAAAATTAATAAAGAAAAAGGACTACAACAACAACAACAAAACTCTTCTTTATAGTTGACACTTACAACTTATGTAGAAAACATAGTGGTCTAGGATGCACTCGAGTTAAAATGAAAACACAATTTTCTCACTAAGATGTGAAAACATGGTGAACAGCTTGGGCCGGATATGGGAATTAATCCCTAATATTAGGGCATCTTTTGTAACATCTGAGGTTAAGTATTGTATTATTTCAAATAGAAGGTTAATTCTAATTCAATCCTTTTGATAATATTCTCATTCTATATTAATAAAACATTGACATGTCAACTATTTCTATCAATATCAATCAATAGTAGATTCAATATGGTGAATTATTAGTGGGTTTTCCACATAATATAGACTATATAGTCGATGATCTATCATTAAGTAAAATTTATGAAAAGTAGATTAAAAGGTATCTACTTGCAATAATCAAATACAATAAAGAGAGAAAAAGACCATTGAGTGGTACTATAGGTTTTGATGGTGTTATAAACTGAGAATGGGGTGTTAAGTGGGTGTGGTAGAAGTCCAAGTTTAAATGTTCACCTTGCTGAAGAGTAGTGTTAGCCTGTTGTCAGTGGAGGCTCTTGCTCATTCAGTTACGTATTATTTGAGATAGGAGATGAATACATCAACTTCTTCTTCTTTTAGGATAGTGTATATGATTATCTTTCATATACCGGTAATCATTGTATTTAGGGTTAATTACATTGGAGGTCCCCAAAGTATAGAGTTTGTCTCATTTTGGTCCCCAATGTTTCAATTGCATTATTTTGTTTCCTAAAGTATTGAATATGTTTCTATATGGTCCTTCAAGCAAACAATGTCCAGATTGCTAACGATTTTTTTATCATAAACTTGTCACGTAATACCTAAATATGGACAAAAAATAATTTTGATAGCTCTTAAATAAAATTTGGGTAGCTCTTAACAAAAAATGTGCAATATGGATAACTTTTGACCAAAATTTAGATAGCTCATTATCAAAACTGTATAATTTGGGTAGGTATTTAACCAAAATTTGAGTAAAAATTTGGTCAAAAATTATCTAAATTATTTTTTGTCCATATTTAAGTATTACGTGACAAGTTTATGATAAAAAATCGTTAGCAAGCTAGACGTTGTCAGCTTGATGAACTATATAGAAACATATTCAATACTTCATGGACCAAAATGATGCAATTGAAACATTGAGGACTAAAATGAGACAAACCTCATATTTTGGGGACCTCCAATACAATTAATCCTTGTATTTATAATAGAAATGCCAAAAAATATTTGATTGTTGGAATTTTATTTTTTTTTTTCAGTGTGTGAGCTGACATTCTAAGTGAAATAAACACTTGCCCAAGCTAGGATTTTTATATGAAAGTCATCTTTTACTCTTTCTAGTACTTTTATCATTGATGGTCAATTTTTAGAGTTCCATTGCTGGTTTGGACTTTTTCAAGTCAGTTCAGTGCCTAATAATCCGTCTAATCTATCCATTATTTGAAATGTCGACTTGACTTGTTTATCATTTGAACTAACTTTTTCTTCTGATATCATCAAACTCTATTGCTAATGTTTATTTAAATTCAATTCTCCAAAAAAAAAAAAAACTTAACATGTATTTTCGGTGCTTTTGTATTGTATCATAAAGTTAGGATATAAAATTATGGAAATCCCGATTTTTCCCCTAATTATAAATTAAGGCAACGTGACCGTTGCTAAATAAAAAATTTGATTCCATATTTGAACTACAAAGATCTTGGAGGGTAAACGTAATGACAAATCGTTGAAGTACTTCCCGCCAACTCCTCCCATTTTTCTACTAAGTTTATTATATTTGTTAGAATTGTGCGAGTTGACTCACCCCACCGAGTCAATCGTGATATTCTTACATAAATCCGCATATTACAATTACCGGCCCAATGCACATTTGTGGCTGAAATTATAATATATATATATATATTTATTTATTTATTGAAACGTGGATCATCTAATAAAAATATTAATATATCTTACAAACGTTTAATAATCATCTTTATTTATTTCGAGAATATCATCAGTAAGTAAATCTCAAATTTTGAGTAATGAGTTTGTACATGTACATAAATATAGAACGAGAATATAATGTTTAAACGTGTCTAAAGGTGCAGTTCTATAAAATTTATATAATTGTTCTTTTTTTTTTAAATCTACACAGCCTATCAACTAACCACTAATAAAAACTTAACTTGCACGGTTAAACAAAATTGTCAACTAAACACCAAGGCCGAATCGACTTGTAAATTGTTGAAAACTTCTCTAACTGTATTACGTATTATTGATCTTAGACAAAAAAGATGGAAGAAATTATTGCACAATTATTTTCACTTTCTATTGTAATATTTTTTATCTCATAAATTTTTTAATTTAAAATTACATTGAAAAAAGAATTCCAACATCATATCGCTCCGTGAAGTATATTATGACAATATCACAAAATTAGTTTGGATTATTTTAAATAATTTAGAGACTTAATTTAAGCTATACTGTGGTCATTGAATTAGTTTTGACTTAAAACATTAAATTAAATTTATTATCAATATACAGACTACAATGTATTAGATTTTCAAACTAAGTGTGAATTTTGTAATTAAAGTTCTAAAAGGTAACACACGCGAAAAAAAACAAAAACCACCACTAAGACTCGGCCGATTTCCGAGTTCCGAGTCAAACGAATCACATAAAAACAAGGGCTCGCTCGTGCAACTCGTACGAGAGTGTGGTGAGGCTTTTGCTTAGGTTAGGGCTATTACCACACCACTCGCCTCCTCTCTCTCTCTCTCTCTCTTCTCTCTCTATACCAGAAGGTCCAGATACTTCATCAATGGCGGTCTATCATAACTAACCAGGTAGGATTCATATATCTTCCGATCACGTACGCCATAATTTCCGTCTCTGAAGGACCTGTAAATTTGAAATCTAATAGATGACGCGAACATTCACATTATCCTAGTTCATACTTATTTTGTGATGTTTGTTTTTTTGTTAATTTTTCAGTTTGTACTTATTTTCCTTGAAATGTGATAAAACCCTCAAATTTGGATCAATTTGCTGAACTAGGTCTGATCAAAAAGTGTATATTGGATTGGTGTGAAGTTAGATCCTTTTGGAACGCTAAATATCGTTGAAGCGTGAATTGACTTAGGACTGGATTCATCCGGTTGGCAAATGGAAACTGTAGTTATTAGATCGGAACGTCGAGGGAGAAAACGGAAGAACCAGGATGTGCAGAATGTTTCTGTGGATCGACAAGGGAAGAAAAGGGCAGTGGACATGAGGTCGAAGGCCTTGGTTGGGAGATATGTGAAGAAAGAATTTGCGAACAGTGGGGTTTTTCTTGGTAAGGTTACCTGTTATGATGCCGGATTGTATAGGGTTGATTACGAAGATGGGGATTGTGAGGATTTAGAAAGCGGCGAAGTGAGGAAGATCCTTATCGAGGATATTGATTTTAACGTTGGGTGGTTGGAAAGAAAAAATAAATTAGACCAATTAGTATCGAAGAAAGAATCAAAAGTAAATGAGAAACCGGTAGAGAATGTGATCGTATCTGTGAATGCTGGTAGGGTTGAAGGGTCTTTGTTGAGTCAGTTAACTAATCCTGGTGGTGATGCTGGAGTTGATGAAGTTCAAGTTGAGGAGGTTGATGCTGATTCATCCATTGATTCGTGTGAGTATGCTCAGGATTCAAGTGTGGATGTAGAAGCCCCCCTTTCCCCACCACCACAATTGCCTCCTTCTTCAGGGAATATTGGGGTTCCGGAGGGATATGTTTCGTACGTTTTCTCTGTATATGGTTTCTTGCGCTCATTTAGTACCCGTTTGTTTTTGAGCCCCTTTGGACTGGATGATTTTGTGGGTTCTGTAAACTGTTCCGAACCAAACACCTTACTGGATTCTATTCATGTTGCTCTCATGTGTGTGTTGAGGCGTCATTTTGAAACACTTTCGTCTGATGGTTCCGAGCTCGCATCAAAATGCCTAAGGTACTTCTATCTGCCTCTTTCTTTGACCATGTTATTTGTAGCGGTTTAAATATTGCACTTATGTTTTAGCTAGAGCAGCTACTGAGCCTACTATGTTGTTTTGGTGGCTGATGACCATGTAGCATTTTCCTTTTGTTAAGATATGAGATGCCCTTTAGTTTTGACTAAATTTAATCATTCAGCTGCTAATGATATTGGTGCAGTGTTATGGCAATCATGCCTCACCAGGAATGGCCTCAGCAGGAATTGTTGTTCACTCTCCTACTCTTAATTGGCTTATAATTTTGTGTAAGATGAATTTGTCATTTGTCATTGATCGAACAATACTCCTGCTCACAGGTGCATGGATTGGAGCTTGCTTGATATATTGACTTGGCCAGTTTACTTGGTCCAGTATCTATTGATGATGGGACACACAGAGAGACTTGAGTGGCAAGAATTTTATATCGAGGCTTTAGAGAATGATTATTACACAGTATCTGCGGGCAGGAAGTTGTTAATTTTGCAGATCTTGTGTGATGATGTTTTAGATTCTGAAGAGCTAAGAGCAGAGATCGACATGCGAGAAGAATCAGAAGCAGGGCTAGATCCTGATTCAGTTACAGTCGTTGCTCCTGAAAGTGGACCGAAAAGGGTCCATCCTAGATGCTCGAAAACCTCTGCTTGCCAGGATCAAGAAGCCATGGAGATTATAACAGAGAATCATGAGATAAAGTCTAAGCCCAGTAATTTGGGTTTTAAAGCTAGTGGAATGGATGCTGGTTCTCATGTTGGTCTGGATGGTAACAATGATGAATGCCGGCTTTGCGGTATGGATGGGACCTTGCTTTGTTGCGATGGTTGTCCATCTGCTTATCATTCAAGATGCATAGGTGTGATGAAAATGTTCATACCAGAGGGGGCGTGGTATTGTCCAGAATGTGCAAGTAATAGGATTGGACCAGCAATTACAAGAGGAACTTACTTAAGAGGAGCAGAAATATTTGGCGTAGATTCATATGGACAAGTCTTTTTGGGTACTTGCAATCATTTATTGGTGTATGTTTCTGATCCCTATTTCTAGAAGTTTTCTGTCTCCTTACTCAGTTGAATGTGTAATGATCTGCTCCATTGGTTGTAGGATCACTTTATTTGTGGGCCTTACTTCCATCTTTGTTAGCCTAAATGTCTTTTCTTCCTGCTTTGATGTATTTTTAAACTGTGTTCTTGTTTTGAAATGCTCTGTGATCCTTCATTGTAATAAACGATTGCAGGCTAAAGGATTCGCTCGACATAGAGCCCTGTTACAAATATTACAAACAGAATGACATTCCAAGTGTCCTGTCAGCACTCTATTCATCTGTGCCGCACATTGCTATGTACTCAGAGATATGCATGGGAATTTTACAGTATTGGGAAATTCCAGAACATATCTTTACTCTTAGTGAAACAGCTGAAATAGGTACACATTTAGCAAACAGAAAAGAAGGTCTAGAGTGTTATAATCCATCAATTACTCTATTGGGTAAGGAAAGTAATAATGTCTCCGGAATGGTTGAGGGTGAGCACTTGGCAAGTTGCGTAACTGAAAGTAGTTTCGGTAACTTGGCATTATCATGTCTTGATAATGATCTTAAAGTACACATGATGGATAAGTTTTCGTTGGGTACAATGACACATCTTGACCACTCTGTTCTGCAGATAAATAGTGACACCTCCGCAAAACAGGATTGTCCTTCTATGGATACCAGCCTTCTAGACCAGACCAAAGTCGAATATACAATGTCTACTGGTTCAGTTAGCCAGCTGGCTGATCGATCATACTTTATCCGACAAAGTTTGTCTGAAAAGGCAAGTTTGATAGAAAATGCTACTTGTTCTTCAGGAAACAGCAACAGCAGTTATAGGGGGCATATGAATGGTATGGGTCTTGCTGCAAAAATGTCCTCTCAGCGTGAAGCAGCTGTTGATAGACTTGGTGGAAGAGAATGCAGTATTTCAGCTGGTGATTGCTTATATATGGGGTCATCTTTCAAATCCCAGTCATACATAAATAGTTATGGTCATGGAGATTTTGGTGCTTCTGCCGCTGCTAATCTTGCGGTTCTTTCATCTCAGGAAAACCGGATTTCTGAGTCTCATGATCCAGACAATCGGAAGAAAATTATATCCGCTAATGTTTCACTTCAAGTAAAAGCATTTTCATCGGCAGCAATACGCTTTTTCTGGCCGAATACTGAAAAGAAGCTTGTGGAAGTCCCCAGGGAAAGGTGTGGTTGGTGTTTTTCTTGCAAGGCTTCTGTTACAAGCAAGAGGGGATGCTTTTTAAATGCAGCAGCCTCAACTGCCATCAAAGGGGCTATGAAGGTACTAGCTGGTCTTCGTCCAGCAAAGAATTTAGTTGGAAGTCTTTCTGGGATTGCAGCCTATGTGATGTTAATGGAGGAGAGTTTACATGGTCTAACACTTGGCCCCTTCCTAAGTGCACCTTATAGAAAACAATGGCGTAAACAAGTTGAACAGGCTGGAGCTTTTGGTTCCATAAAAATTCTTTTGCTTGGAGTAAGTATTCTGGAATTCTTAGCTCAAATACATGATGCTGATCTCAATTGGCTTGTGGTAACATCTTTCTTTGAAGGATTATTATTTTTTTTCTGGACTGACTAAAATGCTTGCTTCATATCAAGTCGGTGTGATTTTTGTTTCTTTAGTTGGAATCTTGTTATGTCGGGCAGATTCACATATATTGACAGTTATGAGATCCATAGCTTGCATTCCATCGGCTTGTTGGTTTTACAATTGAACATTAGGTATTCTTAGTTATTTCCGTCTTATTGTAAATCACATGCGAACTATTTGTTAGGAAAAAGGAACACATAAATATGTGAGTGGAATTTATATTTTTTAACGAATTCGCAGATTTAGATATTTTTAGTGATAGAGGTCATTGCTTGATGCAGTTATAATATGCGCTTGGGTTGTTAAGCTTAAGTGGATTTTGTTTGAGAGGATCCACCGTGTGCAATTAAGTTACTAAAGGTCAGGTCTGTATAGTCTACCTCTCCCAGCAGTCTGGGTGCAAAAGAAACACGGGGTTATGGCATTTTAGACAAGTGTTCGTACTTTGTCCACATATATCTCTTCCTTGGATTAATATTCGGAAACTTCACTGAGTTATTATTTCCTGGCAATACTTTTAATGGTTGAATATATGTCCAATTACCGCCACAAGGTTGGAGAGTTATTTTGTAGTTCTTATGATGGTTAGCTCCCTTTTGGTCTTATGTGTTGATCCAGTCATTGTCAAATAGAGATGTTCAGTTTTATGGTGAGAGTTGCCTAATTAATTGGATCCCCCCCCCCCCCCCCCCCCCGGGGGGCATTGTTCTCAATACCGATTGTGAACACATGGGGAGGTATTTATGGAATTTTTTTGGAAACCATTTTTTGAGATTCTCTTTGTTTTTTTTTTTTTGGGGGGGGGGGGGGGGGGGTGCTGGCAACCATAGTTTGGATTTTGGTTGAGATTCCAAAGCACAATATGCATGTGGTGTTATTGGTTTTATTCTCCTTCCTCTGCGTTCTTCTTAACCGATACAGATCTGTTATATTCTTTGTCATTTCTGATTTCATCTAAAGCCATATGTTGAGAGCACTTTTTTGCTGTAGTTCGAATATTATGTTGGAGGGTTTGAAAATGTTTGATGGCGTCATAGCAAATTACCCTTCTTATTTCTTTTCCAAACTCTTCTGGTACTACATATGAGTTTTTCATTTGTCATTGCTTTATTTGTTGCTCTCTCGCTTCTCTCTCCCCACCCCCCGACAAAAAAAAAAACAGATTCAGACTCACACCCACATTTTTATCTATAACCCTTCCTTGAATGAAATCAGTTTGCTTGTGTTTATTGTTAAAATGAGTAATCAAATGGGCCTTCTGGATGGCGTTAGTGCCAACTTTTTATTTTATATTCCCACTCCAACAATAAGTGTTGTTTTCTCTACTCTATCAATTTATACTATATACATTTTCTGTCTTTGGTTATATATTGGGCCACACAGGCTTCCCACCTGTTGTCCTTAAAGTCTAAAAACAGTGGGGAGTTATCTTTACCACACATGATTTTTCCCTTCTTTTTTCTTTTTCTAGTTGGGTTCTCTTCAATGCCATTTTTTTGTAAAGTGCGTATATGGTTAAATAACTTAAGTATGGCAGCATTTTCGGTAGCTGATCTACTTTAGGGTTGGCTACTGATTAACTGCAGGAATTCCCATGAGATTACTTTCTGAATCATTCTTTTATTTGTGTTTGTTCTGCAATTGGAAGGTGGGTATGCTCGTGTATCTGCGTACCAGCAGATACTAATAATAGAATGGCAAAAAGAATAAGAAAGTATCAAAAGCAAGACCTACATAGAAAACAGCTGGATTAAACCCCTATTACCTTTTTTATGCTTTTTTATGTTCATCAAAATCAACAAAGCTTAAGGAAAGAGTAAGAGAAAGAAGAGATAAAGAAGAAGATGGTGCCATTCTTTGAATGGATTTTTGCCTGAAACCAGTATCACTGTGTGAAATTGTCTAGGCAATTGACGTGAATGAACTCTAAGCAAGATTCAACTGCCTCAATTGTACTCGTCTTCATTTGCTTTGCCTCGTCATGGTTTGTGCTTGACTTCCATTGCTTGCATTTAGGTGATTGTAAAGGATTCAATTGGTTGGACATGGACAGCATGCCCCCTGTGGGCGTGTGTTTCAGTTTTTGTTACTGAGAGTGTGTATGTAGAACTTATCTGAAAAAGTGAGTTGTGTCTTGTAATGTCTGCATTCATTGCTATGTCAACACAACATTTTTTAGTTAAAACCATTTTATTTTGGACTGCAATAGTACTGCTTGGTGTCCATGGTTATGCATGTATGCTCTAGTTTCTTGTCAGTGTGATCTTATTTTTGTATTTTCAGCTTGAGGAAAACATTCGCACCATTGCTCTTTCCCCTGACTGGGTAAAGCTTGTCGATAATTGGTCTGTTGACTCTTCTGCAACCCAGAGTAGTACAAGTGCTGCTGGGTCAACTCAGAAATGTGGACCAGGGAGACGTGGCAGAAAACCATCTGCTACGTCTGAAGTGACAGCTAATGATTGCCAGGATATATTGACCGACTTCTTCTGGTGGCGAGGGGGTTTGCTATCGAAGCTTATAATCCAAAAAGGAACTTTGCCGCGATCAATTGTCAAGAAAGCAGCTCGCCAAGGTTACTTTCAAACTTCCAGCTTTTACTGCTTGGCGGAAAAGTTAATTTCTTTCACTTTTATATCTTTCGATAGAATCAAGTTCAGTTTGCCTTATTTGGGACATAAATTTTGTAAAAGAGATGGAAAAAAAGAGTTCAATGGGTTGTTTTTTCTTTTTAAAATCAGGTGGTTGCAGAAAGATAACTGGTATTCATTATGCTGAAGGTTCTGAGATTCCTAAAAGAAGCAGACAGCTCGTTTGGAGAGCTGCAGTTGAAATGAGTAAGACTACCTCACAGCTTGCGCTTCAGGTGTGTTATCATCATTTGTACAATATTGCAACCACACATCTATTGTTTTATCATTGTTTTTGTGGTGAAATATCTTACTTAGTTTGGCAGCATGCGAGTGTCATGGAAACGATCTTGATGTTTGTTAGGCTATTTCTGACGGCAATAAATTTGGCTCTTGCATCAGGTTAGGTATCTAGACCTTCATCTGAGATGGAGTGACCTTGTTCGTCCCGAACAAAGTCTGCAGGATGGAAAAGGTCCTGAGACTGAAGCTTCTGCTTTCAGAAATGCTTGCATATGTGATAGGAAAATTGCGGAAAACAAAATCAGATATGGCGTTGCTTTTGGAAATCAAAAGCACCTCCCCTCCCGTGTCATGAAGAACATCATAGAAGTAGAGCAAAGTCAAGATGGACAGGAAAAATATTGGTTTTTTGAAACGCGCATTCCTCTATACTTGATTAAAGAGTATGAAGAAAACATGGTTAATATGTCTTTGCCATCGGCTGACAAGACAATGCATGCACTATCTAAATTGCAAAGAAGGCGATTGAAGGCTTCCTGTACAGATGTATTCTCTTATCTTTCCCGGAAGAGAGATAATATTGACAACTGCTGTAGTGCTTCATGTCAATTGGATGTTGTACTTGGGTAATTTTTGGTGTTACTTTAACCTTTTCCTATAAGCTCTTGTAGTTGTTGGCACTATATTAACTCGTTATCTTTTGTGACATCCAGGAATGCGGTGAAGTGTAGTGCATGCCAAGGTATAGTTGTCAATGTCATTTAACTGTTTTCGTTTATCCAATCATCTGTATATCTGCTTTTATAAAGTTCAGCATTCGAAAGTTCATCTAATAGACTCTTTCCCACATTCCATTTAGTTAGTCCAGTTGAGACGTGTACTTATTTCGTTGAATTTTCATTAGGTTATATATCTAATAGACTCTTTCCCCATCGGGCTAGTTTTCAGAAAACAGGTGTCTTTTTCTAACTATGCTTCTAGATTTTTTTCCTCGCCCAATCCAAAAAAAAAAACTTTTTCCTTGCTCAAAAGTGATTGTTGTTTACATATAATTGTTCTATCCAGAAAGTATCGCAATCAGTGTTTTTCAAATTTTAGAATTTTTTTTTTTTGGTCATTTCAAAGTTTAGAACTGAATAACATGAATAACCTTAAGGGTTCCCAGGAGTAGAATAGGGTTTTTGTAATGGCACTTCACTCTTACTCCATTTGCTTTCAGAAGTGAAATTGTGGGAACCTTGAAATGAATTGCAATATGGCTATAGTTACTAGATTATTAAATCAGGAAAGAT
Source organism: Ilex aquifolium (assembly GCA_951799425.1). NCBI lineage: Eukaryota > Viridiplantae > Streptophyta > Magnoliopsida > Aquifoliales > Aquifoliaceae > Ilex > Ilex aquifolium. Next base: position 12,861,726 of record OX637394.1, on the reverse strand, counting down.
TGTCAGCCTTTGGATATGATACATAAATTTAAACCAGTACAACATTATGTTTGAACACGATGTGAGTTTGCAACGTAGATTTTCTGTATCATGGCTATGATTCCCCCACTCCCCCAAAAAAACAAAAAAGCAAATAAAAAACTCGTACACAGGTGGAGGGAAAATAAAGAAGAAAATCAGTTGGTTGGATCTGGGGCTATACCCTCACTTAGATGAAAAAACTACCCTGTCTTAAGACTGGAATTTCATGTTTAATTTTGATTGTAAATCTTCAAAAGCAGTCTCCTGGACTTAGGACTGACTGTGGACTCGGCACCAAAAAAGATCAGCTATCATTGTAGCCTTTCTATTCTGACAAAGTAGAGTAGAATTGCCATTATCCCATAAGAGAAGCTGTGACCTCAACTGTCCTGTTACAGTGACAAACAAAAATAAATAAACAAATAGGTAATAGGCTTGAAGTATAAAATATTGTTAGAACTTCATAATAATGAAAAATACTGATGGATAAATATGAAAATGATGGAGATGTCAATGCTATGACATAACCTTAGCAAAGTTTTAAGAGCAGCCAGTTATATGACTGAATGTTCAGCGCTGCTGATTCTTGTATACCTCTTTTTGTGGTCAGGCTATTGTCATGAGCAATGTACTGTCAGTTCAACTGTGCTTGTGGATGATGAAGTTGAGTTTTTGATCACCTGCAAGCAGTGTTACCATACCAAAGCTCGCCCTCAAACTGAAAACCGTAATGACTCTCCTACTAGTCCTTTGCTACTGGGAGGACAGGAATTTCGCAATGCAGTGCCAGTCACCAAAGGAAGGCAAGTAGGTAATAGTCGGTTGGTAGCATCTGATGGAACTTTGGAACTTTCCTCAGAAATGAAATCTACTAATGATTCTAGCTCGACAACAAGAAGCAGAAATAAGTTACGTTCTTGGGGCCTGATATGGAAGAAGAAAAACGGTGACGCCACTGCTACTGACTTCATATCGACAAACATTCTTTTGAAGGGTGATCCAGACGTGGAGTGGTCAAGACCTGTTTGCCACCTTTGCAAACAACCATATAATTCTGATCTGATGTACATTCGCTGTGGAACATGCAATAGTAAGCCTGTAGATATGATAAGCGCCACCTCAGTTCTTTCTGTTACTTGCCAATTTGTTTTCAACATCATTAATGCATTGGGTTTGTTGGCATTTGCAGATTGGTATCATGCTGAAGCCGTTGAACTTGAAGAGTCAAAAATCTTTGATGTGGTGGGTTTCAAATGTTGCAGGTGTCGTAGGATAAAATCACCCAGGTGCCCTTACTTACCTCTTGATGGCGAAAAGTCACTAGAGGGCAAGAAGCCACGCACCAGGGTTCCAAAGCAAGGAGTTTCAGTAGTAGATGTTGATTCTGGAGTTATTTCTGAACAACTTAAACAAAAGGAACTTAATTCTACTGAGTTAGCAATGAAAGAGGAAGTCACGTATGTACCGAATGATGATCCGCTTCTTTCTCTTTCAATTGTTGAGCACAATTCAGAAGTGGATATTAGTGCTGATACCTTATGCAGTGGGCCTCAGAAACTACCCATCAGAAGGCATGTGAAGCGTAAAAAGGATTTAGACTGTTTGTCAGATAATAATGAATCTCAAGCTGAAATATCCACTAAACAAAACCTCTTGAACCCTGCAGAAGAAGCTTCATCTCCTCGTGTGAAATGGGATGTTTCTACAGACGGCTTTGAAGACAATATGATGTTTGATTATGATTGTCTCGACCATGAGGATAGGGAGTTTGAACCACATACCTATTTTTGTTGTACAGAGTTGCTGGCATCCAACGATGGTGGTCAGTCGAATGGAGTTGATCCATCTGGGGATGTAACAGTGGATTGGAAGAATATATCTACAGTTTCAAGGGATGGAATGCTCATTGATATCTATGGTCAGCAAGAACCTAAAATCTCCCTACTATCTGCTGTTGATATGGTGCCCTGTAAATTCTGTTCTTTCACCAAACCATGCCCTGATCTTTCTTGCCAAAATTGTGGGTTATGTTGCCACAGCCATTGTTCGCCGTGGGATGAGCAGTCATCTTGGGAGGGTGGATGGAGATGTGGTAGCTGCCGGGACTGGCAGTAGTTGAAGTTTTTTAATTGTTTCTCCTGTTTCTCTTTGCCACAGGTGAACTCTTTTCTGTGAGGTCTGAACTGGACCTATTTTTTGATGATGGTAGAGGTTTTCAGGTTCAGATTGTGCATCATTGAGAAGAAAAATCAGAATGGGCAGGTCCATTGGTTGTCTGCTTAAATTGGAAGAGAAATATTCCCAATGCCATGGTCCCTGGTGAGCTTTATTACCAAGCAAGCACTATGTAAGGGCTTTAATGGTGAATGTTTCCGACATTCAGACGGTGCTGCTTCCTGGCAAGTTATCCCTTCATCTAATAGATTTAGTCTTTGTCATTGCTAAAGTTTATAAATTGACTATCCAATTACATGGTTCGTCTAATCAAATACTGGACATACACAAATAGTTTTGCTTGAAGTGGAATCCCAGACGAGTAGTGGGAAAGTGGAATCCTTTTGGAATCCATAATATTTGCTCTGATCTCTATGGATAGATAGGCAGGTTTTTTTCATTGCTTATCTGATTCTTTTGCTTGTATAAATCCGACTTTGATCAGAACTATTTTTTGAGATCAGTAAAAAGACTCGAATTTTTTATTGTTTTGTAGTGTTTGTATGTGCTTAGTTATAACGCCTTCGGCTAGTGCACGGGCAATGGTCTCGTCAACAGTGGTTTTGTAATGCAACCACCCTATGTATGCAAATTACTTTCTGAGTTCTGACTGGGTTGGTTCTTTGGTAGATTAAGTCTTTGTCATTGCAAGATTTTTCATGTGATTTGAAGGACCAGGGAAATAAACCTGTTTATTTCTTGATAAGTTATTTTATGAGTGTTGTCTCGACAATTACATGGTGCATGTGCGCGTTGCTATTGCTGGTTTTTCAAATTTTTTTTGAATTTTTTTTCTTTTGTGAAGGCGCTTGGGGTGGGATGTTGGGAATGCTGACAATTATATATCTATATTTATAGAACTGGTTGATTCAGATTGATAATTGATTAGCTCAGTCTCCAAGTCCAAGTGAAAGGTTTTAGGGCTTGAGCAAAATCCAGTAACGGGTTAATTTGTCTGGTTTTTGGGCCACCACAAGAGTGTTTGGAGTAGGTTAGTTAATGGATCAAATTTTGGTCCGAATTTAAATTCGATTAATCAGATATGGATCAATATTTTTTATTGATAATTTGAATCAAATATCTTATATTTTATGGATTTGGACATATTTATATCCAATCCGATTCGAATTATTTATATATTTTTATATAAATATTAAAGAAATTAAGTGATTTTTAAAATAAATTTAGTTAAAATTTAGATATAATTTGTTAAAATTTAGTTATTTGAATCGAATTTTAGATTATTAATGAATTCGGATATGAACCATAAAAAATAAAAATGTCGGATTATCGGATCGAATTTTTAAAATTAGATTCGAATTAGACAGAATTTGATTCAAACCAAGTCCGTTGACAAGCCTAATTTGGGGTTCATGTTAATTTCTGGAAACAAACTGGTCAACATGATCAGTTTAAAAAAAAAAACTGTTCACATCGAATTGGCTTTCTTTCTATAGTTTTTTATTTTAATTTTTTAAACAGTATTTTTCCACTCTCCTAGCTTGGACTTTCGTAAATTACCCACGGAAAAAAGAAAGTATTATGACCATGACCTGATTTATATAATGGAAAGAGTCCTGCCTGCCTCATATAAAGAATGGAGAAATCTCGCTAAAAGAGCACAAAAAAAAAAAAAAAAAGAGGAGAAATCTTGTCAATACACTACTAAAATGTGTGAGAATTGCAGCCTTTCACCATGTCTTCAAAACTGTATAGTGCTAATGCCAATAGCTCCGAGAGATAATAGATACTTGGCACTAATTCCAATAACTGATACCAACTGTACATATATAATTTTAACAAAACAGATACATGTCTGGAATCATATCCATATATCAATTGAGAAGCGTGAAGTTTTTCCAAAACTGTGCAATTGAAACTCCAAAGTAACTATAAGCAAACTAGTTTCTCCGCTGATCCCAACCAAAAGATAAGTGTAGTCGGGTTCAAGAATTGAGCCAAATGTTTTTCCCATCAATCTTTCAGGAAAACCACAAATAGAAAGAAAAATACAAAGGCCACACCCTTTTTTTCACATTCGGAATTGCTCTTATTGAAAAATACATATGGACTCGAAAACAAATTATGCATTAGTTACAATCAGTTCACTTGAAGCAATTTTTCATATGCTATTGGTATTACAGAAATTGAGTGAAACCTGGCCAGATACGAGGGGAAAAAATGGAAGGGAAGGGAAAATAAAGAATAATAATAACAGACCCTCACCCTAAAATAAAAAAGAGAACCTCACCCTTGCGCACTGTAATTGTACGAGAAGAATCTCAAAACCCTGAACCAACTCCCAAAAACTCTAATGCTAAGCCTAATGCATGCAAACTCACCCCTAATCCCGCCAGCCCTGGCATTGTATTGTTCCTTGCCCACCTCTGACTTTCAGGGACAGATTGATGGGCATTGCTGTATAATCAGGTTTACATGTGTTGTAGTGAACAAAGCTTGAATAAATCATATCCACTTTCTCAAAGAAGACCGGCAAGCATAGCCCCAGGATCTGATAGTGCAGCTGGTGAACTGGTTGGCAAAGGTTGTGGAGGCTCAGCTGGTTGAGCTTGCAGAGACACTGGTGAAGGTGCCCGGGAAGCTGTAGGAATGCTAATTAATTGTTCTTTGATGAACTCCTTCAATCTGTACAGAGGTGGTCAGATGATGTTTTGTAGTAGAAATGAAGTAAAAATTACAAAGTTGGACGCTGAAGACATACTCAAACGTTAGTGTAGGGTCCCCTGAGGCAACTGTCATACGCAGCTGGGTTCTGTCTGCAGGATCCGTTTCAATTCTTACCTGAATAAGGGCGGGAAAAAAAAAAAGAACCATCAAATAGAATCTTATACAACTTCTACAGCACCAAAAAACAACTATAACCAATGAATTCATGCTTAGCCCCCACCCCCACCCTCCCACTCAGCATCAAAAAAAGGAAGAGGACTTTTTTTTTGGCTCCTGCACATTCTTAACAAGGCCACACAGCTAAGAACAACAGCCACCAAAGGAGCTAAGCAGCATAATTCGACAAATTGAAAAAACAACAGTTACTTTCCTGTCACATCATCTAGCAGGTTAACAAACTAAGTTCCACTACAAGATAAACATCAGGCACCAATGAAGGCATAGAAGTTCCAATCTAAAGTGTTGCCTAGAGTGTCCATCATGAGGCGCACCATGAAATACTGATTTTTGTCAGCGAGAAAACATTAACCACAATTCAAATAACTTGCAGTGAAATACAATCCTTACCAAACACAACATGGCTCGTGTACTCTCTGAATAGAATGTAGTGCTTGCAATCAAATTATTTGTGTTTGGATCCTGAAAAAGAAAACGAAACAGTATGCCATTTTATATGCATTAAGGAGGAAGGCACAGATGGAAATTCAGTAAGAATGGACGGAGCCCAAACTGAAAGAGTTGGAAGCTTACAAGTCCCGGACAAACCATCAACCTGAAACTGTTAAATAAGTTTGCCATCTCCACGAGAGACATTGGTCTCACACCTCTAACCTGCTCAAGTTCATAGAAAAATGTAGTCATGTATATCTATATAATAAATCATATAGATGTTTGAACTTATGGGGGTATATTTTTCCCCCCAAATTTCACACACTCAACACACACTTTCCCCCCCAAATTTCAAAAATCCAACACAGATACTCCACAACAACAGCTGCATATACATATACATATACACACTCAAACACACATTGCAATGCATGCATAGTATAATAATTCAATGTATAGTGACTTTAGTCATAAGGTATCGCTAGTTTTTCAATATTATGCAATTGCATATTTTGCATTGGTGCACTTGTTAAATGAAATTTAAGATTGACCACCAACTGACCAGAATATACTGACTCTCTCTCTCTCTCCCTCCCTCCATAATTATTATCTGAGCCAATGGAAGGAATTCAATCCTTAAGCCAAGTCCTTTTAGATGTTATGGCCCACTCATACCATTTGCAACACCATCAAATACATATTTGCTTACTCTGTTTACCAATGCTGTTTGATTAATGTCAAGGAAAAGGACAAAATATAATTGTTCCCCTTCCCTCCTGTGAGTATTTGGTGGTCATATGAAGTCTGTGTCCTATTATAACTACCATCCTGCACAACATGACGCTCCAAATTTTGTCCAGTATTTTGTATAAAGTTTTGAAAGCTTAAGGTTTACTTCCTGCAAACTTTCTTGTAAAGCGTACATAGGTGAGAGAAGTGATGTTTTTTATACTAATTATACTTTCCTTTAATGGAGCCTTAGGTTGAGAATAATTGGAAAAGTTTTCTGAATGATTTTTTTACTTATTGCTCTGAGCATATTGATAGAAAATTTTGTTCAAAAGCTTGGAAAAATATCATATCTCCTCAAATGTTTATCATGCCTTGATACCTATATTAAATTTTTCTGGAACAATTTTTCCATGAATTATTTACTGGAAAAACATAAAACAACAAAGCTTGGTGGTTGAGTGCATTAAGACCATCTCCAACGGAAACCCAAACTCTTATCTAAATTTGAGTAAAAAAAAAGGGTAAATGGCTTGATTTGGTATATAGACGTCTCCGATGGAGAAATTCAAATTTAAATGAGGACAAGTCCAAATTTAAAAAAAGGGTAAAATATGACTATTGAATCTTTAAAGGAGGGTGTAATCTCACCATTAAAGATCTGGGTTTAAAAAAATATTTCCCTTGATTTTGGTTTAAAAATGGTATGGGTATGGGTCTAGCATTGGAGAAGCATTTTAAACCATTTTTACCCAAATTTAAATTTGGGGACATAATAGGGTAAAGACCGGAGATGCTCTAAGAGTCAGCTTGTAGCCCAAAATCTTACTCTTACAATCACATGGGATGGCAATATCTCAAAGATTGATATTTAAAAATAGGATAAAAATCCATTTTTAAACTGCACTTTGCTACTCTCGATAGGAATTGAATTAACATACAAGATGTCAATGAAAATGTTACTCTCACTCATACTCATTATCTTCGATAATATTTAAAGCAACCAACGAAGTTCAAAAAATGGCCCAGTAGTATTCCACTTACATAAGTTCTTAGGCTAAACATGAGGTAGAATTTATTACCACTTCTTGAAGTTTCAAGGGGGGTCCAGAAAGTGATCTCCATTGGGGGAAAAATTCTTCGGCAGACACTGTTATGGGCTGGAGAAATTTATTTAAAATAGCAGGAAGGCGAAGTTTAACATTAACCTGCAGAATAAGACATACACATATGAATATTGATCCGTGTAGCTTGGCCATACAAAACAGTGAAACTTCATTTATAGGTGATACCATGTTGGTTCCAAACTTGTAGGAGAAGTCGAGAACGGCAACATCCCTACTTGGGCTGAGGTTGACCACTTCAAGTGGGCATTGCACCTAAACGGCCATAACAATTAAAAAAGATGACAAAAAAAGGAAAAAAAAATGTTTTCAAAGATAAGAGAGGCTAACAGATTAAACCACCAGAAATCACAAATGGGTAACACCAGTATCCTGACCTGTGCCCGTGGAGGAATAGTTTCGGGCACCAATGAGAGCTCCATCTTCAAATGAGATGGCGGCAATATCAAAGCTTGAACCGAAACAAGTGGGGCAGTATTCTTGTTTCCCAAGAAGAGGACAAGTCGCCCCTGATGCACCCGCCACTCAGCCTTAATGCCAATCTGGAATGTTTTAAAAAAAAATCAATAAAGGACTGGATGTTAAATCTTCGTCAAGTTGTATCACCAAAGCAGGTTCCTTATGGTAAAATAACAAGAATGAACGTAAGTGCCAATGCAAAACAAGTCAACGGAAGAACTATGAAAGGATAAGTCACCTGAATATAAGGATCCTCATACAACACCCCACTATCCTTCAGGCATAAAGCATGAAATCTTTCTGCAATATTTCCTATTGGCTGCAAGAATAGATGATGAAATGAGAGAATCAAGTACAAATCAACGAATCAACGCACATAAAAACCAGGTTATTATTTTTCAAAATGTAAAAGCAGTGCCATCAAACACCTTTCCAAAATGTTGATAAAGGAAGCTATATGGCAACCTAGCAATATATTGCTTTATTACATGCTATAAAAAAATAGGAAACACCCACACACACAACATAAAAGACAATATTGTCGATGGTAAAACAATTCCACATTGACCAAGTAAACACTAGCCTGGGGGCTCACTGTAGTATCCAGCTTGCTTTTCCATTATAATAAATCAAAAAAATCAAGAGATCAACATATCCAACCTGATTAACAGAATGGAAGCTTGGTGTAGGATACCAGACTAGAGTCTAGCCCTATCTAAATAATTGGAAAGCTGTGAAATCCTCTCCCTCTACGACTTGGTCTGTATGCCATTCTTACTATTTGAATCGCTAGAAACATTTAGTCATGAATAAAATGAGATGATATTTCTCTTCCAACACATGAAATTTTAGGTCTGACTAATCACATCACTGTCTCGATTCATCCATGAGTGGCAATGTAAATGCTGTTTAGATTGTTGTTTCAACACTAGAGCATCCTTAGTGTCAAAACCAAGGGTGGCCAGTAGCAGTCAGGTTGATCGGGCCTAAAACTATATCTTAGCCAATGTTATTTGACAGCTAACACGGAAAAATACACGTAGAAGGCTTACAAAAGAACATGCTGGGTTTGGGTAAATGAAATTGGGTGCCACACCTCAGGCCAAAAAAAAAGTAGGATTCATGAGCTATGACAAGAAGTTAACCTAGTCTCTTGGTACCAGTAAAAACTGCTACCACTCATATTGAATATGTATTATCAAAGTATACGCTCGATCTCACTGTGGTCCCCATTCTTCTAATAGTGTCACTTTTTTCCTCCAATTTTCCAATTTTCTATTAAATGGTCTAGTTGAAAACGGTTGTCTAAATTGTGTAACGGAAACTGGCAAGGTTATGGAGGTAATAGAGGAAGTGGCAACAACAAAACACAAATTTCCAAA